>JBCFYV010000003.1:10221973-10366317 GCA_039000515.1 Timema cristinae
ATGTGAGGTAAGAGAACAAGTTTCACGTCCAAAAGAGAAAAAACAATAACATTATTTATTGGTATATTCTGAGTTTTACATTCCTTGACATCAACATGTGAGGTAAGAGAACAAGTTTCACGTCCATAGAGAAAAACAGTAACATTATTTATTGGTATATTCTGAGTTTTACATTCCTTGACATCAACATGTGAGGTAAGAGAACAAGTTTCACGCCATAGAGAACAAACAGTAACATTATTTATTGGTATATTCTGAGTTTTACATTCCTTGACAGCAAGAGAGTTGACAACAAATTACTGACCGAGTAATAACAAGCATGTCGAAATTAATGCTTCATGAATTTGTGTGCAATTGTCACGATATCGCGAAATAGACATCAAGTTATCCAATTCTGGTTGAGCCGGTGATGGGGAAGTCGGGGCTTGAATCCCGGCTGGATGTACTGAATGTAAGTCTCCCACTATTTAAATGGGAGTATTTCTATTTTATTTTGGGGTACTTAACTTGCACTTTAAGAATCGACTGATTCTATCAGCACAGAACTTATAAACTAACTTGAATCTAGAACAGACACAACACCCAGCCCCCGACCGTCAATCACACTGTGAGGGAACCACATTTCACCAATGATATAATTATGTTTCGGCCTTGCTCGAGAATCGAACCTATGTTTCAGCAGGCAGAAAGCTACCGATAGGGTTAAGGTGTCGGACCAAACGCGGGCATATATCCATCATCATCCCTATCCTATTACAGTAGTAATTAAAAAACTTGTAGACCGGACGGGTAGTAATATCCGTTGGGGCAATAAGAGGAACGGTTTTTTGGGCAAATTATTGTGTCGGCAAACAAGCTACAATTCGAGTTTTGTAAGAAGAACCTTTGAAAAAATACAAACATGTACTTTTTGTAGTCGACATTCATAACAATTTACTATTTTAATCAGTGTTAAGCCCAATTTACAGTTTTCTGTATTTATTAGCACTACAACTTACAACCCGTTCGGGTTATCCGCTTATGTACTATTAAGCTGATAGTTTTAGGAAAGTATACCCACATTTGCGTGGCTGGAGAGTGTAAAATCATTTTGTACCCCCCCCCAAGTACAACCGACCTAGATTCGACCTCGATCTCCCCGTCATCGCAGTCTAATATATAATATAATATTAGCACGCATCTACTACCGTTCGGTTATTACGTTTAATACTAATTCACAATGGATTAGGAATTGGGAGGTTTAATTAGAGAAGTGAACCGCATTAGTGGGAGAGTGGAAAACTTTTCCCCCCCGTCCCGACAGTCGAAGTCGATCTCAACAGTCGACTCAACACGAAAAGCGCGTTAGCCAACTACGCCACCGAGGCGGGTATCGGCAGTCTAGGCTAGTGCAAAAGTAGCGCGTTTAGACAACTGAAACTGGTTATTTAATGGGTATAGATAATGTTTATCAAATGTGACAACTACAGAATACAACACCTGACGACGTGTGACTACGTGAAAGAGCATCTAGTAATTAACCTAGGACAGCACGCCCAGCCAACCCTAGCTAGTAGCTACGTCATAGAATGAAACCAATGTACCTCAGTCACGAACGAACACGTGGACAGGCTAGTCACGAACGAACACGTGGACTGGCTAGTAATAGTTGAAAATAACTCGCGACTTGGAGAAGAGCCAGAAAAGTAGCGCTACTGTTCCTCGTTTGTTTTGGAGCAATAATGATTGGTTGATGCGTCAGCTCGTGGTCGAGATGTAACAGTGGGACGAGGTCTATTTCAAGACTGGGATAATAGAACACTACTATTGTATCGAGGGAGCCGAGCAGCGGTGGTCGAGAGGTCAAAGGTAGTGTGATTCACAAACCTCTTATGGGACCCTAGGACCAACATTTTGTGACTACCTCTCCCACACATACATTAAACTATCATTTTACCAATATATGATACAACGTTTCAACTTTTTTCCCCTGCTCTGGGTTTTAATAAACTCTTCATTTTCATAGGAAGACCACTTTGGACACCAGCAGAGATTGAAAGTCACACACATTTAGCATTAGCATTTATTGGTTATAAAGTTCAGCTAAAAATATCAAATATTCTATCAATACTTCTATGGATTACTCTATAGACTCTATAGACTATACACGTCCAGTATATAATATGTATAGTTACAAGAGGGTAGAATTTGCGTGGAAGGAGAATGTATTTAACCCTAGGCGGAATTCGAAATTAGACCGTCCTGTCACCGTCAAAGCCAGACAAGACGAGAATGGTGTGGCTTTCAGATTGTTAGTTCGATACGAATGCTAAACACAGTCAAAACTAAACATTTTCAAAAGACTAAGCACACCTTAATAGTACTAATCAATTTTAAACGTAACAAGGTAAATCTTTCTCTAGAAGTGTGTAATTTGGTTCAAAATGTTTGATTGTCATTGCTTTAATAATATCTCATCTTTTCATATGTTTTTTTAACCTAAACAATTCCTTTTCTTTTTTGAAGAAGAAGAATCCTCGCAAGTAATAAATAATTAAATCCAAATACTACTGCAAACACCTGGTCCTAAAGTACGTTTTAATGAGATAAATCTTGTTTGTAACGGCGAGTTGTTGAAAATGGGACCAAATGCATCACATTCAGACAACGGTGGAAATGTAATTACATTCAAATACAACTATAATAACTATTACCATTTGAGCTATACGTGTTTTAACTACGCTTATAGGTTAGGGATGATGAAGGTACAATTTAGACTAAATGTATCTGCCAATTGCATGGAGGAAAATTTGGAAACTGTTTGGGGAGAAATCACCTTCACTTTACCAGATCGTAATTCGAACCCTAATTTTCCCTTGACCAATATTAAGCCTGACCAGACAATATTGACGTTTAGTCCGTGTGCCCATCGATGCAAATCCGAATATGTCTTTTCAAGTGATTGCTGGTATATTTTCACACTTCTCGTCCTGTTAACTTTGTAAAAGACGTTAATGGTGGTCATATAACACGAGAAATAAGCATACAGTCCAGTTTTTAGCTATAAAAGTTACTATATCTACTTTCATGAATTCATACGTCAAGTCGCGTGATCTGCAGCTGTCAATGAAAGCATGAGTCCTTTTTTGTGGAGATTTAAATTGAATTTGATGGAAAGCCCAGGTAATAATAGTTATTCTTTCCCAGGTGTTTGTTTCTTCCACACAAGAGACGTAGATAAAACATTAAAACACTGTCGCCAAAATGATAAAATAAAATGTTTTTGTGATCCATTGAGGTGCACGGTTTGACTTTACAATAATTATGTCTTTGTTGTGGTCATTCAAAGAACTTACCATCCAGCGATACATTGAAAACCTTTTTAGTCACTGATAAGCCAGGCAAAAAATGATTTATTTTATAATAAGTCTAATTTTACATTAATTTATTTACACCAACCCGCCTCGGTGGCGTAGTTGGCTAACGCGCTTGTCGTGTTGAGCTCGACTGTCTGAGGACCGGGGAGATCGAGGTTCGAATCTCGGTCGGGTGAACTGGGGGTGGTTTTTCCTAAATGGTTTTCCACTCTCCATACACGCAAATGCGGTTCAATTCCTCTAATTAAACCTTCCCAATTCCTAATCCATTAGCGTAATTAGTACTTAAAGCGTATAACCCGAACGGGTAGTAAGACGCGGTGCTAAATATTATTATTATTATTATTATTCATTTTATTTCACCATTTGGCTTCCGAAGGGTCCATTGATTTGTATTAGCGATGGTGACTGATTTAAATTACATACAATTTTAATTTAATTTAATTTTAAAAACTAGTTTTCTTAATGTAGGCGTACAATGAATACATAAAGTTGACAAAAGAGTTGATAATCTTCGTCTATTATTTTTATTTTAGTTTAGTTTTGAAATTAGTAATTTATTTTCTGGAACATTTGACTAGTTAGTAATTTATTATGTAAGTTTTACATGATTTGGTGGATACCAAAATGGGTTTAAATTAGTTAATGTTGTCACGAATAATTTGGAATCAAGAACTTATAAGATAAACCGGCATCAAAACCAGAACCACTAAAATATGTAGGTTATAGCTAATCCATCAAAAAATAGTATCGTCTTACAGTAATTTTTTTATAAAAAGGGCCTCTTATAAAATACAAGTGTTGTATGCGGTCGAAATTCAAACATTTTACTATATTATCAGTGTTATTTTAAGGGTATTGATAATATCTATCAAAATGAGCTACGGATCACATGGCTTGACGTATGGATACACCGAAGTAGATCCAGTAAGCTTTACTAGAGTTTTTATAAAATTGTTTTATGTATAACAATTTGCAGTAATTATGATTATTTTAGTCTATTTTAGTCTATTTAGTCCCCCCTATCTTTAGTAAAGCTCTATTTTCAAGAATGTGCGCTATTATATTGATACAACAATGTGTGTTAAATAGCGCAGATTCATGAACATACCCCAAGTTAACTAGAATCACGAAGAAACATGTGAGTATCTTGTAGATTGTACCGACGCAATAATATGTAGGCCATCTTTGGGATCTATTTATAGCATCGTGTCTTACTTCCCATTCAGGTTGTACGCATATACACTAATTACTTTGATGTGTTAAGGATGGAGGTCTAATTTGAGTAGGTGTAGTTGCTTTTGCGTGGAGGGAGAGTGGAAAAAACTGTGGAATAGCTACCCTCAGAACACCCGACTGGGTTTCGAACCCCGATCTCCCCGTTGTAGGTAGTCTAGTCTAACAAGGGAGTGATGCCTTAGAGGGCTTAGCCCAGGGATGACAAACAAGATTCGGGTGGCACGCCGACATGAAAAAGCTAAACATTAAGTAAAACTTTTCCCAAAGTGGTAAATTTTTCGGAGTCAATAATATTTCTACAGCCAGATAAGTCGTTCTATGTGACGTCACAGTGAACTTTGTGACGCAGACGGTTAGAAATCTCTTATGTTCTGTTGAAGACAAGTTATGAACAGAATATAAATATCTTGGATAGTTAAATACAACAAATTTCTAAATAGAATGGACAATATTATCTAAGATTTTTATCTTAACGTGTAAAATTGTCTCTTTTTCACTTAAGGTAATTGTTTTTACTTAAAATGACTGAAATTAATGTTATCTAAGGGCCAAAACACTCAAATTTAATAAAAAGAATTTCTTTAAAATTGTAAACTTTATTTTTTTTAGTATCACGTTTAGCTACTCGTTCGGGTTATACACTTATGTACTAATTAAGTTAATGGTTTTATAAATTGGGAAGGTTATAGTTAGAGGAAGTTTATCCGCATTTGCGTGGAGGGAGCGCGAAAAACTATTTTAGAAAAAAATAGCCTCAGTACACCCGACTGAGATTCGAACCTCGATCTTCCCGGAATCGGTAATCTTGTCTAACACTTACATAATTTCTCATTAAAATAGAGTAGATAGTAGGTGTAACACTAGACTAGTTCAACATTCAGCTGGCCCTTAATGTGAACACTGTCGGGAAACGGTCTCGCCACCCTTGCCTGACCATGAGATCACCGAAGCAGGGGGTCTTTGTTGAAACACGAATAAACTAAATATACATAAATATATTTCCAATCGAACTTGAAACATTCAATAAAATCATCACCATCCGGTCCTTTCGCATTTAATCACACAAATAGGATAAAGATTAATGAAGGCAGAATTTAGAGAAAATTTGCCAGCATGCGGGGAAAGAGTGAAAACCATTTAGGAAAAAAAAAAAACTTAATTCTCTGAATCAGGGCCTCATGCAAAAAAAAGTTTCTCACAGCTGATTTAATCGTTTTTAGGCCGCAATTTAGTACTATTCTATCTTATGAATTAAACTACGTAAAATAAAATGTCCAATATTTGTTATGGTTAAAAGATTTTGTTCTAATTTATAACACAAAATAAAACATATTTTGTTTTAAAATGTGTTCACGCCCCTAGCAGCATAAATATTCCAGAACAATATTTTGAGCTACGAAGCCTACTATGTATTTAGCAAGTATAGAACAAGTAGAGCAAGATATAACCAGGAGCTGATAATCAATTGCGGGCACATATTTATCCTGATTACAAACCCTTCCTTCACCTCTGACAAGACATCTTGTGAATTTGGGAATGCCAGTCTCCACCGTGGTTCGAACCCACGTTAAACTTTAGGTCCTTCATTTCATCTCACAATCATGCTACCATTACACATTAGCGTAAGTGCGTAAAAACCGAACGGGTAGTAAAGACGCGGTGCTAAAACACTAAATGAACGTGAATAATAGCTGGCGAACCATTTGGTAGGTGAAACAAAAATAAAACGTGTTAGTACAGTTTTAAATTAGGAGTATAGGAAAATATTCGTGAGATTGTGAACAGCTCAGCGACATGGTGTTGTGGAAAAGCCCGTGAGTCCAGGTAATTTTAAAGTCGAAACACGTTTTTTAACTTCCTGAACTTGAAAGGCACGTAGTAGATAGTAAATATAGATAGCAAGTGTTCTACCTAAGTTCAGCACAGCACTTTAATTGAAGAAACTGCCAATTACTGACTCACAGTAACTTTGACTAAAAACAACATTGCTGGCATAGTTGATACACTGGGTTTTAATTGAAGACAATGCTAACTATAATATTCCGATAACTTTGGCCTTTTTTTTAAAGACAACAATTGATTCAAGGTAACTTTTAATGACAGTTGAAAAACTACTAAAAACATCTCGTTCTATATTTTTCCACAAAAATTGTTTCACACTTGATTTGCGAAAAATTTTTCATCAAAAGTTAACCTCCCTCCCACTTTTTGATAATATTATGGATACACCACGACTTTATGTATGCTATATATAAAAGGTGAGTAGTGCTGTATTTTATACCATTGGAATGTACCCAAATCTCAAGTTCGCCTATCCAAATTTCATACATACACACCTAATCACAACCGTTTCCCTTAGAGGTGGCAAAAACGTGGATATAGCCAAAAAAAAAATCCTACCTAACCATCCCACAACTTTCCACACTTCCTTTTCCTTGCAACACTTCGCTTAAACAACACAATTCCCGAATCAAACATTCTCTTTATTCTTAAAAACTCTTATGTGTATTTTTATTCACACATTCGAACAATATTTAACCACGCGACATGTCTCACCCCTTCTTTTGATCCACATATTCTACCTCATATATTTTTTCGTCACTTGAACCACCTCATCGCTCAAGATACCCAAACCAAGTAAGATCTTCTTTCCCATTGACTCATTTATTTTTTTCAGCACCCATTCCTTACGACCGTCTAAACAGTTTTACACAGGCATTTCTTAGAATCTTCTTTCCCAACCGCATTCACCATGATTTTGGTTTCTCCCTGACAAACCCACGCTTACATTCATAAAATAATGTTGGCGGAACACACTTTTAATATTGCCATTATTGCCTCTTTCGATCCTCTTCCTTACAATAGTCCACATACATCCAGCTATTCCCAGATACATTCACCCGCCGTTGATTTCACCACACACCTTACATTTTTACAGAACATTCCCCAAACGAAGTGTTATGCTTTTTTTCTCGCCCCACGTTGATGCGCCAATTGAAGTGTTATAGAAATATTACTGCTTACGTTGGGCTAAATTAAGAGTTTTGGACGTCCTCTCCACTCATTCATAATTATGGATCTGGCGTCGCGTTTGGCGCCGAATTGAAGTTATACCGTTTAAATAAGCTGATAAAATCCCCCGTGTCGAGCACAATTAAACGGTCCGTATTTTATGTGGTGAGTTAATTGGTATTTAAGCCCCGTGATCGAGCGCCAATTAAGGAAACGCCAAACATGGAAATCCACAAAACATAAAACTTAAGAAAATTAAACAATAAGGAAAACGGGAAGTGGCAAGCTATCAATGCTTACTTTCTGAATCGCTTTGAAATTTATTATCATTAAATTAAGGTACGTTTGAATAAAGTGGGAGCACGGTTTCTCTAGGAAATCAAATGTTTCCAAGATGGGTTTCTGGAAAGTTGCCTGTGCGTGGAATCGTTTAGAAAAAACTGGTTGAGTGAAAATGGGAGCACTGAATATGATGAGCGATTTTTTTTATCCTTAATTAGTTTTAAAAGAACACCCTTCTGAAATCTATTTTTCATCCCAGAAAATGCTCCAAAGATGGTAGGACTGAAATGGAATGCTTCATCATCATTAGGCCTCTATTTCTTCTAACGATTTTCAAGATCTTTCTGTTAATTCATCTTTTTTGGGGTTAACCCCTCTTTCTTTAAAATTGCGCGTCCCCCCTCCTCCCCAAATCGAGTTTTCTTCATTCTCTTTGCTGGCCACAGTTTCCGCTCCTCTTCCCCGTGTTCAGAATTTCATTGTTGTCGGCTCAACGGACCGGGTTTTCCCTCTCATCTTTGCATTGTTTTTTAACAGGAACTGAAGAACGTCATTGTATTTCCGCAGCCTGGCCACTTTTTTTCCTCAAAGATCCGCAAGGGATCGCGGATGTTGTCCATTTCCCCTTTATCAGGTCACCTGAAAAACAAACAAAATAGAGCTGTAAAAATTTTTCTCACCACCACTTTTTATAGTTAATTTTTACAAATTAGAGAGAGTGAAAACAAAGATTTTCAAGATTTTAAAATTTTCTCTCTTTTTACTAGCCTTTACTTTTTCATCAAAAAAGTATTCTTGACATGAAAAAAAAAATCTAGATAACATGGATGTTAACCTTTTATGTGAACCAAACACAAAAAAAGTTTTTTTAATTCATTCTATCCCAGCCACGATCAGAACGTTTGAGGTTTTAATTCAAACTTATATTAAGCACTATATGGAAACCCCGACTTTTTTTTTTGAGCCTAGACCTAAAATTAAGGGTATTTACTGATGAGTGATTTTTTTTAAAT
The DNA here is from genome assembly GCA_039000515.1 of Timema cristinae. Taxonomy (NCBI): domain Eukaryota; kingdom Metazoa; phylum Arthropoda; class Insecta; order Phasmatodea; family Timematidae; genus Timema; species Timema cristinae. The sequence goes on from JBCFYV010000003.1 coordinate 10,230,876, forward strand.
TTAAAATTTTTAAAAAAAGGATCTAATGATTTAGTTAAAAAGAATATTTCGTTTTTTTGAACCTGACCAAATAGCACTATATAATTGGATTTGGGTTAAAAGTTCGGAGAAGGTATTTCACTGCCCGGTCATTTTTTAAATTAGAAATATCTTTGAAAATGGCTCAAAAGCTTTGGTTTCAATGTATAACTTGGATTAGTGTTATGACAAATAACACGTTACTTGTTTTTTTTGGGTAAAATTCCGTTAAAGGAATTTTTACCAATGACTAAAAAAGAACATCCACAAGAAAAATATAACTACATTATTTAATTAGGATTTGATTACCTTTTTTTTTTTTTTAAGGACCTCACAAGGTTAAAACATTATGGACTTGTACTACAGCTTTAACGGGTGTAAATACAACGGAACTGTTCAGAAAGTCTTATTGCACTGGGGACCACTTGGCGAAGAACAGCTCCCATCCCTGACAAGGAGTCTGGCAACTATTATGAAGGATTCAAGAAAACAGCTAATTTTACGAACTGAAGGATCTGGACGGAAGCCATTGGAGTTGAAATACCTGGTGGGGACAATGAACTAACTACAAACATTTTTACTCTATTTTCGATTCAAACTACGCTTTATATACGTGATAAGAGCATAGCAAGGACTGTGGTCTTCGTATTCCAAAGGACAAATTTTTACACAATGCAATGGACGGACGTTTGAATGTACCACATCGGCCCCTATTCTAAGAAGGTAGCTAAACCTTCCGTTTGTTTTGGTAGGGGAACCAAGCACTTACCCTGACAGATAAATTACTAAGGCCTTACAAAGGAAACTTTCTAACTTTCTAACTGATAGGGAAAAAAATTAAAACGTAGATGTGGAGATTTGTTGAGTGCGCATTGGGGCATTCTCGGCAACAAATGGAGGATTATTCTACTCCTTGAATTTTATGACCATTTCGCAAAATTAATTGTAGAGGTTAAGTGTGGTTTTTGAAAATTTTGTTAAGAAATGGATCTTACATACCCCAAGATCTAGTGGGAACCTGAGTTTAGGGCTTTACCTCCCTTTGCGAGGACCGGTAAAACTAAATCAGCCAAAGCCTTAAGGAACATTTGCAATTGCTTTTTTACCTCGGAAGGGGAACCCGTGAAAAAACAACAAAAATTTAAAGCTAAGAATATTATTTTTCGGTATGAAAGTAAATAAAACTGTCCTCATATCCTTTTAAAAAATGTTTCAAACTAATAAATTCGGTTTGAAGAACTTACCCACTTTTATTTGCTCCTTTCTGTCCATTTAAGAAATTTGGCTCCAAGATACATTCAAGCCAAAGCTGTTTTCACTACCAGTTCCTTGAATTCTCACTTTTTTTCCCATAAACACGTTCTACTCCCACTAATTCAATTAAGCACGATGTCATACTTGAATATAATAGACATTTTAACTCAAAAGTAGAATGAAGGAAACGAAGCGCAACCTAACCTCACGAAAGAAAAAACCCCAAACAATGCAAGATAGAGCTCAACTATGGCCACCTGCTCTGCCACTGATATCGGTGTATTATCGGGGGGGCCCCGCCGACATGGTTTGCGACAAGTTGGTCGCGCACGATAATGCTGTAGTGCGGCATCGTGTGCAACAGGGTCAAAGATTACATGGAACTCACTACCACCGACACCCATATTACGGTACTGTGCAACGCAAAAGTACGGTCTTCGCCTGATCCAAGCCCCGGCAAGGCCGAAATGCTGACCTCCCTTGGTTGGTCGCTGTCTGTTCTAGACGCAGTTAGTTTATAGGTCTGTGCTGATATACAGTTGCTCCAAAAGAGTTATTATGAATTACAAATAACAATTCGACTTCACTTTAATAAACAAAACTTTTTTATTAATCTTAAAAGCATTTTTACGATATTTAAAATCTTAATTTTTGGAATGTTAAATAAGGCACCCATTTAAAAAACCAAAAAACCGCATCTTAACAATTCAAGTCCACATTGATCACCTTATTTTTTCAAAGCAAAAGCAGGGACATAGTATTTATAACAAATTAAACCAATTAATTTTGTTTTCTAGGTTTTTCTGAATTATTAATCCAATATTTTTTCTTATTTCTAGCAATTGGACAAGCTAGCCGAAGAAAGAAAGCCACCAAGAACACATCGGACTATTTCGGCATCTCTCGACAAGATAAAAAGCGGAAAATATTGACGCGACAACCATCGTGATTTGAGATCGGGAAAAACCGTGTCGCACCAGAAAAACCCGTTGCCGAGAATACAGTCCAACGGCCACCGGCACCAGACAAGGATATCTCTCGTTTACAGGACTCCACCTCAATCCCCTCCTTTATAGCACAAGGGGAACGACCACTAACAAAACCCCCCCCGCGTAAGGTCCTACATCCTGTGTAAACCTCCAGTTCCGGCGAGACGCAAACTCAGAACCCCTCAACAATGCCTGGGGAAGACCACTTTTCAATACCGTCGCCCTAACAGTAACTGTCACAAACCGTGAATTTTGTCTGAACTCGAGAAACGACTAGATGCTTAGCACCCAGATCATACCACAACAACTAGTCCCCAACCGCTGGAGCGGCACCCAGGCTTGCAGCACCAGTCGCAAGAAGCCTGGCATCTCCCTGTTGCCACCAAGACTCCACTGTTTGGAATAGACGCTTTGAAAGCCACACATCCAAGCTTCAACCCGTCCGCGACAAACCCAGACAATGGCGGCCAATTCCCAAACTACCAGAAACCATTCGAAAACCCCGATAAATTGTACTCGACCCGCCAAGGGCGGCCCCCCGCTTTGCAGGGCTGGAGGAAACGCAGACGCAGTGACCACCCAACAACAACCCCCCACAAAAGAGGTGGCATAGGCCGGAGAACGGAGGAAGATGACAGCTTTCCTCATTATATTCATGGTAACTGACCCATATTTGTATAAATGTATAATTCTTTCCCAAAAAGCTGTTTATTATGACTCGTATAAATTAAAGCAATTAATTCAAAATCTTAAGGAAAAAAAATTGCTTTTTTTATTTAATACTAGCTCCCTCCCCGTAAAAAAATATTGTAAAAATCCTGTAAAACAAAGCTTCAAATCTCCACATGTAAATAAAAAACAAAACTTTTTTACTTTTTGTTGTTAAAATACAGTCCACCATCTTTAAAAAAAATAGCCCCCTCCCTCTTTTTATCCTCCCTCCTATTTTTTCTCATTCCCTTTCCTCACCCCTATTCCCCCGCCCCCTTCTCCAACCCCACTTTCCCTTCAACAACTTTATTTCCAACACTTAAATATACTATAACATTTTTATGAGAATAAATTAAATTTCAAAATGAATAAAGCCTATTACTCCGTTGATAAGAGCTTTATATGGGAAAGAATTTTTAAAATAGGTTCCCCTATTTTTTGATTTATCCATACAAACAAAAAAACAAAACACAAATCTTTCCCTTTAAATATTATTAGAATATTTCACAACCCCTCTGCAAAGTCTAATTTAATAGGGCTAATAGAAAAGTTGCTAGACTATTTTCACTACAACGACAAATCATTGATCAGCAAAAGATTGCAAGCTGTCACTTTGGTAAAATAAAACATACAGTATATAAATGTTATCAAAATGTATTTTTCGAATTTCCTCAAAGGTTCTTGCCATAAAGTGGACTCTTAACTGGATCAAGTTTACCCCAATTTGGAATATTTTGAAAAAGCCAACTTATTTCAATTTTGACCATTTTTATCACACTATTTTAATTTTTCGCTATAAATTGCAGTTCCTGCGGAGAAACACTAAAACAGAGGAGTTAACAATTGTTACATTTCTTACAATCGGACCCAGCCAGTAAAGCTTAAGGGGGGGTGGGAGGAAAAGAGAGGGAGGAGGTACATCACATTTTCTTACAGGAGGGGTGTGGGGGGCAAGTGTCTTGGAGAAAATATTCAGCAATTTACTTACTTCTAGCGACCATAGTCTTAACCTTGAACAACTTGATTAGACCGCCCTTTCTTTTAATTCACATTTCATTTCTTGGGATCAACCACAATATCAAAATGTAGTATAATATTGTTTAGCACCCGCTCTTACTACCCATTCGGGTTAGGCACTTTAATCTAATATGGTTTTGGGATTGAGGCTAGATTTATATGAATGGGACACATATTTTGGAAAAAACACCCACATAAACTTACCGCGTTCGAACCCCAATCTTCCCGTCAAAGGAATCAGTCTACTGCGAGAGTGGGCCTAACTATGTACCACCGTAGCGGGTACAAAAATATTAAACTAGTGGATCGTTGCAACACGACTGCAGTTATTGGACTCAAAAGTATTATAAACTTTTTATTGAAAAAGTTGTTTTAAATAAGCCCTTACCGACTTTCCAATTAAAAGTTTATTCGTCAAGAGCTCCGACTTGATTTTAGCTTTCGGGGGTTTAATTATAATCAAAACTGGATTGCCCCCTTCACGCCAAGGTGAAAATTAAAACAACCCCTCCCCAGCTCTCTACTTTTTGTTGCAACAAACCCTCGAGTCGATTTTAGCTGTTATTAATTTTTAACCAAAGATAAATTTATTTTTTATCGATTACAAATAACACAAGTCATGGTTTTCCATGGGATTTCAAAATATACACAATCATGGTTTCCATGGGAGATGTACAAAAATACACAATCATGGTTTCCATGAGATGACAAAATATACACAAGTCAGGTTTCCATGGAGAACAAATATACACAAGCAGGTCCATGGAGATTAAAATAAACACAATCATGGTTTCCATGGAGATACAAAATACACAAGGTCATGGTTTCCATGGAGAGTACAAATAACACAAGCTGGGTTTTCCATGGAATGTACAAATATACACAAGTCATGGTTTTTCCATGGAGATGTACAAATATACACAAGTCATGGTTTTCCATTGGAAGTACAAATATAAACACAATCATGGTTTTCCCAGGAGATATAAAAAAGCCCCTTCCGCACAGAAGGAAAGATGGAAAATTCGATAGAAAATGGGTTTTTTGTTTTAGGCTACTATTTTTTTTCCGAATTTCCGAAAAATAGTATTCATTTTTCAAAATGGTTAACCGTTTTTCTCATAATTTCAATCACCGAAATGTGCTTATTAAATTATGCATAAAAGTCTTGTTGTGAGATTAAATAAAAGTTGTAATGCAATGAAAATATCAAACGAAAAAGGTTTTTGTTACCAGCCTTAGGTTTTGAAACGAACTTTTGGTAAGCAATTTACACCAATAAGTTTAAATCAAAATTTTCATATTGCCCACCAATTTGTTCCCGCACGATGTCCAAAAAAAAACATCTTTATGATCTGTGCTATAAGGCACGTAATTCGTTCATACGTAGTTAAAGATTTGACGTTATGGGAACATAGAAGTTGACGATTTTTTTTTGGTGCTTAACCGTAGTTTAAAAGAGTTTTTTTTTGCATTTTATTTATTAGGAATATTGAGGATATTTCAGTATTCCGTAACTCATATTAAACTGTAAAAAAATCTTAATTTGGCGTTTATACACAACATTATAAATATTATTTCATTATTCCTTTGGAAACGAAATTTTAGTTTGTTCAAATGGGCCAGAAAATTTCAAACAATGGCCCCAGAAATTCTTGCGCCTCAACAAAAAGTTCATACAATTTGCATTTTCGAAAAATTTAATTTTTTTAAACAAAGTGACTGCCTTTGGTTTTGACAATGTTTTCACAAAAAATGTTCAAGGTTTGTTCGAGTCCGAAGAAAAAAAGGGAATATCAGCTGATATTTTGTTAAAAAACACCATACCCAACAAAACTTAAAATAAGGCTTTCTTGTTTTTTAAAAAACAAAAAACTTTTTAAATATTTTAAACATAAAGAATACCCTAAAATAACCTTCTATAGGGAAGGGATTATATTTTAACTTTGGGTTAAGCCCCAACTGAAAATAACTGAGACGCCACTGAAAACCGGTACCTGTGCCTTTGATTTACAATTTTGTGAAAGGTACTAATATTTCTTTAAAAAGGGCTATTGTGTCGGATACGAGGTGCAAGGGGTAATACCAACTCCTGTTTTTGAGCGCTCCATTACGTTCTGATTCTGAATATATCCACATCATCTAAAGTCCCAATTTCAAATGAAAGGTTTTTCAGAAAAACAATATATAAATTTTCGGTTAAGATTGATAACATTTTACAATAATTTAAAAAATTATTATAAAATAATAAAATAATAATATAATAAAAAAATAATAATAAAATTATTATAATTATTATTATTAAAATAATTATTATTATAATTATTAGTATATTTTTAATAATTATTATAATTATTATTATTTAATTATTTTACACTGCGAACTTACACCCGCGGGTTATACCACTTACCTAATGTTAATTTAGGGTGATTGTGAGATGAAATGGGAGGACCTACAGAAACGTGGAATCCAAACCACGGGGAGGCCTGGCATTCCCCACATTCACAAATTTTCTTGCAGAGGTGGAAAGGGTTGGCAATCAATAAACTGTGCCGGGACCAAGGTTTTGAACCCCGGCCCCCGCACAGAAGTCCACACCTTCCCCCTTAGACCGCCAGGCACCCTAAACTCTATTAAAAAACACCTACATCCAATATGACCCTTACATATGACTAAATAAAGTAGAATCTAACTATAAGATAAGATAAGGAAGGCCCTCCTAAAAAAGAAGTACACGTCCAACGGCCGGCGTACGCACTCTAGTTTCAAAGGAAGAAAAACGCGTGTCCAAACTTTCCGCGTTCAGGAATTCAAACACCGGTACAAAGTACGGCGCCCTTAAGCGCAAGCTGTAAATTGTGCTAAGGTCAATGAATTTCCTACTGGACAATGCCATCGTTCGGAAATGGCGCAACAAAACAAGAAAAGATGGGCATAGACCATTTGAGAAGAGCGGGTCAGAGGAGGAGGGCAATTGGTCAACATTTTCTAAACCTTGCAAAGGTACTTTCTGTACAACAATTTTTAGAATCGGTTCTTGTTTTAAATATTCGTCATCAGATGTTCGTCAAGTCACGTTAATACACCTTAGGAGCCTACATAAATACAAATAATAATTATAAAATAAATTTTTGTCAAATATTTGTATTTTCATTTCAATGTAACCAACACGTTGGTGGATCATTAAGGTGAGGTTTAGGAACACGAGTTTAAGGGAGGATGTATGGAACACGAGTTAAGGGGAGTTTCGAACATTCCTGCAAAAAATGTTTTTCGGTAAAATAATAATAATAATGTTCTAGTAGAAACATTTGGCTTAACTTTCTTCACTTTCACACGGTGACCTCAACCGTTGTTGAAATATCTGTCAAGAGCAAGGCGGTATTGATGCAAAATTTTTAAACGAAGAGATAAAGTTTCATTTTAAAATTTCAGAAAGCTTGAAATATTCAAAAAACGTTGTATCACCAATTGAAGAAAATTAGGTTTGACTGGAGAAATATTTTTAGATATTTGACAAAAAAAAAGTTTGCTAAAAAGCCACAAAAACACTGGGGCCCTTTTCCTCGCTCCCCTACACCCCACCTTTAAGGCTCAGAATCCTTACGTCTGAACCTAAATGGGTTTCTCGCGTGTGTTTTTCCATTCCGTAACATGCTTATTGTTTGCATTCCCACATTACAATCCTATCGCCCACACCTGTTGTATTAAATAACTATTTGAGCGCACATCCAATGTTCACAGTAAAACCTTGTCAACACTAGAAAGCTACAAGAACTAGTTTCATTTATTTTAGCCCATTCATCGAGGAAGCACACTGTTGAAAAGATGGTCTCAAACCTTTAAAACACTCCATGGAAACTACTCAAGAAAGAGCGGCCTCCGCCGTTACGATTAAGCATCAACTTTGGCGGAAAGGGTGCATGTATCAGCACGGTCCCCGGCCGTTGATCTCATTTTAAAAAAAAACCAAAGCTGCACTTCTTTATTCAAGAATCTTCTCATGTGTCCTCGCGAGGCTGATTTTTGACCTCGTCTAGACCCCACGCTTAAAGATAAATTTGGAAGCGCCGGGGATCGAACTCTAATAAAAAAGAAAAAATATTGGCAATGTTGTTTTCCCTGAAAGGCTCTTCCAATGAAAAGTGGAGTGTACAAGGTAGTTTGCGATGTACAGTGTACAAGGTAGTTTGCGATGTACAGTTTACAAGGTAGTTTTGCGATGTACAGTGAACAAGGTAGTTTGCGATGTACATGTAACAAGGTAGTTTGCGATGTACAGTGTACAAGGTAGTTTGCGATGTACAGTGTCAAGGTAGTTTGCGATGTACAGTGTACAAGGTAGTTTGCGATGTACAGTAGGTCAAGATTTAACGGCCAGTTTATTGGGCTAACCGTTGTAAGCCCGTCTTGGGCCCCCTCAATGACAATCTTGGAACAGGGAAGAGCTTTAGGAAGATTGGCTATTTGCCCTAGATTAATCAATGTTTAGATCGAGTCAAACGTCTCGTCTGATTCACGAATCGATTCTTTATTTGGCGTTTAAAAAAAAAAGATCGAATCAAATAGGAATCCACCCTAAATACAGAAATATCTGGATGGACGCAGGCATTTTGTATTATTGTTAATAACATTTTGGGTGACCTGGCGGTCTAGGGGTAAGGTGTCGGACTTACTGCTGGGTCCGGGTTCAATCCTCGTCCCGGCACAGATTTATCTGATTACCAAACCCTTCCTCACCTCTGACAAGACGTGTATTAATCACAACTTGTGAATGTGAGGAATGCCAACCTCCACCGTGGTTCGGATACCACGTTAAACTGTAGGTCCTCCATTTCATCTCACAATCACCCTACCATTACACATTAGCGTAAGTGCGTATAACCCGAACGGGTAGTAAGACGCGGTGCTAATAATAATAGTAATAATAATAGTAATAATATTTTGAAATCAAAGTATACAATGCTATGCTGCAAATTAGTATATAGATTATATGTGATATATAATTTATATGATAAATAATAACCTAGTTAATGTTAAAGGTTTTTTTAATGGTTTTGAAATATTAACTAATATCACAATTATTTAAAATTGACTTTTAAAGACATTATCTGATCATAAAGGTGTTGTTTTAAACCATTTGTTGTAAAAAAAGCTTGTTTCATAATTATATAACAATAATATTAAATATAACACGCTTCATTGGCCACGTGGTCTAACGCGCTACTCTCACAGTAGACTGGATTGCCAATGACGGGGAATCGAGGTTCGAATTATCGGTCGGGCGTACTGAGGGTGGGTTTTCCAAAATAGTGTTTCACTCTCCCTCCACGCAAATGCGGGTACACGTACTCTAAATATAACCCTTCTCAATCCTCAAATCCATTAGCATAATTGGTATGCTGTGTGCTGTTTCTGCTCTATGATTAAGTTAGTTTGTAAGTCTTATTATGATATAAACCATTATTAGTTTGAAAAGTGCATTTTTATTTAATCCAGCGCTTCTTACTACACGTCCGAGTTGTATACATTCATCTACTCTTGCGAGGTAGCGGTGATAGAAGCGGAATTACAAGGAAAGTACCCGTATTTACGTGAAGGTAGGTAGAAAAACCGATTAGGGAAAATATCTCTTTTAGTAAGGGCCTACACCTTTCAGGATTCTAACCCTGATTCTTGTAACAGACAAATCAACAAGATGAGCCCGAAATTTAGTCCACCTGGCCCCAATGTGAGTTAAATCTCAAATTAAATATCTCTAATACATTGTAAGAACATGTGCTCGAAATTTAAACGTTATTTATTGAAAGAGTAGCAGCCTCCTCAACGGGAGCAGTGTATTCAGTTAATTAGTACGTTCACACAGATCTTTGGGCTTGGATTGGTAAATTTGACATATTTTAACACTCCGTCTTACTACTCGTCCGGGTTTTACTCTTTTGTACTAATTATGCTAATAGTTTTGTGATTAGGAACGTTATATTTCGAGGAAGTGTACCAAGATTTAGATAGAGAGAGAATAGAAAACTATTTTGTAAAATACTCCCTCATACACCAGACCCAGATTCGAACCTCAATCTCCCAGTCATCGGTATCTAGTCTACTGCTAGAGTAGAGCCTTAGACCATGCGGCCACCGAAGGGGGTTATGGACAAATTGTTAGTAAACCTCAAGTATTTTACGAATACGAACTAAATTTCAATCTTTTGGATTTTCTCTGATAAAAGGATGAATCGCCCACTTATTTCCCCTTCAGTGGCAGAGGAACCCTATTCTTACAAGAGGGAGGGAATTAGTAAAAAATAGTCTTTTGAGAGTTTAGGCTCCTTAAGCCAAAAGGCGTCAAGACCCAGTTATCCCAGCAAATCTTGAAAATTGAATGCCTCTAGAAGCCATTTGAAATTTGATACAAACTCATCTTTAATATTTTTATCAGAGGCGCGTTTAAATAAACCTAGAAGGGCAAATCTATCCTGGGGATGGGGGAAAGTTATTCCTTGTTCCAACACCGCTCTTCTCCCTAAATAGCCCCGAATTCGCACAAATAATACAGATCTAACAACTTTGTTACAAGATTCATTGCTAAACTGAGAAATCTTTAAAGATAGAAGTCACTCATCTGTGTGTCCATTCGAGGTGCTATTTCACGTCTGATTCAAGTGTTATTTCACGTATGATTCAAGCGATATTTCACGTCTGATTCAAGTGTTATTTCACGTCTATTCAAGCGATATTTCACGTCTGATTCAAGCGATATTTCACGTATGATTCAAGTGTTATTTCACGTCTGATGCAAGTGTTATTTCACTTCTTATTCAAGCGATATTTCACGTATGATTCAAGCGATATTTCACGTATGATTCAAGCGATATTTCACGTATGATTCAAGTGTTATTTCACGTCTGATGCAAGTGTTATTTCACTTCTTATTCAAGCGATATTTCACGTATGATGCAAGTGTTATTTAACGTCTGAAATCAAGCGATATTTCACGTATGATTCAAGCGATATTTCACGTATGATTCAAGTGATATTTCACGTCTGATTCAAGTGTTATTTCACGTCTGATTCAAGCGATATTTCACGTATGATTCAAGTGTTATTTCACGTCTGATGCAAGTGTTATTTGACGTATGATTCAAGTGATATTTCACATCTGATTCAAGTGATATTTCACGTCTGATTCAAGCGATATTTCACGTCTGATTCAAGTGTTATTTCACGTCTGATTCAAGCAATATTTCACGTATGATTCAAGTGTTATTTTACGTCTGATTCAAGCGATATTTCACGTCTAATTCAAGTGTTATTTCACGTCTGATTCAAATGATATTTCACGCTACTATCTGGCCACGTGCTGCTACATTTGTAGCTCCAATCCGAGCGACATTTACTGCTCGACTGACCTTAGCCTAAAGCGGCATTAGAAAGTAGCGAATGCGCGAAACGAACAGTCATGCACCGTTCGAAACATTTTAAAGCGCTAGTGAGGTGAAATTCATTAAGAGAAAGCAATGAAGGGAAGCGTAGATCGTTTTTAAAATACGAGTCATAAGAAACAAGTAGGTAGGTGACAGTTTGTTGATTTAAAACATCAAGCTTGGCTTCGAGCTGCACAGTGTACACAACAATCATTATTGCTGGCTTTTTACAAAACTCGCGTGCTCTGGTGGATGAGCTGTAATGGGTGCTAGATACTCATATTATTTGGTTTACGTTGACGGGGTTTAAACCCAGGCCGGGTGCACTGAGGATGATTATTTACATCCAATTTATGATTGTGGTTTTACATTCCTCTCTTCACACTAATGTAGTGTCAATGCCTAGAAATGCATTTCTCATTTCGACCACTTGGATTAAGAAGTTAATACAGTCGATAAAAGTACAATTTATAAAATATATATGTGATTAGCGTTTAAAATGTTGTATTTAACAAAAGATTGACCAAAATAAAACGTATTAAATTAAATCTTACCTAGGATAAAACAGCCAGTACAAGAGTCCCAATAATATAAAGAGTTCAACAAAACCCGCCATTCAACATAAGGAAACGAATACGGTCCACTTTTGACAATCACATTGACAACACTAATATCGCATTAATTTACATTCCGATAGTACAAGATTATTGAACGAAAAAAATAACTTGATAATATGCTGGGGTTTATTTATCTACAATATAATGAGATAAGTTATTATCGTGAAACCTACACAAACTACTTGTCAATAATGCTCGATTTTCGAACCAATTCACCGTAATTGTTCCGATAGCTCATGATGTGGCCAACAAACTAAACAAACTGCACGGAAATGAACACAAGAAGTAGAGAACGAGGACACCACGAGACTGCTAGCGCACCAGAGCTATCTGTTGAGCATAGCCCGAACTAACAATGTGGCGTGATGTCGACGGAAGAAAAAAAACTTGCTATTGGTAATATCAAGGGGTCACCACCATCAGTCCAAATAAACTTGCGTCTCGCTGAATTTAATGAAAGAATTCAGATGCTAAAAGCCCCAAGAGAGGTGGTAAAGGGGAGTTGAGCTCCTTCTTATAAAAGAATCAATCATACACAAATATTACATATTACATTTTTTTAAGTAAGGAAGTTGACAGCGAGACTATTTTGAAAGTATGGGATCAACAATGAAAATGTTTATTGAATGTTACTATCATTTACAAGTGTGTGTTACATATTGATATAGTCATAACTATAGATTAGTCGAATCCCAATTCTGAATACAAATCTTAATTTAATTTTGAATCACGAATCCAAATTTGAATCCCCGAATTAAAAAAAAAAGATTTTAATTACCACTGACAAATGATGTTTTATTTGGTATGTATAATATATTACCTCATAAACAGTAAATATACCATCCTGGTAAATTAATTATATTATTACGATTTTGACCTTTCTTGTTATCCTCCCAATTACACAAGTCTATATAATTCTTTTACTAATTATTGATTGACTTTTTTATGTCAAGGTCTTCATAATGGTATTCTATATACTTTTTTTTAAGATTTAATGCATCTCTACTATCTTGAATTCCACATTCGAGGGATTCGATGAATAGAGGATTCTAGATTCTAGTAATATCCAGTCACAACCTTCTTTATTGATGGTGTGAGATTAAATCAAAATTAAAAATATTGTAAGACAGTAGAAATAAATATTATTTAGTTCAGGACAAAGGTTTTTTTATTACGTAGGGAAATTTTATCACAAGTATCAAAATAAGAAGTGTTTAACTATTTCTTTTTTATTAGTACATTTTAACACAAGAATTGTAGAGCTGCAGTCAAGATCGTCTGGTTTGTCAATGCCAGGGAGGTCAGGGTTCGAATCCATGCTAGAGGGACTAAATAGTTTCCCATTCACCATACAAGCAAATACGGGTACACTTATAAATTATACCACCGTTATCTTTAACCCTTCAATGTAGCTAGAAGCCAACTATCATAAACAATGTTTCTAATTGCAAAAACGATTAGCATGAGTAGTTACATTATTTTAGCTAATAAATATGATTGTAAATAAGTATCTTTTTCTCTATGGTTATGTAACGCACATTTTGAACAAAAAATATTTAAGCAGTTGAATGGCAACTAGCTTGATTTTGTGAAATAGGCCCTACACAATAATCAGTTCTTTGACCGTCAATCTAACACAAAGTGAAACACCAACTTTACAAATTTTGGCCATGCCTGGAACCAAATCTGTAGCACTTAGCTCGGTAGGCATACACGCTAACTAGGTCAAGGAGTCGGACAATAAATCAAAAGAACCAAAAGCTTAAAATACAATTTATTCATCTACTTTAACATTTCTTTGAAAATTAATGAAAAAAATCAATCTGCAATTCAAGAAAATATATGTATACTATTAATATTCCTAAAACTCACATGTATTCTTTGTAGATGACTGATAATAGGTGTATAGCCCAAATCTCTATCGTTAAACAATAATTTAATTAGGCTCTAGCCCACTTCGGTGGCCGCATGGTCTAACGCGTTACTCTCGTATTAGACTAGACTGTCGGAGACGTGGAGATCGGGGTTCGATCCCAATTGGGTGTACTGAGGGTGGTTTTTCCTCAAAGGTTTTCCACCCTTCCTACACTCAAATGAAGGTGCACTTTATATCAATTAAACCTTCCTAATTCCTAACCCATTAGCTTAATTAGTACATAGGGGTATAACCCGAACGGGTAGTAAGACGCGGTGTTAAAAGACTATAGTCTCTATATTATCAATAAGAAATGAGGCCTGTACGTATCATAAATTAGTTTATACTTTTAATAAATGACAAGCCATATTTTTAAATGTATGCGAATTAAAACAAACAATTATTTTATGTAACAGGTCTGCTGGTAGACCGGTCTCTTGGTCTCTGGTCTCTAGGTCCTCTGGCTACTGTCATCTCATTGCGGTACGACGTATAGACAACCCCATAGCTGACTCGGTGGTCTTGGGGTAATGTGCTTGCTTCAGGACCAGATATTCACACTCAGTCGGGGTTAACGAATTTCCCTTGAGCAATACAAATTGGTGGCACAACTTCCTTCGTAGGGGAAGAGAAGCCGGGGTCTCATGTCGATTGTAGCATGCTAAAAAACCCTGGAGCGTGTGAGAAAATACCTTTATCGGACAAATTGGTAGGTATTTCTGCACTTGCTCATAGAAATTATCATTTGCTGATATACGTAATCAGTTCATAAAGTGCACTTTGAATACCTCAAATAAATAATACAATAAATGTTCCCACAGAGCGGATAGATAATGTAAACATACACGGCGACCGAATACGATAAAAGGCGTTACGCCCTTTTTTTTTCCAAGGCACTTTACTGTCCGTCCGGACTATCCGTATTTAACTACACTAATGGAGTAAGGATGAGGGAGGTATAATTTAGAGAAAATGTACCCAAATCTGTATGAACGGAGAGTTGGAAAACTATTTATGAAGAACTATTTATGAAAAGCTATATTGAGTACACCAAGCCGGTATTCGAACACCAACCCTCCCCTTATTATCAAACCAGAATATATGAGCTCAATATTTAGACTGCGTGTCCACCGATACAAGGGTGCAGACTGAAATGCTGGGTAACGTTGAGGTTTGAATATCAATAGGATGCAGTGAGGATGGTTTCCCACTCTCTTTCCAGTCCAATACGAATGCACTTCCACTAAAATACGTTCGACATTCACGTACAAGTGTACATTTTGAAAAGATAACAAATTACACCACCACTAAATAAATCTATTTGAACTGACTGACTTAATCCATGAACACATGTTATGGATGAGAATGGAAGTTTGGTACCCAACTATTTTTATAGATAAAACAAAGAGGAAATTAAGACTTTTTTTTTAAATTTTAAAATGATTTACCAATAAAATCTTCTGGCATATCTATTCAAAATAAAGTTTGATCTTCTCATAAACTTTATGACTTCGTATCCGTAGTCCGTGGTATTTGGTCCTAATACATTATATTCGCGTCCATACCGTCCGTATCCTTAATCACGTGACTATGCCAATCAATGAGGTAGTAAGAAACTTCGTCTAATAAAACTCTTCAAAAGATAGTAGTCTACATCAAGGAGCAACTGCCAAACAGTCAGTTGATCGATAAAAGAATCTTAAACACCTTTTGAGAAAACGTCCGGGATATACTTGAAATGTAGGTCAATTACTATATATACATTATTATTAGCACCGCGTCTTACTACCCGTTCGGGTTATACGCTTTAAGTACGGTACTAATTACGCTAATGGATTAGGATTTGGGAAGGTGGAGTTAAAGGAAGTGAACCCGCATTTGTGTGGAGGGAGAGTGGAAAACCATTTAGGAAAAAAAAAACTCAGTTCACCCAACCGAGATTCGAACCTCGATCTACCCGTCCTCAGCAATCGAGCTCAACACATATTTACTTAACTGTGAGGGGTAGTCCGTATAGACTAGTCCTTAGAAAGTTCAAGTTGACCAACTTCTACGGAGTACGAACCAAGATTTCGATACGGATCAGGGCATCGATTTCTTACGGAAACGGAGTCTATAGATGGGACTTGAGCTGTAATATTATACAAAATAAAAAAATAAAAATAAAATAAAAGCCATTTTATTTTGCACATTTTTTATTATAAATTTGGTCACAGAAATCGAAGAAAATGCTTGCAATATAACTACGAGTAGCAAGTCTAGACCAAAGTTTTGCAAACTTTGAAGAAGTGATAGATAGTATTATACAAAATGCCAATACGTTGCCTTAAAAAAAATTGTTTCGTTTAGGACAGTGTCGTAAAATACATCTGAATACTATAACGGATATTATATTATGTGTGTCACAATCTACTATCCGTAAATTAACTTAGGATCTTACGAAGTTCCGTAAGGTAAGTTACGTAAGGTAAGTTACGTGTTTCTTCATGATCTATTGATTTTAACTTCAATTTACATTACGGTAAAATACAATGAACAGAATCCCCAAATTTTTATATCACGGGCTAGAGGAGGAGACCGAAGGCCTAGTTTTTTCTCAATTAAAGTGTAATTAATAAGTAATTACGAACATCTTGGCCAAGCTCGTTACTGTTTATCACGCTAGACTCTGGTTAAGAAGTTCGAAAGGTCGATAGCCCACCCACAAGTAATTTTGGTTCAAACACGCAACTTTGTCTAATTACTATTTTGCACTAAGAATCATATTTATAAATTTTCATTTCTCTTACTTTTGACATCAAATTATTTATAATTGAGTACATGACCCGAAGGTTGGTACCCATGTGATACCTTTTCCATGAGGAGCAGCACGTGAACTCGTTCCGTTCCGTCTGACAGAAAGCACATCTACTAAGGAAGTCATGAAGTACGGGGGTTTCCCGTTGATTTTCACACATAATTCTACGAGAGGGCGAGAAAGAGTCTACCAATTTTATCGGAAAGGTGATATACTTTCTAAGGAGCTCTTACATGCCACTCAGGCCTTACTTACACTCTGAATGAAGTAGATTGCACTACAGATTTTCATCATTCGACAAAAATCCGTTGATCTAGACTGAGTTTGAACCAGCAAACATCTAAAATTTTAATAGTTTCAATCAGCGTCAACCTGGCTCATCTTCAGACCCTCGGCTAGTATTTAATAGATCCCCCACAACCCATATTGATCAAATGTAATTTTATTATAACATTTACAAATAAATCACCAAGACAATTGGTTTTTATTATTGTTTCCAATAAAGATGAAACACCCCCGACAAACCAAAATTAGTATTCTTGACATGGGAATAACATTCAATTTAATATAATTAAATACATATTTTAAATGAATTAACACAAACTGATCTTAAAAGTAAGTTAACTGCCAAAATTAAAACTGAATACAAATATCCATCTGATCTGTTAGAAATAACTTTAGTTCACACAATTAAAAATAAATACAAATGAACAGCTTAGTAAAACGTAAAAATAAAAAACAATATATTCCGTTAACCATAGCACGAATATATTTTGTTATTTAAACATTAACAAGTTTATAGCTCTCGATAATATTTTAGATTATACAACTGAGTAAATAAAAACACATTTTAAACCAGTTTCAGAATGTATTACAACACCGTGGAAAGTTATGACTTTTGCACTGGAGCAATATATTCGGAATTTCTTTAGTTGATTTGCATAATCGCTAACGTTAACAGTACCTAATTAAAATTAATATTCAGTGAACAAAAGCATCCAACAATTCTGGGAACAAGTATTGAGAGAAAGAATAACTTTTTATTGTCAAAATAATAACTTAAGCTCTTCATTGTATGCTGCTATTTTATCTATTTCTCATATTTGTTGAGCTCAGAATAAACCTTCTCACACGCTACTTGCGCACAGAGTCATTACAAATTTGAAAGCGGTGGAGCTCAGGCCAGTGAAGAATCCGGATCGCGCTGATATTTCATGTAAAACAGAGAATTCTCAACGTTAACCCTTAGAGCATTTTTCTAGGATGGAATATTCTTTCACACAAAGATAGAAATTAACATCTTGGTCTTAGACATCATCACGCTCGTCCTCATATTCAGACTCACTATACCCAATATCATTGTTGAGGAAACTGCAGGTCCTATGGAGAAAAACTTTATCTTCGCTCTCTCTGAGTTAACTGTTACCAAATCTCCCCTCTTTCAGTTATGTAGGAAGCAGTGGCGGTTCGTAGCTAAAATTAGTGGGGTGCTGCTCCAGAATTTTTTTTAGCCTTTGTTTTAAAATTGTGTAAAAGGAAAAAAACTTGTATAAAAAGAAAATTTATTCAAGAACTTGATACAATCTTTTAAAAAAAACTTTTTTACTTACCTTAACTTAAATTGTTACAGTTCTAGCTTGATCTATTCATTTAAAAATGAAAGCCATTCTTCTTGTTTTAATTTGCGCAAAAAGTTCAATAATTTTCCCCTTGATCTCCTGAGGACAATTGAAGAAAATTTTTCTTCATTGAAAGTATTGCAAGCGCATTTAGTCTTTTTGTTAAATAAAAGAACCGAAAAAAAAAATCTAATAGAATAGCTGGAAGCAGAATATCTAATTCTACACTCTTCTACACTTTATCACATGCAAGAATATGGTACACGGTTTTTAAGCACAACACACGCTGAGTAAAAAAAAACCTTCCTTCCATCACGCCATAGCTGACACTGTGAGGGAAACAGTGCTCTCTCTACCTCACAGTCCCACCTTCCTCCTCACCTCCCTCCTATGTGCGCATGCGCACAACAGTCAAACACCACGTTACTGGCACTGTGAAGCGCAGAGTTCCATACAAATATTTTTAAATTTTTTGTATAAACTGTGGGATGGCTACTGAAGTACTGATATTAAGCTAAAGGAATATATATTGTACTACAAAAATAAATAAAGAATTAAAGAAATAAGGACTCATGATATTAAATATTATCGATAATATCAAGTGGAAATAGTAGGAAGGGGTTTTCCGGGGTAAGAAGAAGCTACTGGCAGCAACAGAATTTCGAAATAAAGGGTTTTGTATTTTTGAACAATTTCTCATCGTCACATTAAAAAAAATTGAAATTCGTATTTCAGTAAAATCGTCTTTCATATTTACAAGAAATTTGTCTTTAAAATATTTAAAATATTTTGAGCATTTTAGAAAACATTCCAAACATTGTTGAAAGTCGGAATAACGTAATCCAGCATGTTCCCAGTGCTAAATATCATAAAGGAGTAATGGGAAAAGGAATCAGATAAGACTTAGATTATTCCACATCACTTAATTTCTTCATTAATTTTGTTTGGCAGATGTTAACCTTAAAATTGTATTATTTTATTTTACAACAGAGTTTAACTTAAAACATTGCTTTGTACCATACTTTATTGTATATTTTAAAGTTTTGTAACAACATTTTAACGTGTCAACATATATTTTAGACTTGTCATCAACTCGTGTATGATCTAGTTGATGATGCATCATTAATTGTATATAAATTTTCATATCTGACAATTTGTTTTTTCACCAGAAGTAAATTATTATTATACATTTTGACTTATAATCTCACTTAATCATCTAATAATTTGGCAATTGTTTGATTTATAAATTTAATTATATATAAAATATCTAGAGTAATCTATCTAAGTCTTAACTTTCAAATTTTGAGGAGTTTTTAGATATAACATTAATTTGTTTAGCTTTAATTTTCTCCAATAGTGTTTCAACTGTGTACCGCGCTCAATTCATAACATTCGTTTGTATGTATAGATACTAGAGGGGTCACAGAACATAAATCTAAAATAGTTAGCGCCATCAGTACATTTTTAATTTTACTCCATTTTTCAAGAAAAGTACTGACTCAAAATTTTACCAATCAATTTTAGATTTCAAAAACAAGCATTATATATATATATATATATATATATACTTTATTATAGCTAAGAAATTATTGATTTCATAAAAATAAATTTCAAATAAAATATTTGTATTTTTAATAGCACCACAACTAATCAATGATAAGTTATTTCATATCTCAAATATCTGTGGGGATATGATACAAATTGTAGGTTTTTGCCAATATAAAGAACTATCAAAAGTCATTTTCATGGGAAAGTGGTAGTTTCCATTTTTATCTAATGTCAAATCTTGGTCAAACTCGTTTTAGCGGATTTCAAGAAAATATTTTTTTTTTCTCTCTTTGCTCGTTAGTAAACTACCCTTAATTTTAAGGTTAGACGTCTAATTACAGAAAAATATCCTTTGAGTACCTTCATGATACAACGTTTTAACCCGATCAGTAAAATGGTTTCTGATCTAGGCTGGGATACAGAGACAGACAGTCGACGTAGCGAAAACATTTTCTGTTTCAGGGGGTCAAGAAATGTTAACATTTTCTATCAAAATCTCAAGATAGATTTTTTTTATGATCTTAATACTTCTCTGTTCGAGGGGACGAGATAAAGTAAACAGAAACAATTGTTTCTTAAAAATCCATTATAGAAGTAAAAGCCTTACGTTTGTTTGCTCAACTAACAATTGGCTTCCATATTTTCAAGCGATACAATTTACAATGACTGAGCGGAGTGTCACCCTTTAGTACAAGGTTTTCACATTGTCATTTAAAAAAAATGGGAATTGCTTAATGGAGGACTCCTCGACTAATCCAAACAAATGTACGATTATATTTCAATTAACAAGGGAATCAGCTATATGGTATGAGTACATCCATGACCCATACAATGCGTGTAGATCAGGGAGGAATTTTTTATATTTAAATAGGCTTGAATGACATTGCCTTCATGCTATCCACTCCATTAAATAAACAAACTAAAACATTTGAAATTTGAATTCCTAATTTGTTAAGCTCTTACTAAATAAATTCACACAGTTGTTTATATTTAGAATAATCTACTATCATTGATTGCAGCAAACCTTAGTTTACTTTCACACGATTCACAAAACTAACACAAAGAGCTAACTGAGCCATTATGACAGCTTGTGTACCATATATCCATCATCAAACTTTAAACGACTGATTCTCGAAGATTTCTCAAAATCAAATTTTGATCTAAGGATACAAAAAGATTCTTATTTTATTATTACATTTTTTAGATAAAAACATATCCATACATACGGCATGAACCATTTCTCACTTTACGTGGACGGGGAACAAGTGCCATCGAAACCGCTACAGCCCGATTTTCCAAAGGATAAATATGTCATGTCCTACCACACATTGTTTTCTGGAACGGGTATCCATTTTATGAACGAAGGTAGTGACATTCACCCGGGAAGCCTTCCATAAGGGATATCATCTCATGACTTTCGATCTCACATATAATCTGTCCGCCCACATGCCATCGCATTGGAATTTGACGCGGCACGGCTCTCTGAGCATCGAAGTGAGATTCATCAGAGCTCTCACCGAAACAGTCAACTTTATAGCGTACGGGGAGTTTGCCAACATCATCACCGTCGACAAGGACCGAAACGTCGTGACCGACTATGGGAGTTAATATAAGCAACTTCCCGCCCCTTACAAACGTCATTTAAATCATGGACGTCATTGTGGATTTCCAGTGCTTCATCGACGACCACATAGAGTTTATCATCAAGGAACTGAGTGTTTTATCTGTATGCGGTAAATAACTGCAACATTGGTTGCTAGGACCCTCATAATCTATCGAGGAACTTTCCACCGCTGCCAAAAAGAAATCCGACTATATCGTCAACAATCTGCACGCTATTCCCTGGGATAGCGGTGATGTGAATTACAATCTGCTCGAATCCCTGATCTCCCGCGTCAAAACGCGTGCAGAAACCATCTACGTCAAGGGGGCAGAAAAGAAAAAGTTTCTAGCCAAATACACGTCTACACCCATCGTAGATCTGTACGACAGAGGTTGTCCTTAGTTGAAAACACTTAAATTGGGCCGCATCATATGCATGGCACATAGTTCTGTGTGGAATTTCTGTTCGGCCTCCATCGTGTATGGACATCGAGATTGGATGATTGAAGACGGACACGCACACCATAAGACGCACGCTGAAAACAAGCCCGTGGTTCCGTTATGTATGGTCGGGTGTTTTCCCTGCTGATGAACTACCCGCAAGAATAGCGCAACCGGCCGCTCTAGTCATCAACACTGATCCACACACCAAACCCGGGACGCATTGGGTCGCCATCTTTATCGAAAAGAACGGCGTGGGAGAATATTTTGACAGTTATGGTTTTCCGCCCCGTATAAACTCACATCGGGCATTTATACGCAAAATAACTTGTCACACGTCTCATAACCCGACACAACTTCAAAGCATAGCCTCGGACGTTTGCGGCCATTACTGTCTCATGTACCTTCTCTATCGCGCCCAGAACATTCCGATGAAAACTTTCCTGACCCTATTCTCGCCCACCGATCATACTGCCAACGACTCTACGATGGTGAGATATTACAACACATTTTTCAAGACGCTAGGGTCCTGACGCTGCCCCTCAAATGCTGCGTCCAATCGGCGTGCGCCTAAAAAAATGGGCGTCCCGGTGGTGTGCCGGCCAAAATCATGGAAGCCCAAGACATATTCACACGCGAAGCAAATCTGGTGAAGCCGCTCGCCATCACCGGTATTTTCAACACTTTAATTCCGCTGGACGAATTCGACGCCAAGCGAGTCATCGTCAGCATGAGCGTCAAGAACACGTTTACGCCCTATGTCCAGCTAGAAAAATGCGGAGTGAACTGTGCCGTGTTTAACCGTACAGAGTGGCAAGAACTGGGCAGCTACAAGTCGTTCATATCAAAGTTTTTCACCAACACGCAACCTCCTCAGAAGATTACTCTGACTAATCATGAAATCTCCCTGAGACGGATGTGCGGTGACCGTATGGTCGTCATCAGTGAGAAACAAGACCCCGGACTCAGACGGGTCCCCTATTTGGCACCTAGCTGGACGCGTCTTTGTGACGTGCGGGATCTCAACAACGTCGCCATCGACCGACGGGACATGTGGTCGACACGCTATTGCAACGATTTGATCGATACACTCGTCGTGGATATGTGCGACACGCTAACAAAATTGGTGGATGTCATCGACCTAGAACAGCCTACGGTGGAAACGCACATCAGAAAACTGGACCTTATCAGTGCTACCTACTATACGCGTCAGGTCGTCGGTTTGGACTTTTACATGTTGGATTGTGAACTAAAAACAATTTTACTAACACATCTAAGAGACACTGTAGAAAAACGTATGAATGAATATATGAGGCATTCCTGTAAAAGTGTATAATAAATATATATATTTGTAATATCTGTGTTTTATTCACTGTATACGCTAGAAACCTTCTAAATCATCGATAATCGACAATTAATTAACAATCATCGAAAATCGATATGTCTGGGGGGCGAGGATGCGAGTGTTTGTATGTTCCCAGGGTTTGATTTCCCGTACTCCAACGCCCCTTATCGACAATCAACATTTCTTGAGGAGGGAGAGAGGAACTGTGGATTGAATTAATTAGCAATCAACATACCTCCTACTTTGTTATTCCTAATCATCGATAATATAAATTAATCAGCAATTATCAATCAACATGTCTTGAGGCTCTGTTTGGGACGTGGAGGGGAAGTCTACCTTCCTCATGTTTACAGGCAAACTCCAACTCCCCTAATCGACAATTAATAGGCATGCCCGGGGGATAACCAACACGATAGAATGTGCGCCAACAACTCATCACAATACTATCTCGAGTGGGTTAAGGTAAACCCTCCACTATTTTGGGGTGTGCCGTGTATGTGAAACGTCTGCTCGTTTCACCTCGGAACGATGTTCTTCGTCAATGTGCCGTCTAGTGTGGAGTGTGTGAATCTTCTGCTTGTTTCACTTAGGTCGTCAGTTGGATGTTCTTGGTGGTGTGTGGTGTGTCTCAGTCAGTGGAATCCCTTTCTTGTCTAGGGGATTGGCGGCCCGGCGCCAATTATATAAATACTGGTCGACGATGGGCGCCGATTGAAGTGTTACTGGATTAATAGGTCCACGCTGGGCGTCGATTGAAACGTTGTGGATTGGCGATGGGTGCCGATTGAAGTGATACCGTTTAATCAGCTGATAATTTCTCCGTGATCGATCACTAATTAAATTGGTATGGTATTTCGGTATTGTGAGATAATTGGTATTTATAGCCCCGTGATCGAGCGCCAATTACTTTGATATGGAATTATGTGTGATATTTTAATTGAATAAATAAATCTTTTAATGATGTAAACTATTTATTAAAGAGTTTTTTTTATCTTCGGGATTGAAGATATAAGTTTATATGATACAGTTTAGTTGAACTACAGATTTCAGCTAGTGGCACTGGTAATAATTTGTTAGATTTATGCGACCGGCACTCTTAAATTGTATTGGCACTCTGTGTGTTCCGTTCGGCTGTTGCCCGACTCAGAATATCTACCTTGACAATTTCGCCAAGCTAGGTCATCTGGGAAAAGGCTGATTTTTTGTTTGAGTACCGAGTCATTGTCATGACTCAACCTCGCGAATGAACTTATTAGCCTGATGAAACGAAACCGATGAAATGCGCTTGCAAAATACTACAGGTGGTTGATTGTGTTGCCCGACGCAAGATATCCACCTTGACAGAAACGCTAAGCTAGGTCACCTGTGAAAGGGCTGAGCTTATGTTCGAGTATGGAGACACTGTCGTGACTCCTGACCTCGTGAATGATATTAACACCATGTACAAAACATTTGTATAAATAATTAACACTTTGAGGTGAAATTGGTGATAATGAATGATTGCGCTCGGTCTCGAGATTTGGGGAGGATTTTCTTGAATGGGATGGGGGAAGGTGTGTATAAGGTATGATGATGATATGTTGATATTCCATGAGTATATTTCCGGGAAGAGGATCGAAAGGTTGACTTGACTGTAGGGATTAGGTTTGACGCGGATGGTTACATTTCAATTCCCCATCAGGGGTCGACCACGGCGCCAGGATTATCCTCTGGCTCATAGAGAACCTAGTTGGTTGTCCCTGTGGAGTCCGGCGGTGGCAAAGGTAATAAGATTTGCTTGTTGGGTAGGATTTTCTTTTATTGGGATTAGGAGTGAGGTGGATACATTTCCATTCACCATATGGGGCCACGGATTATCCTCTGGCTAGTAGACAACCTAGATGGTTATCCAAGTGGCGTCCGGCCGTGACTAAGGTAGTAATGGCATGAAATGAGAGACTTATGAAGGTCGGGTCTGAGGTTGGATCAAGAATGGGATAGGTTGGGTTGTGGGTTGTCGTCGATCCCACTGTCCTGGCGTAGTCGATTGTCAATTTGGTTAGTTACTAATCTAGTTGGGATATTATCATAATAATTTTATTTTTCCTATATCTAGGGATTTTGTAGTTATTTTAATTTTCTTTTCTTTTTTAAGATTATAATAGACACTTAGTTAGTAATAATAGTGATCGTCTACGCCAGGTCTGGTCTCTTGTAGCGTCTGTGCTCAGCAGGGTCGTAACGTCCTAGTTCCCGTACTATGTCGTTTGTGTGTGTGTCTGCCTGTTCGTAGAATTTGTAGTATTAGCCACAAGCTAAACACAACCAGGAAAAACAAATACAACGGACTTACCCAATTGTACCGGCTCCATCTGCGGCTGGCTTGACAACACGCACGACCGGCCCATTGAAACAATCCACCCGAACAAGACGACCATCCTAGCTATACCGAGAGCCGCGCCCATTCAAACACTCAACAACAACAGCACCCGCACCCCTGGTCACCGATTGGAAAGAAGATCGCCAGTGCCAAAGTTCCGCTTCCACGGCCGTCTAGATGCTCGTAGAATATTCCCCTCCATGTTCTTGTTCTTTGGTTCCCCCCCTCCCTTGTCTTACCATCGCTCCGTATTCTGTGACCTGTGCTTCAGCGCATAAAGAGTAACCGTGTGAAGTGATGAGCCACTCTAGGACTGGCTCTGGTTATCGCTAGTGCTAGCGAAGGCGTCGGATATAAACAATGTAAGTTAATTTCCTTTTCGGCATAATCTTCTATGTTTCAAAATTCTTTTTTGGCAAGTAGGAACCATTTCAAATATCAATAGACTTAAAACTTGGAACTTTAACTATGAACCTTTTTACTTAATATTTATGTTTAAGTTAATGGACTTAAAGCTTAGGAATTTAACTAAAGTTGAAATATCTAACGATAATGTTTATATATTTTTTGCACTTCTATTTATTACGAAGAGTAATGGACTTTAACTTTAAACTTTTACACTTAGTATTGGTGTCAAAGATTAATGGACTTAGAGCTAAGGACGTTAACTGAAGTTGAAGTATCTAACGATAATGTTTATATTTCTTTTGCACTTGTATTTATTCCGAAGTGTAATCCACTTTAACTTTAAACTTTTACACTTAGTATTTGTGTCAAAGATTAATGGACTTAAAGCTTAGGATGTTAACTAAAGTTGAAGTATCTAACGATAATGTTTATATTTCTTTTGCACTTGTATTTATTCCGAAGTGTAATGGACTTTAACTTTAAACTTTTACACTTAGTATTTGTGTCAAAGATTAATGGACTTAGAGCTTAGGACGTTAACTGAAGTTGAAGTATCTAACGATAATGTTTATATTTCTTTTTCACTTGTATTTATTTCGAAGAGCAATATACTTTAGCTTCATACTTTTACATTCAGTATTTGTGTCTATGATTGATGGACTTAAAACTTGGAACTTTAACTAAAATAAAAAAAGTCTTATAATTCTTTATTAATATTTAATAAACAACATTTGACGATGAAGTTTTACTTACTCCCTTTTTACGTTCATCCTTAGGTATCACATGGTAACCGAAGTCTGTAAGATAATCTATTCTGAGGTATTGTTACGTTCTGGTTTAATATTATATGTTGTTGAGGTAGGCCGTGGGGACGAGCCCACATCAGTTCTATATTGCGTGGGTATTGCTCCCTGTTTTTCCGCAATTTTTTAACTTACCTTGCACACTCTCTCAATTTGCTGCTTTATTATTATTATTATTATTATTATTATTACTATTATTATTTTTGTATTTGAACCATCAAAGTTAGGTGTTAAGGTAAAAATATGGTTCAAGATTTTTGTTCCTTTCCCTGTATATGTCTTGCAGCTGCCTGCCCTTAGTCATTTCATGTAGGTCTGTTGTTCTAGTGCGCCAGGGTGTTCCAGTGATGGTTCTGAATATCTTGTTTTGTGTGATTTGTAGTTTATCCGTGAGGTGTTTAGCTCCGTAGCTCCATACTGCGCAGTTGTACAATATTACCGGTTGTATCATTGATTTGTATAAGACAGTTTCCTTTGAATAGAGCATACAATTGGACACATCTCCCAGTGGCTTTTTTTTGTTCGTGTCCTCTATGTGACTTCTCCAGGTTAGTTTCGAGTCTATTATAGTGCCTAAATATTTTGTATCTTTTTTAACAGGTATTTCAGTGTCGAATAAAGTGAGTGGCGCTGGTAGTTGTTTGCATCCTCGGCTAATAATCAGAGCTGCTGATTTCGTAGGGTTAACTTTGATCCTCCAAGTCGTGAACCAAACTTGTAGTTCTACCAAGTACCTCTGCATTTTTTAACTGGCGTAATTTATATTTTTATTGATGGTGTAGGCCATGGTATCGTCAGCAAAGAGTCGTACTTTTATATGTGGATGGATAGATATGTCTGAAGTATATATGCTATAAAGGTGTGGTGCTAGTGCAGATCCCTGGGGCACCCCAGCCCTTATGTCGTGTATGGGTGATTTTGCTCCGTCCATGGCTACCTGAAACTTCCTTCGAGCAAGGTAATTGGCGATAATGTGGATGATCCATTGTGGGTAGTTGAATTTAATTAGTTTTTGAATTAGTCCTATGTGCCAGACTCTGTCGAATGCTTTTTCAACGTCAAGAAATATTGCTACAGTGTGTTTATTTTCTTCAAAAACTTTGGTAGCGTCCTCAATTAAATTTAGTACGGGGTGTATGGTCGAGTGTTTTTTCCTGAAACCGAACTGGATTTTCGGGATGATCTAATTTTTTTCACTAAATTTTTATATCCTTTTTAGTACTAGTTTTTTAAATAGCTTGCTCATAGTAGGGAGGAGACTAATCGGCCTTCTGTTCTGAGGGAACATTGGGTCTTTCCTGGTTTAGGAAGCGTTATTACTGTTGCAAGTTTTCATACGTCTGGGAAGTGACAAAGCGTAAGTAGAGCGTTTTATATTGTCAGTAGCGTCAGTAGTGCCCTCGATGGTAATTTTTGTAGTGTTTCATTTGATAGTCTGTCGTGGCCTGGCGCTTTGTTTTTTGGGAGGTGTTTCACTGTGTAGTTCAATTCATCGAGTGCTATTGGGTCCACCCGTGATCCTATTGGTCTAAATAGGTATTCCCGTACTGATCTTTGTGCGTCCCTGACGAAGTCTGCGTCTTTCGGGTTTTGGTTTGTTGTAAACTGTTTCTCCAGAGTCACGGCTATAGCATCCGCTTCCTCTGAGCTTTTATAGGTCATACCGTGTTCCCCGTGTATAGCCGGTACCGACCGTTTTTTGCCAGTTGATTTTAGCTGTTTTGTGACTTTCCAGACTTTACTGGGGTCCATGGCAGTGTCAGTGATGTATGTGTTCCAGTTGTTGTATTTGATAGTTTTAACTGTACGTCTTACTTGTGCCGTGAGTCTTATTGTAGGCTGCTCTGTGTTGGGGTGTTCTGTTTGTTTGCCAGTCTCTCCTTGCCTCTCTTTTCTGAGCGAGCAGAAAGTCAAGGTCTGGGTGTTGGCGTCGCAAGTCGTGTTTTTCCTGTTCTATTACGGTGTTGGTTCTGTATGCTTCTTGTACTGTGCTTGAAAAAGCTGGAGTGTAGGGTCTGCTTCTTCGGTGGTCGTGATGTTTATGTTGTCGGGTACTGTATCGTCTATTGTTCTTTTGAACCCTTCCCAGTTACTTGTAGTTTTTTAGTTTTTTAATATTCTTTATCTGTATTTCTGTGTTTGTTGTGATCTCGCACAGTATAGGGTTGTGGTCTGAGTCCAGTTCTTTAAGAAAAGAGAGCTATTCCGGTATCACCCCTATATTCTGTGTGTTCGCCGTTCGGCTGTTGCCCGACATAGAACATCTGACTTGACAGTTATGCCACGCCAGGTTGTCTATGAAAGGGCTGATTTGTTGTTTGAGTACCGAGTCATTGTCATGACTCTTAACATCGCGAATGAACTTATTTACCTGATGAAATGGGACAGATGAAATGAGCCTGCAGAATACTACAGGTGTGTGATTTTGTAGCCCGACGCAGGACATTTCTACCTTGACTTTGATGCCAAGCTAGGCCGCCTGTGAAAGGGCTATATTTGTGTTAGAGTATGGAGTCACTATCGTGACTCCTGGCCTCTTGAATGAATTAATACCTTGTACAAACAATTGTATAATTATTGACACTGTGAGTGAAATTGGTGATAGTGAACGATTGCGCTGGGTTTCGGGATTTGGGGAGGATTTTCTTTTGTTGGGATGTGGGAAGGTGCGTATAAGGTATGATGATGATATATGTTGTTGTTTCATGAGTCGATTTCCGGGAGGAGGATCGAAAGGTTTAACTTGACTGTAGGGAATAGGTTTGACGTGGATGGTTACATATCCATTCCCCATCTGGGGCCGTCAGTGGCACCAGCGTTATTCTCTGGCTAGAAGTTTGACCTAGGCGGTTATCCCAGTGGAGTCCGGCGGTGGCAAAGGTTATAAAGAGTTGCTTGTTGGGGTAGGATTTTCTTTTATTGGGATTAGGAGTAAGGTGGATACATTTCCATTCCCCATCTGGGGCCGCCCCCGGTGCCAGTATTATCCTCTGGCTAGTAGACAACCTAGGTGGTTATCCCAGTGGCGTCCGGCCGTGACTAAGGTTGTGATGGCATGAAATGAGTAACTTGTGAATGACAGGTCTGTGGTTGGAGCAAGGATGGGATAGGTGGGTGTTGGGTTGTCGTAGATCCCGTTGATCTGGCGTAGTCGATTGTCAATTTGGTTAATTACTACTCTAATTTTTTTTTCTTTTTTTTTCTTCCAAGGTTATAATAGACACTTAGTTAGTAATAATAATTCTTTCCTACGCCAGCCGTGGTCTCTTGTAGCGTCTGGTCTCAGCAGGGTCGTAACGTCCTAGTTCCCTTACTATGTCGTTAGTGTGTATGTCTGCCTGTTCGTAGAGTTTTTTGTTCCTTTCCCTGTATATGTCATGGAGCTGTCTGCAATTAGTCATTTCATGTAGGTTTATTGTTCTAGTTCGCCAGGGTGCTCCAGTGATGGTTCTGAGTATCTTGTTTTGTGGGGTTTGTAGTCTATCTGTGAGGTGTTTGGCTCCATAGCTCCATACTGCGCAGTTGTACAGTATAATCGGTTGTATCATGGATTTGTATAAGACAGTTTTTGTGTGAATGTTTAGTTCCCTTCCTTTGAATAGAGCGTACAATTGGACACATCTCCCAGTGGCTTTTTTTTCTCGTCTCCTCTATGTGATTTATTCAGGTTAGTTTCGAGTCTATTGTAGTGCCTAAATATTTTGTATCTTTTTTAACAGGTATTTCTGTGTCGAATAAAGTGAGTGGTGCTGGGAGTTGTTTGCGTCCTCGGCTAATAATCAAAGCTGCTGATTTTGTGGGGTTAACTTTTATCCTCCAAGTCGTGAACCAAATTTGTAGTTCTACTAAGTACCTCTGCATTTTTAAGCTGGCAAAATTTATGTTTTTATATATGGTGTAGCCCGGCCATGGTGTCATCCGCAAATAGTCGTACTTTTACTTGTGGATGGGTAGGAATGTCTGAAGTATATATGCTATAAAGGTGTGGTGCTAGTGCAGTACCTGGGCACCCCAGCCCTTATGTCGTGTACTGGTGATTTTGTTCCGTCCATGACTACCTGAAACTTCCTTCGAGCAAGGTAACTGGTGATAATGTGGATGATCCATTGTGGGTAGTTGAATTTAATTAGTTTTTGAATTAGTCCTATGTGCCAAACTCTGTCGAATGCTTTTTCAACGTCTAGAAATATTGCTACGGTGTGTTTTTTCTCTTCAAATGCTTTTGTGGCGTCCTCAATTAAATTTAGTACGGGGTGAATAGTCGAGTGATTTTTCCTGAAACCGAATTGGATTTTTGGGATGATCTCATTTTTTTTGCTAAATTTGTCTATCCTTTTTAGAACTAGTTTTTCAAATAGTTTGCTCATAGTGGGGAGGAGACTAATAGGCCTTCTGTTCTGAGGGAACATTGGGTCCTTTCCTGGTTTAGGAAGAGTTATTACTGTCGCCAATTTCTATACGTCTGGGAATTGACAGAGTGTAAGTAGAGCGTTGAATATTGTCAGTAGCGTGACTATTGACCTCGGTGGTAGTTTCTGTAGTGTTTCATTTGATAGTCTGTCGTGGCCTGGCGCTTTATTTTTTGGGAGTTGTTTCATTGTGTAGTTTAGTTCATCTAGTGTTATTAGGTCCACCCGTGACACTATTGGTCTAAATAGGTATTCCCGTACTGATCTCTGCGCGTCCCTGACGAAATCTGCGTCTCTCGGGTTTTGGTTTGGTGTAAACTGTTTCTCCAGAGTCCCGGCTATAGCCTCCGCTTTCTCTGAGCTTGTATAGGCCATACCGTGCTCCCCGTGTATAGCGGGTACCAACCGTTTGTTGCCTGATGATTTTAGCTGTTTTGTGACTTTCCAGACTTTACTGGGGTCCATGGCAGCGTCAGTGATGTATGTGTTCCAGTTGTTGTATTTAATAGTTTTAACTGTACGTCTTACTTGTGCAGTGAGTCTATTCTAAGCTGTTCTGTGTTGTGATGTTCTGTTTGTTTGCCAGTCTCTCCTTGCCTCTCTTTTCTGAGCGAGCAGAAAGTCAAGGTCTGGGTGTTGGCGTCTCAAGTCGTGTTTTTCCTGTTCTATTACGGTGTTGGTTCTGTATGCTTCTTGTACTGTGCTTGAAAAGAGTTGGAGTGTAGTGTCTGCTTCTTCGGTGGTCGTGATGTTTATGTTGTCGGGTACTGTTTCGTCTAGTGTTCTTTTTAACCCTTCCCAGTTAGTAGTAGTTTTTAGTTTTTTAATGTTGTTTATCTGTATTTCTGTGTTTGTTGTGATCACGCACAGTATAGGGTTATGGTCTGAGTCAAGTTCTTTGAGAACAGTGAGCTCTTCCGGTGTCACCCCCATATTGTTCAAGACCACGTCTATTATGTCTGGCCTCTGTAGTGGGTTTGAGGGGTAAAATGTCGGTTCGCCAGGCCCGACTACCGTGTAACCCTTAGTGTCCGCGTGGTCGTTTAGTATGCGTCCGTTCCTATTGGTCAGTCGGCTATTCCAGTTCAGGTGTTTACTATTCATGTCCCCTGCTAATAATATCTTGTCGAAGTTTGTAAGTTCGTCTAGGTCGCTCTGTAGCAATGTCTTGGTCGGTGGTTTATATATGGCCGCGATCAGGATACCTCCGCTCTTTGTATTTAGTTTTACTGCTGTTGCTTCTATATTCTGTAAGGTTTGAAAATGATGCTGGTAGTGGGGAATATTGTCTTTGATGAAAATTGCTGTTCCCCCGCCGCTTCTACCGGGTCTATCTGTTCTGTATAGATGGTAGCCAAAAAAGTTAAGCCTCTTGTTTTGGTTTAGATGTGTTTCGTTGATTAGTCCTATGTCTATTCCATATGTTTTAAAAAGTTCTTCTAGTTCATGAGCCTGCGTCAGTATCCCGTTCGCGTTCCATATAAAAACGCGTAGAGTGTCCTTGGTCCGCGTCTTGTCTTGTCTAGTCATCCTGATTTACAAAGTAGTCAGTCACTCCCTCTATCATGATAAACATTTTCTCTGTTGAGTCTGTTGTTTGTCTGAGTCTATTGAGATAAGGTTTGAAATGTGTAATGATTTTCATTATGTTTAAGTCTTTGAGTAACCTAATTAAGTCTTTTATATCAGAACCGGTTGAACCGGTTTCTTGTTGTGGGGGAACTTGAGTCTGTTTTGCCTGCACTGCCTGGGCGTAAGATCGGTGGATCTTGGCCGCCTCAGGGACGGGGGGGTTTGCAACGGGTCTCTGCCGCATTGGTGGGTAGCTCTGTGTGTTGGACGGTGGGGCATGGTCCGGGTCAAAGGTCTGCTCTCTGTGTTTGTCTTTGGTATTTGTGTAGTCTTCTTCTTTTCTAGCAAGTCTAAGTACACCGGGCACTTACTATAGTTTGCCGTGTGGCTTACCCTACAGTTTACGCACCGGGCAGGAGTAGTGGCGTCTTTTTTGGGGCAGTCTTTGGTGATGTGCTGTTTTAAGCACTTGACGCACCGGGGGTTGTTTTGACAGTTGTTTTTAGTATGGCCGTATCTTTGGCACTTATGGCATTGTACGACTGTGTTGAGTGGTGGAATGTAGGGTTCGATTCTAACTCTGGTATGGTTGATGGACTTCACTTGAAAGATGGTGTTAGTGTCTGTGCTCTTTGCTAGAGTCACTTGGAAAGTAGGGAGAAGTGTTACTGTCTGGGTCGTGTTGTCCGCAGCCGACTTCCTGGAGAATTGTCTCACGTCAGTCACTGGGAATCCCATGTCTTTAAGTTCTGCCTCTAAGTCAGTGGTAGCCATGTTGGGAGGGAGTCCCTTGACTACAACTTTAACTGGTTTGTCCCTCGGCAACGTGTAAGTGTGAAACTCCTGTTTTAGGTCCTTCAGTAAGTGTTGTAATAGGTCGTAGTCCTGCTTGTTGGTGTTGTGAATTTTCAGTCCGTTTGTTATGTGCGTAATTTTAATGTCCCCTCCTATCTCTTTTGCAACCTTGGTTATTTGATTGTAGTTTTGTGTGCCTAGTGTCACTATTGGCGGGTAACGTGTCTTGTTTGCGGTGGTTGTTGTTGT
The DNA here is from genome assembly GCA_039000515.1 of Timema cristinae. Lineage (NCBI taxonomy): Eukaryota > Metazoa > Arthropoda > Insecta > Phasmatodea > Timematidae > Timema > Timema cristinae. The sequence continues at coordinate 10,264,762 of JBCFYV010000003.1, forward strand.
CTGCTGTTTGTCTGTGTTCTGTTCAACTGGTGTGGGAGTAATGTTTTCAGCCCTTTTCAGGGCGTCGAACTTGTTTGTCAACTCTGTTGTTGTATTTTTTGTCTGGGGTTACTTGTGCGGTCTGAATTTCCTTTTTCGTCCTAGTTTGTCGGGCATCGTGAAAGTTCCCTGTCCGTCAGTGTCGGCTTCCATGTCTGAGTTGTCTGTAGAGGAGTACCGGTAGTCCATGTCCGTGTCGTTTTGTTTTGTTTTCGGTCTGGTGTGGTCGGGGGCGGCCATTTCGCTCAGCCCTGAAAAGGGCAGGCTAGTGGCCAGTGTGGAAGGGCTAAGATACCCTCCCTGTGCAGTGTGGGAGGATCTGTGATGTTGTCTGGTGTCCCGGAAGACAGACTCCGACTGCGAGGTATTGTTTCGCAGCCGGTCTCGCTTTACGGCCTACTGTGGCTTCGTTGGCACCGTTAAGTATCCAACACAGAAATTACCACCGACAAGTCTGTCTCGAGTTTAGTCTTGTGTGCGTGATCGGGAATTTAGAGTGTGCAACTCTAAGACAATCTGCTCTGGTTTGCCTTAAAAAAGGCAGGTTTGTCTTAAAAAAGACAGTTGCGGTTTGCCTTGAAAAAGGCAGCTCAATAGAATACCAGGCGGTTCGAAATCTCAGAGAATACTACTACTTCCAGACTATATTCTGTGTGTTCATTCGCACAAGCAGCTTATATATGACCCTTGCCCCTTGGACCTTGGACCTCTTGAGACCAGTGTCAGAACCATGAAATCGAGAGTCCTGGCGACCTGTGTTATGAAGGCAAGCTTCCTATTAAGCTAGCGTCACTTGATTTTTTTTTAATTTTTGAAGTTATACTTCTTTAGGCGCGTTATGAAAAAATGAAGAGAGTGAAATTTTAAGATGCACGCGCATCACTGTAACACAAAAGTAACAGGTTGAAGCTAAAACACAAAAGTAACAGGTTGAAGCTAAACCGCTCATTAAGTCTCAAAAAAAAAAAAAAAAAAAAGCTACCAACAAAATAGAAATAGAACCTCTGTTAGTCGCGCATGTTGGTACGCTCATAGATAAATGTATACTATGTTATTCCTTTCTCTATGGTACGCTCGTCGCCTCTGATCACTGTTTTCATATATATAATATTTATCCACATGTTTCTAGTTTCTACATTTACAACACGTGTTTTAGTTTCATACAAGTGCGAATTATATATATGCTAATAAATTATATTCAGTAGTGATTTAAATTGAATATTTTGATTAATATTATTTACTATTCGTAAATATTAGTGAAAAAAAATTGTGCTTATAAACTTTTTCAAGTGCTCCAATATAATTGAGGTTAACTATCCGTGTGTATTATTTATTGATATAAATTAAAATCTTATTATTTATCATAATTAATACTAAATATTATTAAATTATTATTGTTAAATTTTTATTATTGGTTATTTAATATTTACAAAATAAAGAAATAAAATTAATAAAACATTTAATAAAAAATTTGTGATAAAAATTTAAATCGAACATCAAATTAAAATATTAATTTTTAATATTTATCAATAAATTGAGTAAATAATAAATATTTATAATAACATTCGAATAATGAGAGAATTTATATTACACTTAATGTAAGAAAATAAATATTTATTTATTTAATTTTTCAAATTTAAACTGAACTTTATTGACTGTGTTGACTATCCTTTTCCAGTCTTTTTTATCATTTTATTGTAATTAATTATTTGCATGCAATTAAAAACTATTTTTAATGATGCCAAAGAAGTATAATTTCTCACGCGCGTACATAAGTACACACACCCATTTTTGTTGTTGTAAATAGTAGGGAGTTAACTTTTTAAAGAAAAAACAAGTTTTAATTGTGCAATCCTTTGACATTATTTCTGAAAAGCACGTGATTCTCCATGGATGAAGTATTGAAAGGATATTTTACATACAATACTTTAAAGAAAAATGCACTTTACTCATGACTTTTTTAATATATGAGAGGGGTCCAAATCAGTATCGTTACAATATGCACTATATCACAGTAAGTTAAGTGAGTGGAAACATATGAGGCCAGTTGTGTCTTGTTTTAAAGAATTTTTTATATATATATATATATATATATATATATATATATATATATAATAAAGGTGTATTGGTTGAGGAGTAAGTTATATTCAGACATAGATTTAGCGATGTTCAAGCCATGCTTCAATTTTTATTTGTGGTGAGTTTGGGAACCACAAGGATCAGATAGCAAGTATGATCACACATAGAGCTAACCAGCGCAGCCTATGAGAGATGTCGGTAACAAAAAGAGGTCAGTCCTAGGTTTTCTACTAATATATTATAAATGTACAACAGTAAATCTGGATTGAAACTAATCTATACTTATAAAATAACATGTCCTGACTGACTGACTGACTGATTCATCATCGCCGAGCGCAAACTATCAAGGCTACAAGCATGAAATTCGGACTGTATATTCATTTTGTTATGTAGGCACCCACTAAGAAAGGCTTTTAGAAAATTCCACCCCAAAGGGGTCAAAATAGGGGATGATAATATGTATGAAAGTCCGTCATTTTGAAAGTTACATAAACAAAATTTTGTATTTCGGTTATTGACGTAAAACAAATAAATACGTGTTTCAGGAATTTTTGAAATTTTATTTAATAAGGGATGAAAAAGGGGGTGAAAGTTTGTATCGAACTTGCATTATTTTTGATCTGAGGTCAAGTTATGGTCATCAACGTAACGTAATATTTTAAATTAATCTGTAAATACATATGTATATTTTCGTATTTGTATATAATAAACTTCCAAGCGAGCAAAGCCGCGGGCAACAGCTATCTAGTATATTATAAATGTACAACAGTAAATCTGGATTGAAATTAACAGATACTAAGAAAATTATAATGAAGTTTAAAAAGATAATCTGTGATTGTGTGATGTAACGGCCAACACTAATGTAGTAAAAAAGTGTATAAGAAAGCTAATTAGGCTGTTGTAACTAATTAAGCTACTGTAATAGATTTTAATTATAAATCAATTTTATTTAAGTGCTTAAGGAAACTAGGCAACACTTAAAAGGTTATAGTCAAAAGATAAAATTTTTACCAATGAAATAGTAAGTACACAATTAGAAAGGGAAAAATAGATTTAAATATTTACAGACGCGTTGCATATTATTTCAAACTGATTTGAAGCATACTATAAGATTCCAAGATTGTCTTATATACATTTCAACTATTATAAACACCATAAGGTTAGGGAAATACAGTATATTTATGTTGCTCACATCAACAAGTCGACAAGTTTACATCACGAAAGAAACGTAGAACGAAAGAAAAAGTTGAAAGGCAGTTAGACCTTGGGCAGTTTTTAAAAACAACATCTAAACATTATAAAAATAAGATGTTAATATAAGTATTGAATATGTAATAATGTAATATAGCTTGCTCAGTTGTTAATATAAGGATAGAATATGTAATATGCCTAGCTCAATGACAAGTCATCAGTAGTTCTATGATAATAAATAATTAAGGCAATAGTAATAATATTAATCAAATCAATAAAAAATTAAATACAAATTTGTGTGAAAACGTGACCCTATTTTTCAAATTAATTTAAGTTAGCGATCAAGAATATGTAAGATTTTTTTATTTTCATATTAAGAACAATTTAAAAATAAATTTTATGTTTAAATTTATATTGTACGGAAAGTTTACCGTAGAGGATTCGGTGAACAATGATTGATTGAATAATTAACAAAACTCATATAAAGATTTGAGTTTTAATAGAAATAATTGGTTTATCGATCATTAAACTAAACATTTTATGAAAATAATTTTAACAATTATATTTTATTTCAGTATTTCAAACTTTAATTTGAACTTAAGGTACTTTGAAGTACTTAGGCTCTTATCTTATACTTATGTTCAAGATTTTTGAGGCTACATTAAATTATATTTGGATTTATTAAATTTAAACTAAACCTAATATTACCTAAACTCAAATACAATGTTAGTTACTCAACCAAAGCAATTTATTATTTTGTTCAAAATTCTATAGTATCACTATTTTAAAAACATTGTAACAAGCAATGAGACGATATTTTATTTTTATAAGGCCAGTAAGGAAAATAAAAATGAAATATTAAATAAATATTAAAAATTGAAAATTCTTTCTTCCCGTTTATTCATCAAGAAAACTAAACATTAAAAATAAAAGCAATCAATTGTGAAATCATATAAACAATATATCATAACTATCGCATTGTTAAATGAGTAATTTTAAATCAATGTATATACACCTATACAATTTATATGACTTACACTCTACAAATATACTCATGTTTAAAATTAAGAATAACAAATGTGAAGTATGACGTAGCTCTGGCACAGTATAGTAATTACTTATTAACATTCATTAAATTCTTTAAGATATAAGCATGTGGGTGATATTGTATTGATACTGATTTGAACCCCTCTCATATATTAAAACAGTCATGGATAAAGTGCATTTTTCTTTAAAGTATTGTATGTAAAATATGTTTGAATGGAGCTACCTGGTTTTACTACTTAGCCGCCATTATGTATTGTTAAAAACTAATACAATCGTTATTGAACTGATGGTGTATTTAAAACAATATCTATTTAATATATTATGATTATTTAACTATGGCTGTATCCGAATAGTCTATTTATGCGCTATTGCCTTGAAATGTATCCTTGAGAATTGCATTGGAAATCACGTGATCAAGTGTAGATCTGTCCGAATAGTCACAAAAGATGCAGATGCACCCCTTTTCACGTCCTTGGATCCAAGGATGGAAGCCACACGTCGTCGAAACGTCCTCGTTCGGCCTTGGTGTGGAGTTTGACCGGCAACTGTTCTATTATTATCTTATTTGACAGTCAATTGTTTTGTTTTCGCTGCCACGCATAGTTTTACATTACCCACCATTTCAATGTTATGGCCCGTGTGTTGATATTTTTGAAATGTCGTGCAAAAATAAGTCGCCAAAAATCTGTAAGCATGTCAAATAATAGCACGTTCTATTTTAAAATACTATAAACAGAGTATTAACTCCTAGAATGTATATTAAACCAATGTGAATAGTTTTTTTTAAGGGTTAATAGAGGCGTTCACATAGTTTCTAAGATCATTGATAGAGAGCAGCACTGCGGACCAAGGGATATAAAAAGGTCGTTGGCGTTCGAATAGTTTGATGCGGTCTTCGCTTGGGAAGTGCGTGTCAAGTGTAAATTTATAAAAACTGCATTTCACGGATCTTTGATAAGAATCCATGTACTATTCGGATACAACCTATATGTATATGATATGCATGTTATGCTGTTTTAAATTTTAACACCATACGTTCGTTAGCTTTCTACATTAATGAACCAAAAATTTTATAAAATAAAAATATTAGTTGACCTCAGGAACTATAATGATCTTAAATCATTTAATCCCCATTAATCAGCATCTGTGGGCAAGCGGATAAAATGTCAGTCTTATTTATTCTTGTTTATCAGTGATGGGGAGATCGGGTAATGTATCCCAGTTTGGTGCTCTGTGAGAGTTTCCCCCTAAATCGTTTATTACTCTCTATTTACAGAAATGTGGGTACTTTTCCTCTATAATTTACCTTTTTCATAACTACACCATAAGTGTAATTAAAATGCGTTTGGCCAAGTTGGGAATAATCATTGCAAAAACTTTTATTAAAACTAGCTAGTTAAAAACTACACACTTCTTGAAATAACGCTTCACAACAAATTCACGACCTGTGGAACAAGGACCAAAACTGGAAAGTTGATAGTTTGAGGAGACTAGTTTGTAGGATGTGAAGGAAAGATCAGGTTCCGTGGGTTAATCCATTTGCTTCCTGTAGTGTCCGACAATCTTAATCACAGGAATACTGGTTTGGAACATCACGTTTGATTCTTTTGCACCGTTGCTTTTCCTATCACATAGAAAAAGAAACAATTGCTTTTACAAAATTAATTTAGTTAAACTTTATGAAGGATTGGGAAGGAGAATGCATTACAGAACTATATACGATTAGCAAATAAGTTTATTAAAAAATACATACAATAAGAAATATGGTTACATATGATAGACAAAATTTCAAATTAAATACTTAACGATAGCTATGTTATGTTAAAGAGTTATAAAACATTAGGTTGGACGACTAGGTATTAATACTATGTAAACAAGAAACCGACAGAGGTCAGATAGAACTATGTGGTTAGTTTAATTACTCTAGAAATATAGATATTCACTCTTACTCGAATGAAGACGTATTTGTTGCAACACTGCAACGGTAAAAAGGGGTGTTAAGTTTCAGAGAATATATTAAAAGAAAATCTAGCTGGACTGATACCAGACTAATACCAGAAAGGTATAATCATGAAAAATAGTGATATAATAGAAAATAGAAAAATTAAATCAAACACTATATTTTTAGAGTTACTAAGAAGAATACTATTTAAGCTAGCAATATAGTATTAACCATCATGGAGAGCAACCAAAATAATCAATGAATAATATCCTATAAGAGGAGCTTCCATTTAACAAACAACAGATGGCTAACAATCAGTCATATACACAGATTTTTACTATGGCTGGTCATTTCCTAATGAGTATTTGTTGTGTTACTGGTCGGCAATAGGCGCGTGTTACTGATTTAATCTGTCCGCGTTGGGCGTCGATTAAAACGTTACGGGTCGTCGATGGGCCCCGGTTGAAGTGATAACGTTTAATCAGCTGATAATTAATTACCCCGTGATCAAGCACTAATTAAAGTGGTATGGTATTTTGGTATTGTGAGATAATTGGTATTTATACCTCCGTGATCGAGCGCCAATTATGTTGATACGGAATTATGTGTGATATTTTAATTGAATAAATAAGACCTTTAATGATGTAAACTATTTATTAAAGTTATTTATCTTCGGCACTGAAGATATAAGTTTATATGATACAGTTTAGTTGAACTACATATTTTAGTAGTGATACTGTGAATTACGGCTACTGCTATATTTATGCTACTGGAACTTTAGATATAATTTGTTAGATCTATGCAACCGGCACTGTTAATAATTTGTATTGGTATTCTCTGTGTGTTCATCAGGTTTCCCTTTGTTGCCCCAACCTCCCCACATGCCAATAGAGTCATTGACATGTAGTGGGAAGTTTTGGCTGATTTGATATGCGAGTTACAGGTTGTTTTCACAACCACCTTGACAGAAGCGCCAAGCTAGGTCACCTGTGAAAGGGCTGTATTGCTTTGTGAGTTACAGGCAGCATATGCTAGCCCTTATCCTCATGGAATGATGGTGAGAAATGAATGGTTTGATGAGGTTGTGGATGTTACCGTTTTACCTTGTTACCATTTACCTTGTTACCTTACAGTTTTTTTTTGTTTTTGTTTTTTAACGTGATCCCACGTTACTCCAGCCTTGGCCGTTTATATGGTCTCTCTTCCTGCGGGTCGTAGTTGCCTAGTGTCCTTATAATGGGGTTCTCGTGTGTTAGTACTTGCTCATAGAACCTGGCTCTTTTTTCACAGAAGAGTTCGGCGAGAGTCTTGTTTTTTGTTAATGCATGTAGATGTTCGATTCTAGTCCGTATATCCACGCCGGTTATAGTTCTGAGCACTTTATTTTGGGTCGTTTGGAGTTTGCTGAGGTGGGTTTTGGCTGCATAGCCCCATGCTACGCAGCCGTAAAGAATGATTGGTTGTATTACGCATTTGTATATTGAAAGCTTTGTATGTTGGGTGAGCTGGTTACCTTTAAGAAGCGGATAAAGTTGAATGAAAACGGCCTTTGCCTTCCTGTTGGTTTCGGTGGTGTGCTTCGCCCACGTTAGCTTTCTGTCTATATGTACCCCTAAGTATTTGGTGTCTGTCTTGAACGGTATTTCTTCCTGGTGTATCACAAAGTTCTCCGGTGGTGTCTGCCTTCTTCTGGATATGACTAAAGCTGTTGATTTGGCTGCATTGACTTTAATTCTCCATTTGGAGAGCCAGGATTCAAAAGTCATTAAATATCGTTGAATCGCTAAAGAGGCGTAATAGATGTTTTTCTCCTGGTGTATATTAGAGTATCATCGGCAAAGAGTCTTATAGTCATTCTCGGTTTAGTCGGGACGTCCGATATATAGATGTTATACAAGAAGGGAGCCAGGACCGACCCTTGCGGTACTCCCGCCTCCGCCTGTACTCTTTCCGATAGGGTGCCTTCGACGGATACTTGAAACTGTCTATTATTAAGGTAGTTGTAAATAAGATGTATGTCACCACTTGGGAAGTTGTAGTCTATCAGTTTATGGATAAGGCCAAGATGCCATACCTTATCAAACGCTTTCTCCACGTCGAGAAATATGGCTATTAAGTATTCGCGATTGTTGAAGGCGTCAGTGGCGTCTTCCGTGAAATTCAGTAATGGGTGGATGGTCGAATGGTGTGATTTGAAACCGAATTGAATGTCCGGAATTATCTTGTGATCTTGTGTGTGTCTTTTCAGTCTCTTTAGTATCGTTGTTTCGAATAGTTTTCCTGTAGTGTTTAAAAGACTTATGGGGCGCCTATTTTGAGGGAAGATGGCGTTTTTCCCAGGCTTTGGAATAGTAACCACCTTAGCCTCCTTCCAGACCTTAGGGAAGTATGCAATTTTAAGGGCCGCGTTGAAAATCAGTGTGAGGTGGTCTATTGCTGTTTCGGGTAAGTTTCTTAACATTTCGTTTTTTATTCCGTCTAGTCCTGCGGCCTTGTTCTGTTTAAGCTGCTTGATAGTGTCTTGGAGCTCTTGGTTTGTGACGGGGGCTGGTGTCTCTGATATGGGTCTTTGTATGTAGTTATTGACTGTTCTGATGACTTCTCTATTAAAGTTTTCGTCTTGTATAGGGTTGGGCTTAAGTTGGTCCTCCAGAGTTAGTGCTATTGCTTTTGCCTTGTCCACTGCGTTGTAAGCCATTCCCAGTTGCCCGTGGATGGCTGGCGTGTTAGATCGTTTTGTGGTCCCTTTGAGTATTTTTGTTACGGTCCAGGTCTTCTGTAAGGTGGTGGCTGTGTCGTTTACAAATGTATTGAAATTTTTTCTCCGTGTTTGGTTGACTGTTCTTTTGACTATTGCCTTGAGCCTGTTGTATAGGGTGCGCTCGTTAGGGGTTCTTAGTCTTTGCCAGTCCCTACGCGCTTGCCTCTTCAGGGCTAGCAGATAGTTTAAGTCAGGGTGGTCCATTTTGAGATCATGTTGCTTTTGAGATGTCTTGGTGTTGAGCTTGTAGGATTCTTGCAGAGTTGTTGTAAATAAGTCTATGGCCGCGTCTATGTCTTGTTCGGTATTCATGTCAATGTTTCCTGGTAGGGCTTCCTGTAGGTCCAGTTTGTACTTATTCCAGTTGGTCGTTCTTATTTTAGGTATGCGCCAGTTGGTTTGATGCTCAAGATTGATTTCCCATTCGCAAAATAACGGATTATGGTCGGAATCAAGCTCTTGAAGTACTGATATCGAGTCTGGAGTTATTTTTAGATTGGTTAACATTATGTCCAGTGTATCAGGTCTGTGGAGATAGTTTGCGGGGTAGTAGGTGGGTGTATCTGGTGCTAGTATGTTGTAATCTGACTGGTTAGAGTGTTCCTCCAGTATACGTCCATTGGTGTTTGTAATTCGACTGTTCCATAAGGTATTTTTGCTATTTAAGTCACCGCCTATGAAGAAGCTGTCGGCTTGGGTGGCGTTATCTAGGTCTTGTTTTAGCAGCCTCTTTGACGGTAGGTTGTATACAGCCACGAAATTAATATGGCCGGATTTGGTGTTTATTGTAACCGTTGTGGCCTCGAGGTTTTGTGAGTCGAAGTTGTCTGCCCTGTAGTGTGGTAAGTGGTATTTCACAAGGACAGCTGTACCCCCTCCCCTTCCATGATCTCTGTCTGTCCGGTATATGTTGTATCCTGCGATATTCAGTCTTTTGTTAGGTTGTAAGTGAGTTTCAGAGATGAGGGCCAGGTCTATTCCGTATGTTTGGAGTAGCTTTTCAAATTCATGGGTCTGCTGTAGGATTCCGTTGGCATTCCATACGAGGATTCTGAGTTGAGTTTTATCTATTACTTGTGTTTTACTCGTCATTGGCACCAAAGTAAAAGTCAGTGGCTGCTTCAAGTATTATCATAAGTTTGGACATTTTATCCTCTGCCTGTTTGATTCTTGATAGAAAAGTTTTTAGATGTTTGAACAAACCACATATATTCATCTCTTTAAAGATTGTCAATACCTCTTTAAAGTCAAAAGGGGTCGTTTGTTCTTCTTCCTTCTGTTGTTGTGGGTCGTCCCGTCTGCTAAGTAGGGTGTCTCTGTATGATCGTGATGAACTACTGAGTTTGGTTGGTGGCGTAGTTTTGCTTGGTAGTGGCGGGAAGTCAGTTTTTGTTGGTGTCAGTTTTTGTGTGGAGGTAGATATCTTTTCATTTTTTTTCTGTCTTTGGTCGATCTTTTTCTCTATCATTTTCAGGTATTCGGGGCACTTGGAGTAGTTTGCGGTGTGGTCTCCTTCGCAGTTCACACACTTAGCAGGAGTTGTGGCGTCTTTCTTTTGGCAGTCAGAGGTCAAATGCGGCATCAGGCATTTGACGCATCTAGGGTTGTTTGCACAGTTGTTTTTGGAATGACCAAATTTTTGACATCTGTGACATTGCAAAATGTAGTTTTGTGTTTGCACGTAATGCTCTATTTTGATTCTGGTGTTGTTAATGTAGTTTTCCTGAAAGAGTTTGTAGTTTTGGTCAGTTCATGTGAGGGTGCAAATGAAAATTGGTAGTAATTTGATGTTATCTTGTGTGCTATTTTCTGTTTGTGACCTTGATGTAAATTGTCTGACGTCAGATGCTGTGTATCCCATTGTAAGTAGCTCCTCTTTTATCTCGTCAGTGGGCATGTTGGGTGGGAGCCCTTTGATGACAATTTTTAGGGGTTTGTCTCTCGGGAGCGTAAATGTATGGTACTGTTGTCCGGCTTGTTTGAGAAAGGTTTGGAGAGCCTTGAAGTCCTCTAGGGTTGAAGTTTGAATTTTAAGCCCGTCTTTTATGTAAAATATCTTAAAAGTTCCTGTCATATTTGTCTTCATCGTCTTTGAAATTTTGGAGTAGTTTGTCGTCCCTGATACGACAATAGGTGGTATTTTTTGTTTTTGAGTATTGGAGTTGTCGTCCCTTACGCTTTTGTTTGGTACTTCTATGATATCCATAGGCTCTTCTTGAACTGTCAGTACCTGATATTGGTTGGTCACTTTAATTGCTTTTGGTGGTTTATCCTCTTTAGCTCTAAAAAGTAATTTCCTTTTTAGAATATGTTGTGCGACTCTAGTGACCGTTCCGAGACCACGTCGCCCTTAACCCCTTCTTCCTCGAGCCCTCCCCTGCGCGATCTGCCAAACGGGCCACCGTCCTCCCCAAGGCCCGTCCACTAAGTTCCAAACACTCTAAGAGATCGCGCCAGGACGAAGGGCTCGATCAAGCTAAAGACCATAAACAATAAAAGGGAAAAAACCCTATTCAAAGGTAAAAACATGTAATATGATGCAGTAGTTTTAGTTTTAGATTAAGAATAAGAAGGTTATAATAGACATGATAGAATAAGTTAGAGAATAAGACCGAGGAGGAGGGTTGGGCCCACCCTCCTCTCGATGATAGAGATTGTACATGTATAGACATAAGAAAAAAATAAATAATAAACAGCATCTGTCTCCTACCTAATGATTTAGTTTCATTTCTGTACCACAAACACTCCTCTGCGCTCAGAACCATTCGGGCTGCCATTTATCCTTCACTCATCCCCCCCCCTTTTTCTTATAATTCTTTGCGCTCAGATCCATTCGGGCTGCCACTTATTCTTCACCCATCCCCACCTCCTTGTTTCTTACAATCTTTTTATGCGCTCAGAACCATTCGGGCTGCCACACCTCATGACCCCCTCTCCAACACCATTCCCGTACCGTCGCAGCAAGGTAGGTATCTGCCGTAAGGTCAGGGGAGAACAATACCGTATTTTCAAGGCCCTCCTCACACAGACACCTTTTCCATATCCATCTGCGTCATCCCCCCCAGTTCCTCCGAAACCTGTTCCCACGCAATCCACCTACCGATTACGACCCCTCTCTCTTCCTCCTCCTTACTATCTAGTCAACTATCACCCCCTGCTCCTCTCAGACCCCAGAAGAACTCATATTAAATGCATAACCAATAAAAAGGTGCAGCTGAAACTTCGCGACCTAGGTTTAGAAGACGCCCCGTCCAGCTCCCCGAAGCATGAAAGGACAGTCCAGGAACGACAAATAGTTGCTTCTGTGAATTCACCGTCCTGCGTCTCATCGTCCGTCAGTTCCACATCAACGTCTTCAATTGCTTTTGGTGGTTTATCCTCTTTAGCTCAAAAAAGGAATTTCCTTTTTAGAATAGTTGCTTCTGTGAATTCACCGTCCTGCGTCTCATCGTCCGTCAGTTCCACATCAACGTCTTCATCATTTAGATCCCTAGACCAGTCCTGGGTTTGGTGTTTCTTTTGCTGCACACGTGTGTGTTCAGTAGGTTTGTCCATTTTTTAATTCGTTGTTGGCCCTAAAAGGGCCGACAACTGTTTAGTCGGTTTATATTTCTATGTATGTCTTTGTTTAGTCACACTTACCAGATTGCGGTATGACCACTAGTAGACTGCTCACCCTTCAAGCAATGTATCAATTCTCGTCAGGAGTGAAGTCAACCTTCTAACTCCCCTAAAACTATCAATTGAATACGAGGAGTGAAGTCAACCTTCTAACTCAAAGTTCAAATTGATTCTCCCGTCGTCCGTCTGTGTGTTCATTCGCACAAGCAGCTTATATATGACCTACCCCTTGTCCCTTGGACCAATCGTGACCAGTGTCAGAACCAACAAATCGAAAGAGTCCTGGAGACAGTTATGAAGGCCAGCTTCCTATTGGGTAGAGGGAGCTAGCGTCACTTGCTTTATTGGTATATGCTGCGGAGTTGACTTTTAAAAGAAATAATAAGTTTTAATTGTGCAATCCTTTGACGTTATTTCTGAAAAATGCGTGATTCCCCATGGATGAAGTGTTGAAAGGATATTTTACATACAATACTTTAAAGAAAAAATGCACTTTATCCATTACTTTTTTAATATAGTAGAAAGGGTCCAAATAAGTATTGTTACATACTGCTAGAGCAATCAATAGTAAATTAACACATCAACAAATATAAAGTTGTCTCTCCTGCTTAAAGCGATAAAATTATTAGTACTGAAAGCTTTTTACAAATATGTCTCATACCACAAAAGTTTACTTGAAATATTTAATTACACAAACGAAAGTTTTAGAGTATTAGCTCACGCCATGAAAAGTATACTGGGAATATTTATTTATTTACACAAATCAAAGTTTTAAAAATATGGCCCACGACATGAAAAGTATACTTGGAATATTTCTTTACACACAAATCAACGCTACTCACACCATCAAATGTATACTTGGAATATTTATTTACACACAAATAAAAGCTACTAACACCATCTAAAGTACACTTGGAATATTTATTTACACACAAATAAAAGTTTTAGAAATTTGGCTCACGCCATGAAAAGTGTACTTGATATATTTATTCACAAAAATGATAGTTATAGAATATATCTTACACATTGAAGTAAATTATACACGTTTAGGTGTAGAGGAAACAATAATCAATTTCTTGAGCTCGTAGCGGGAATAAAGGCCTCTGTATTAATTTACAAAGTCCAGTTTAGAGAGTATTTGAATATATGTACATAACCAGATAGTTTCAATTTAAAAATATATATACAAACAACTAATAATCAGGTAGGTGAAGGATTGCACTGGCGGAAAAAAAGTATTCAGAGTGCATAAAAAATAAAAATAAAAATGCGTGTTTTCATGAAGAAAAAAAGGTATGTCGGTGGAACTGTCTAGAGTGAAAGCAAAAAAAGGTGATTATTCAGCCCGTCTAAATGATCACCTTTTAGTCGTAGCGAGACCAGAAGAAATGTGCACAGGCATGTGTCAGGGTTTGAAAGGTGAAATTAGCGTTTTCCGACCTTGCAGGTTGCGCATCATTGACACCTGAACTCGGGATTCGAATCGGGGACCTTTTGAGGTAGAATAATTAAATTATTGCTTTCACGGAGGTTGCTAACATATAGGAGGTTTCAAATAGCCAAATCTATTATTTATGATTACTCCAGATTGACACGGGAATCGTGCTCGGGTCCTTTGACTCAGCATCAAATATAGGGTTCTGTCTCGCAAATAAAATTCATCTTTTTTTTAGTCAAGATTGCCGGATGATTTTTGTGACTGGGTGAAATGTGCACCAGCATTTATCAGAGTTTGAAAGATAAAATTAGCGTTTGTCGACCTTGCAGGCAGGGATTTGAACCCTACATCCTCCCGTCGCAGGGCGTGATGTGTACCCGCAGGAAACCAATGCAGTGGATGGATAGCGAGCTCGTCATCGCATATTGGACACCTAGCGAGTGGCTGGCTGACACGACCGTGTTCACCGGGGTTGCTAGTTAGAATGAAATATAACGGTACTTACAGGCTCCTTTAAGAGGATCACCGATGCGGAAATAATTTTATTGCGCAATAACGGGCCGCCATATTTACAGGCGGCACACCCTTTGAAGCGACTATAAATAAACCTTGAAATCATAACATTCGATCATTATTATTAAGGTGCGGCAGAATAGAAGACCAAATTCCCTTTTGGGTGTTATCTTCCTTCTCGAACTGAGTACCTGCTTGGGGAGAGGAAATACCCCCACCACTCTATTATCTTCCTTCTCGAACAGAGTACCTGCTTGAGGAGAGGAAATACCCCCACCATTCTATTATCTTCCTTCTGTAACTGAGTTCCTGCTTGAGGAGAGGAAATACCCCCACCACTCTATTATCTTCCTTCTCGAACAGAGTACCTGCTTGAGGAGAGGAAATACCCCCACCATTCTATTATCTTCCTTCTGTAACTGAGTTCCTGCTTGAGGAGAGGAAATACCCCCACCACTCTATTATCTTCCTTCTCGAACTGAGTACCTGCTTGAGGAGAGGAAATACCCCCACCACTCTATTATCTTCCTTCTGTAACTGAGTTCCTGCTTGAGGAGAGGAAATACCCCCACCACTCTATTATCTTCCTTCTCGAACAGAGTACCTGCTTGAGGAGAGGAAATACCCCCACCATTCTATTATCTTCCTTCTCGAACTGAGTACCTGCTTGGGGAGAGGAAATACCCCCACCATTCTATTATCTTCCTTCTCGAACTGAGTACCTGCTTGGGGAGAGGAAATACCCCCACCACTATTACTTTCCCCACCCTGGCGTGTGTCACTCTTATGGTCGATTGGTTTTCTGTATTCTCAATGACAAACAAAGCAGAGACCGGCCGCCGCCTTTACCTGAATGCCTGGGTTCGCAAAGTGTTTGAATAAACAGGCTACATTGAATAAGCTTTGTTACTATTTCTAATATACACTACCCAGGAAACTGCTTTATTTTTCTAGTAAATATGAAACAGTTTTAAATCTGCGTTTAATAAAAACATATTATCATATGCCTATTGCTTATTGATATGTTTTGTTTGAAAAACAAACTTGTTACTAATTGTATAATATAATGATTTTATAGATTTTTAAAATCAATTGGAAAGTTATTCATGCACTTTCTAAACATGCTGAAAATTTGGTATACAATCATATAACTTAGAAACTTTTTTTAAATTATAGTTGAATAATTATTTATCGTGCCCTTTTTGAATACCTACATTGGAGAGTGACTATATAAGCACGCGACCCACAAACTAGAGTAATCCTAGGACAGACGTCAAGGCTAAAAATTAATTAAAATATGATAAATATTACTCTCCCAACGGGAACTAAACAATTAGCTTAGTAAGAGGACGCGCTAAGAATTCGGCTCAATTAGCTAAAGCGGTGGTTCCCAAACCGTGGTACGCGTACTCCCGTACGCCGTGAAAAGTCAAACAAAACAAGCAAATTCAAGTTGTAAAAATATAATGTCTCATCAAATACCATAAATATATTAGGATGAAGTCAAACCAAAAATAAAATAGATTTAAACAGTTGTTGGAGGGGTAAATATGAGTATTTTTTATATTTCTTTGATACGTGTGGCCTATTATCCGTATTAATTAAGTATAAATGTTAAATAATGATAAATAGAAACTGTTAATCTATAAATGGTGTTGTGTTCCTGGGCGCCATTAAAATTTAGCTAAATATTAAAATATTCAGCACTATCTTGGTGGTACTCAAAATTACGGCATAAAAATAAAGGTGTGGCCTATATTCATGTAGGCTATTCCTCATTTTGATAAAATTACATAGTATATTCTGGAGCTACTCTCAAAACGGTGTGAGCCAAGCACGTAGGTAGGATTTAATTTATCACTGTGGGAGGGCATTTGGTAGGAAAGATTTTTTTAGGGAGTAGCTACCCTCCATCCCCTGAACTACCAACGGAAGAAGTTTTTTTACATACACTTATCGGACCGATGTAAGAGTTTTTATTGTATTTTTGGACTTGAGTTAATTCTTCCCTCATTGTGTAAAAAATACACATTTTAACATAGCTTTTATTAGAAAGTGTTAATGTTGAACTAATTTTGGAGAGGCACGCTCTAGTTGCCCAGTTGACTAACGCACTTGTCTCTTATTGCACTCGATCACAGGAACATAACACAATTATATAGAAACATATAGTAGCCATTACAATAAGATACATTTTTAATAGTTGTATTGTAAGAAAAGAGTAATCTACAAAACTCTGGAAGTCATTACTAGAGCTGGGATTTCTATGTAAATACATATTCTATTCCTTGCTCAGAAAATAGAAATCTCAACGAATCACCATGATTGGATTAATATAATATATAAATAAAAATAAAACTTTAATAGCTTATAATTTTATATATTTTTACTTTTTTGACATGTGTATATATTTCAAGTGATTTTACATAAAGCTACCTATTTTTGAGAGGTTTTAATATATATTTTTTATACAAAGTGCAAATTTGTTGAAAATTTAAACATGGTTTGATTTGGTTTGGTTTGTATAAATCAGCAGAAAGGAATTTTCAATTAACTATTGAAAAGGGTAATATCCAACTCGGGTATTCAAGTGTTTTCCCACGAAGTACACGCCTTCTACCTTCACAAAGGACCTTTTGATGCATTTTAAAAAGAATTTTGCAAACAGATAAGGAATTTTGGTCCGGAACCTCCTTCCCTTCTAACACACTAGTACAACGACTTATTTTCTTATCTAGTAATATCTCCGAGTGATTTTAGTTTCACATGACTGGTTGAAAGTGAAAGTCTAACAGTAAGCTACTATCAGATGTTTTATTTTTTCACCATGACACCAGCCGAGTCTTGTAGACTAGTAAATTAAAGTAATGATCTGGGATCAACGATTGCTTCAAAACCGGCGGTAGTGTTGTAATGTGTCAAGCTTGAAAAAAAAAAAAAAAAAAAAAAAACATGTTCCGTAAAATCAAAATTGGAGCAACATGTGTGGTGCATACTTCGTACGTAAAAAATTATCTAAGTTATTCGAAGAATCTTTTTTTTTTAAACAAAGATGCAGGTACCTTCCTTCCAGCTAAAGAAACTAATTATGTAAGGACTTGTGTAGTGCAATGGTCGCTGCAAACATCCCATGTTTTAAATTCCAAGTGCCTGAATTTACATAATTTTTGTCACAGTATTGAAAACGACAAATTCCTGATCACTCAATACCCAGAAAGAATTATCTGCATATCTATTATGAAGAAACAATGGAGATAATAATAAATTACATAGGAAATGCCACCATAGGGGTCGCTGTGGCTGAAATGACGCACGCTTAGGGTAATTTTGTTGTGAACCTTGTGGTAGGTAAGATAGATCTTAAGGATATTTCCAAACCATATTTGATTTACTGAGAAGTGCTGGAACATACGTATCATGTTGTAAGATTCGTGAATGATGAATTGAAAGTGTTGTTACCTGGGTGAGCTCACGTAGAGAAGGTCCTGGTGCTATATTCAGTTGCCACGACGCATGTAATGAAAATTGCAAGGGCTTTGAAGTTGTTATATGATCCATCTTACAAGTTTGGCCCATGGACCACATCGTGTTGTGGAATACATTAGAGACCAGTCTTTACAAATGAATAGATTAATTTATGTGATGAAAAAAACTAGACCTATTTGTGAAAGTCCCACATCATGTCAAAACTTACTAACTCTTGTTTGATGTGCCGTTACCCCTGCAATTAGTTCTAACAAGATGAGGAACATGGATAAAACCGCCGGCTTCCACTATGATCAATTTGGAGTTGTAAAGTCAGTAGTGGATATGTTCACCCCTGAGTATGTGATATCTGTATGTGAATCTCACAACTTGTTCAGTGATCCAAAAGTGGCATGTTCAACTGCATACACCAGGAGCAATTTCTGTTGGCTTCCACAGAGTAGCATGCGGTTGGAAACTTCTGGATCTCCACTACAAGAATCTATGGATATAATAGAAAGTACAATTTCAAATCTAAATCCCGTGAAAGACGAAACTGGTGAAAGTGTTTCTACTAAGTTTCAGGCAGTTCTAAAAAGAAACCTAGTATTTTCATCGGATGGAGATACCCTTGAGAACATTTCTCCCGGGAAAATTCTTCTGTTGAAATACACCCTAATGACATACTGTGACGTGGAAAAGACATTTTCCACCTACAAACATATTCTGTCGGACAAGCGGCAATCATTGACCACAGAAAGCATTGAAATTCACACCAAAGTACAAGTAATCCATCAATGTATTCATGTGGCATTCAGAGTGTAAATAAGGCACATGTTGCCTGCTTGGTAAAATATTTGTTTTACATGATGTTGATTTTTTTTTATGAATCTACATATTTAATTACATATTTCCTTGAATACTGTTACCTGTTTACATACATATTCTGTTATATGATACTACATAAAATCCCAGCGTTAGTCATTACAATAGCTAATATCTTCAGTTACTTTTATTGCAGGAACATAGCACTATGTAGAAATATCTAGTAGTCAATACTATAAAACACATTTTTTCAACATATTACAATATGATACATTTTTTTATCAATAATGATATTTAGTGAGTTTTTAAAATAAATATTAAAAATCTATACAGCTACATTATTTCCGAAATCTTTGGCTACTTTGTTTTAGACTTTTGTGCATTCAAAATATATCCTGGATTTCTTATTGTCTTTAATCTAGTGTGCTTAGGATCTATTAGCTCTTACAATGTGAAATTTAAATAAAATCTAGTTAATTTTGATTCCATTTCAATTTTCCAAAACTCACCTTTTTCTAACCTTTCGATTACCATACATTTGTTTGTCCATATGACAACTAAACAGTACTTTCGTTGAGTGATGTGAAGATAATAATTATAATAAGGAAAGGAAGCTGTAATAAATCCCATTCATAACATAATAATACGTTTATTGTCCATTTAATATTACTAGTCACACTAAGTTAATTAGAGAAATGGAAAAGGGTGAGAGAGAGAACTTTGTGATCAAAACTTATTCCAGGGAGGGGGAGGGAGTTGTGTTACGATCTCAGTAGTTGAATATGTAAAGATTAATTCATTTTATAATAATAATAAAAAAAAGCTTGGTCTTGGCTTGAAAATGAAAATTTATTTTGTAATGTGTTGCTTTGAAGGGACTTGTATTCAGCGCTGATACAAGTCAGGTTTAGTTTAGGTAATTGGGTTTGTGATGTCTGCGTTTACTTTTATCCGAAACACACCCAGTTTGCTCAGGACGAATGTTGTTAAGACAGGCGGTATCCAAATAGTCCGAGGATCCTCGCCAAGGATATAGTATATCTTATAAAATATATCCCTTAAATACTAGATATTTTTCTCACTTTTGTGAAATAAAATTCAGCTAGACCATTAATTTTTCTTTACACTATTTTATCAAAATAACTTATGAAATTCATAATATTAAACAATGCTTTGATCAACATGGAGAAAACAAAAAATAAATAATTAGAAGTCCTTGCAGTAACTACCAATATTTATAATTAATGAATATAATTGGACTCTACCAGATCCTATAGTTATTTTACAGTAAATAGGTAAACATTGGGTTCTTCAAAATATTTTAAGCCCTCTAAAAATACAAGTTCCGCGCCCTTTTGGAGGCTCAGTCCAAACCTGGTCTACTTGACGGATAGCATATAGTTTACGAACAATTCGAAAATTTATTATTAAAGAAGCATAAAAATATTTGTGTTTTTTAGAAAAATATTCACTCTTCAATACAAAATAAATTTAAATAATTTAATACTTTGTGTGTCAAAAGTCATTATACGGTGCATCAACTTGCGCAACATTCAAATTGAATCCAATTTTGGTATTGGATATTATATTACCACAGTTTTGCTTTGATCATTATATTATTTTTTAACATTTATTTAAAGTGGTTTATCATATTTTACGTAGTACGTTTCTCATTATATTTTAACCGACACTTTAGATAGGTCGATAGCACGTGTTCTTACGAGGCTAAGGGTTCCAGTTTCGATTCCAGGTAAAGTCATTAATTTAAATTTAGTAAACTGTTATGTATGTCACAGTTAAAAGATAGTTTGTAGGTCATGTGCTGATATAATTCTTTTTTTAATAAATTATACGTTAAAAATCCCCATTGAAAAATTAAATATTTTATTTGATATATTTTATTAAATAATATTGATATAGGTTCACTTTATAGCTGGAAAAGATTTTTTAAGACTCAGATTTTTTTTAACTGAGATATTCTAACTGGTCCTCTGGACAGGTTTCAAGGCTATTAGTGTTGTCCTGTCAAGCGAACAATAGAATTACTGCCGACTGCTGAATCTTGTAGTTGTCACCCCTATCTTGTAATAAAACTAAATTTATGTAACTAATGACAGATTTATGGCCCTAAGAATAGGTTTACGTGATTAAAAATATTATATTTGTAAATTACATACAAAACTTAAGATAGTATGTTTATTTTTTAATCCAACCATTTTCAAAAATGCATTTTTTGAGCTAATTTTAAAAATATATGCATAAAAAATTAATTATATAATTCAATATCAATTTATAAAAGTGTCCATACAGTCATAATAATAAAATAAAAAATAGATCATTATTGGTTGATCTAGGATTTCGGTCGCAAATCAGTCATTTTTACTGTGCGACCTCGTCTTAAGGTTCTGCCACCATCGATATAGCCTGGATAAGTTTAAAAATGATTTGTTCTTTTTTTATAAAACTTTATATTTAAAAATGTGTGCTTGGAGGCAGAGCCATTTAGAGCCACTAAGGGCCCAGGGGCAAATCATTTTGTTGGGCCCCCTATCCATTAATCTAATGCGCACCTTTTCAGACCCTTCACAATCCTCAAAAAAATTAACCTCAAAGGATGTGCACTTTTCAGAGATTATATTGTTATGCAAAGAGAAAAACTAGTACATAAATTTTAACAATGATTTTAAGAAAATCATTGTTATGCAAAGAGAAAAACTAGTACATAAATTTTAACAATGATTTTAAGAAAATCATTGTTATGCAAAGAGAAAAACTAGTACATAAATTTTAACAATGATTTTAAGAAAATCGGTGACCTGGCGGTCTAGGGGTAAGGTGTCAGACTTCTATGCTGGCTGCCGGGGTTAAATCCTCGGTCCCGGCAAAGATTTATCTGATTACCAAACCCTTCCTTCACCTCTGACAAGACATCTTGTGAATGTGGGGAATGACAGGCCTCCACCGTGGTTCGGATTCCACGTTAAACTGTAGGTCCTCCATTTCATCTCACAATCACCCTAACACTACACATTAGCGTAAGTGCGTAAGTTATAACCCGAATGGGTAGTAAGACGCGTTGCTAATAATAATAATAATAATAATAATAATAATAATAATAATAATAATAATAATTTAAGAAAACTATTTCAGAAAATTCTCCCGAGACAACTTAATAACCATCCAACTACGCACAATGATTTTCCAGAAGTACAACGAACATACACACATTAGCAACACCTATTTTTAATTTAAAGGTAGTAGGAAAGCACTTTAAATAAATGGCTTACCTTTTGAATCCTTTGTATGTATGTTTTATTTATCTGGTTCGATTTTTAAAATTCAACAATTTAGCTGAGCAATTTAGAATATAAATGAGTCATTTAAAATTCACCTTTCAAGCTTTTATTACAGCGAACATTTGAATGATGGAGTCAAAATTGCAAATCTTGATCCAATGGAAAGTGTTTCCAGATCAGTTAGTCTTTGTTGACCCATTGTTGATATCAAGCAGTTCTTTATTCTGCACACTAAAAGATCGTTCTGCCTGAGCAACAGAAACTGGGAGTGTGCATAATGTGTGCACCTGGAGTATTGAGTTGTGTTATTTTGTTGAGAAGTTTTAGGGACCACAGAGAAAACTTAGAAATGTTTGTCTTGTGTATCACTTCAATATACTTGGTTTATTCCGTTAGATCACAACCATTTTATAGCCTCATTGGCATAACCCTTAATCTTGTTTATGACTCAACCACTCAAGTTTAAATAGTGGTAATTAGTGTACTTGATTTAAATTTCGTATTATATTGTACTTTTCTTCCGTTTCGCTTAGACGTTTATATTTCCGTTAAAAAATGAGAAGAAAAATTCTCGAAGTCAAGCTGGGTTCCTCTGGTGGAGATTATACCCCACCCCACTGTCCCCCCACTCAAGGTGGGCCTACTTGGAGAAAAGGGTTAGTTCATAGGCCAAGTCATGTGGTGTGCAGCAGTCACATTTGATATATATTATGAATAACTATAAAATAAATACAATAGTAAATTAGTAAAATGTTTTCAATGTCGCCCAATAGAAAGTCTACAATACACACTAAGCTATCAAAACTGAAAGCATTCATATGTCGCAGTATTTATAACATCCACTTATCTCCAGGTAGGCTGTTTTCAAATTGCATCTGTTTATATTTTCCTAAACTGCCACTGTTAAAATTTTTCCAAACTGTAGCTGTTTAAATTTTCTCAAACTGCATCTGTCTATATTTTCCCGAACTTTAGCTGTTTAGATTTTTTCAAATTGTAGCTGTTTAATTTTTAAAAATGTAGCTGTTTATAATTTTTACTTTCTCGCTATTTTACAGCTAGAGAAAGTTTTCTGATCGTAAAAAAAAAATAGAACTCGAGATTTTGATGAATCTCTACGTTTCACGACCCCCGAATCGGAAAAATTTGTTTTTGAATTTCCATCTGTCTGTACCTCCAACTAGAGTCTAAACTATTTTACCGATCGGGCTAAAACTTCGTATCTAGGGTTTTCATAGGGTTTCCCCGAGGAATTTTTGGAATTGTATATCTAATCCTAAAATTAAGGGTAGTTTACTGAAAGACAAAAAGAGAAAAAGTCGATTTTCTCAAAATTTGCTTTAACGATTTTGATTAAATTTCATTTCTAAACATTTATAAATATTCCAAACTAAATAAATTCTCTCATTATTTCGTAAAAATGACTTTAAGGGCTCCGGTCTGATGCGTAGATTATAATTTTTTAATCATATATCCGAAACTGTGAGATATGAAATTACTTATCATTACAAATATGTAGATCTATTTATAATACAAATATTTTATTCGAAGCATATTTTTATAAAACAAATAACTTTCAAGCTATACGCAAATATTTATATTTTTTAACTTTTCGAACACAAAAGGTATAGTATTGCGTCCGTAAAAAAAATCCAACATGAAATGTTGATGGATGTCGATGTCTCATGACCCCCCGAACCCTCAAAAGTCGACTTTGCAATGCCGTCTGTATGTGTTTCTGTTTAAACTTAGACTTGAAATTAATTTAATAATGTCAAAAAGAGAAAAAAATCGATTTTCTCAAAATTGGCTCTAACGATTTTGATTAAAATCTATCAAGGCGTATCTAGGCGTTGATTAAGATTATAAATAAACGGGGTATTTTCATTTTCCCATGAAAATGACTTCTAGGGTTCCTTACAGAAGCTGACATTTTCGCATTTCCGCAACTATTTGAGATACTAAATAGCTTATAATTGCAAAATTGTAATAATATTAAATATAAAAAACTTTTATTTGAAATATTATTTTTATAAAACCCACAGTTTCTGAGATATTGGCAAATATATTAATACAATTTTTTGAGCTTTAGTTGTAAAGTGATACTACTTAAGTTTTAACGCAATAATTTTCCAATGCCATTTAGTAATTAAATATAAGTGTCTCAAAAAGTTTATGTTATTTTTCCTTAAACCCCTTAGGAAAAACGTTCGTACAACAATGTGATCTATCTCCATTTTAGACTTAATAGTTAATATTTACATTTCTTATTTGTCCAAATTTATAAATGAGGAATTTAATAGCAATGCGATGAGATGAAAATGTGCAACACCTAATAAAATGTCGAAAATTTTAACAGGAAGTCTAAATTTTAATACGAAGTGTTGACCCTTGTGGACCCAATATTGATCTTTTTTATCGGTCCAAGCATACAAATGAGGATATTCATTCTTTAAAATAAAGTTATAAAATTTAAAACCGGAACTCAAAAAATGTTTTACGTAAGTATAGTGAAATTTATTCTTGGGTTTGCCAGTGTATATTATTTCACTTCACATGTATTACAAGTTTTGAGTAAATATTTCCATTTTTAAAGAATAGAGAAAGGAAGTTTGTGCGTAGCTCGGTACCATTTATTTAAACTGCAAGTAGTTGGGGGTGGATATATGAAACCCCACACTCCCATCCACTAATTATCCCATCACTTCAATCTCATTCTTCTTTATTTGTAGACTCATCTGCGACGTGTACTCGTAACTACCATTCGAATAGTTGCAACTTGAAAGGTTTTGTTGATTCCTTACCCCGAATAATCGCCCACTTTCACAGTTCTTCCCACTAACTAATACTTTCTATTTTATTTTCCATGTGTTGACAGTCTGCCTAGTTGGTTTGGTTGCCTGACCAATAAATGCAATCACAAATTATATTTAAAAATGCACATAAACATAATAATAATTGCGACAAGTCACTCACTCGTATTTTATTGTTTTGTTTAAACTATAATATAGTTGTTTACATTTTTTGCTGCCAACATTTTGGGTGGTAAGGGTCGGAGGTCAGCCCGAAGACCTCTCCCCTGACTACGGCCTTGATAGAGATTAGTGTTATGGTATTTTTAGTGGGTACATTATACTCGTAAGCATACCACTACCGTGGATGAGAGCATCTTTAAGAGGTTTGGAAATATAGTAAGCTTTATTTATGGAAGTTTAGGGGGAGAATATGTCAGGAGCTTACAAATTTACAAGTTAAATGTATTTTCTCTAATGAAAGAAAATACTAAATACTAAATACGAAAAGACTGAAAGGAATTCTTAGCTACCGTTTCAACGTATGTAGTAGGCCTATAGTTCGAACGGGTAGTAAGACGTGGTGCTAAAAACAAAATACTACCATTCCCTCCCCCATTTCCACAGCAATATGGGCACATTTCTTCTCATACTCTACATTCTCAGCCCTATCCCATTTTCTTAGCCAAAATGGGTCTGACGCAAACGTGGTTAGAACTAATGGCCCGTAAGAATAAAACTGAAGTAAATCCTTGTGAGTAAAAGCATGAAGTAAAAGGTTATGCTCCGGAGCAGAAAGTAGAAGTAAAAGCAGTTGCTTTTTTTTTTTTTGTATGAATAACCTTTACCTTTTACTTCAACCTTTTGCTCATCATATTTGAAGGCTTTGCTCCAATTTTATTTAATTCAAAATCAGCTGTTCTTGCTAAGAGTTTTGTGGTTACAATTTATATCAGAATAATAATTTACATTTTGATTTTAAAATTTGTATTTGTCATATTTTATCTGTTCATTTGCGTTGTTATTAATACTCAATTTTATTAATAACGGACATACATCTGATAGAAAAACTTAATTCAACCAGATTTGCATAACGTGACCTAACCAACCAAGAAAAAATGAATTCATATACAGATCATAATAGTTTAATTGAAAACTCAATTGAAACTGAGAGATCATTATGATAAAATTAAGTTCTTTTTTCATTAAATTAATTTACTAAATCAATCAAATTTGATAATTGTTCTCTAATTTATTGTCCCCTGACCCTCAGTCTACCCTGTGCTTCTTCATTTCCTTCAAATACGTCTTCATCATTCTCGTCATCCCCAATCCCAACCTCTTCTGGGAAATCGTCATCAGCCAAATACTGTACTTTGCCATATTGTGTAAAACTACACAG
Organism: Timema cristinae; assembly: GCA_039000515.1. Lineage (NCBI taxonomy): Eukaryota > Metazoa > Arthropoda > Insecta > Phasmatodea > Timematidae > Timema > Timema cristinae. The sequence goes on from JBCFYV010000003.1 coordinate 10,291,173, forward strand.
CACACAATTATTTTAGTAATTTTCTCAAATGAGAGACTGCATAGGTACTGCATTATGGTAAAACTCCTCTTCAACTGTCCAAAACAGAACTTTATTATTACTCTTTCTGATTTAAAATGTCTGTTAAATTTAGTCTGGTATTTGGATTTAAATATTGCGTCATCAACCATGGTTCAATTCCATATCCTAAATCTGCTAATAAAATGCCATTTTTAAATGTTTTTAATTTCTCCCTTACATTTGAATTCTTACAAAATCTTGCATCGTGTATAGAGCCAGGCCAGCTTACATTAATGCTTGTAAATATTTCTCGAGCATTACAAGTTAATTGTACATTTAGTGAGGCAACCCCCTTTCTGTTGACATATTCATCACCATATACAGTGAGTTTTTTAAAATTTTATATGCGTACAGTCTAAAACACTTATACATGTTGGAAATTTAAATCGATTCTGCCACTCAGCTTTTTCTATCTGGATTTCTTGAAGTGATGACGGAAATTTTATCCACACAACAGATTTTTCAATAATTTTATCTGATACATAATTAACTGTCTTACTCACAGTCGTTTGGTGAACACTAACCTCTTGTGCAACATCCGACTGGTATTCAGAGTTTGCCACATACCGCAAATATATCTGCAGTTTTTCTTTGGAGGTTAAGGCGCCTCCTCTTCTCTAATCATCTTCGCCAAGAAAGTGTTCGCTCAACCATGATACATTTTATTCCGAAAATCTATATAAAGTTTTTTAATAGCAAATTTCAGGTGCTAAACGCGGTTTGTACACCTTTCTTTACCGCAAATTTATCTAAAGTTACGCCATTTTCAAAGTTGAGTCTACTACTAAGCAGATATCACTTTTTTGAAGGATTTGCTTCAAATTACGAACCTTAGCTTCTTTTTATTCATGTGAAAAAAGGAGTAAGAGGATTTGCTTGGAGCCAATGCTCATATTTTCATTTTTAATGAGTATGAGCACGAGCTTAAGATTTTTTATTCATACATATTGAAGGATTTTTTTCAAAAAGGTGAAATATAAGCATTGGCTCCATTTTATTCTTAAGGGTCAATACCTTGTAAATAGATAAACAAATGTTAGGAAGGTTCTTTACCATTTTTAAATTTCACTAATCGCTTTCTGGTGCAATGAAAGATATTTCTCCATGCTTAAAGACTAAGATAGAATTGGCTATCTATTTTAAATCAAGACAAATTAACTAAAAAAAATTATTATTTTAAAGAGACTTAACACTATAAATAAACTGTGCAGACGTATTGCTGAACTTTCTAACAAGATGAAAAAAAGTAGGGTGATGTAATTTAAATCAATTAAATACAAATAAGCTAAGCTTTCTTTTTTGCCCGTTCGGGCTATACGCTATTGTGTTAAGGAGTATGAAGGTTTAATTTATAGGAAGTGTATCCGTATTTTCTTGGAGAAAGAGTGTAAAAACATTTAAGTAAAACCAGCCTGAGTACACCTGGCTGGAATTTGCTGTCTAGTCTATTGCGGGAGTGACACTTTTTACCTAGCGGCTACCGAAGCGAATCCAAACTAACCAATGCGCAGTCCATTGGAATAGATGTTAAGCTCATGTAGTCCAGCCTGCCAGTGATGGAGTTTTCAGGGTTCAAATCTCTGCAGGGCATAATGAGAGTGGTATTTACTATAATTTTCCACTCCCCTTCTTACAAATGTGGATACAAGTAGATAAGGATCAGGTGTACCCCCATGGATGAGCTCCTATTGGCTGAGCCGGTGTGAAAGCTCCTCCTCTTATTGAGAATTTAACCTGGTTACTAATACTTCCATGGATGGGCCGACTAATAAGAGACTTCCCCTCCAGACCAAATGGGCCCCAGGTTAACATAGCTTGGGACCCCTCTGGGCCAGATGTAACCCAGGTTAACCTGGCTTAGGACCCCTCCACTGACTAATGAGAGGGGTCCCCTCCCTCCGGGCCAGATGGGGCCCAGGTTAACCTGGCTTGGGATCCCTCCACTGACCAATGAGAGGGTCCCCTCCCTCCGGGCCAGATGGGGCCCAGGTTAACCTGGCATGGGATCCCTCCACTGACCAATGAGAGGGTCACCCTCCGGGTCATGTCATTCAAAGTGAAAGGTTAATTTAGCACTCCATTTTACTATTTACCATTTCCCACCCCAATCTTCTTTCTTTTCGAATTTCTTCAGCCATCAATCAACCTGCATTTTTTTTATCTATCTCTTTTTATCTTCCTATTCTTACACCGTACTCTTCTCTATATCTAGTATGAAATTTGATCTTGAAATAATTATATTTTTAAGATTTTTTTTTATCTTACATTACATACATATAAAGATTATAAGTTGATTCTGAGAGAGGTGAATTGAAATGATAGGTAGTAAGGTTAAGTAAATAATGGAATCTTATTAAATGTTTATATTTTTTAGAAAAAAACATATCATACACAATACCGATAGGTTATCTCTCATGTACTCATATATATATTGCTCACCATATATGTGTACACCTATAAATTGCTCACGTTGAGAAAAAAGACTAACGTACATACAATGAGTGTATAGTCTGTTCACTAAAAGTAAAGAGAATACCAGGCGTGAGACATATGATTCGCAATCGTGCTTCACGCTTACCGTCCGGGCCTATCACTTGACGAATTCGTATAAGTCTTCTCTCTTCTGGCAGACGAACTCTCCCCTATGATCAAGACAAAATATGTTAGTCTCATTCTCGTTCTCGTCCTCACGATCTTCTTTTTCCTCGCTTTCTAAACGATGCTCGAGATATGTTTGATCCTTTACGAGTTCAGTTGGATACTTTACCCAATCGAGTTCATCATGCTCGGTCCTGTTCAACGCCTCGTACAATGCGTTTTGTCCATAACGTCCTCCTCGGGCTTGGTCTTCCTGTGGAAGATATCAGGATCATTTCCATCCATGCGCCGTCAGTACGACAGGACAAGTATCGGAGATATTCTCCATTAATTGACTGGGCTCCTACATGCCATGATTATAGCACCTTAGTGTTGGAATCGCACGTCTCCAAACAACCCTTCTTATCCACGGTGATTTAGTATTCGTTGGTAATATTCTCAGACATGTCTTCCAACTGGTAACCCACCAGTTTAAACATATTGAATTGTATGGAATTCCCCATCCACACTCACCTGTGTACGCTCTCTGAGAGGAGAGAGGAGGGAAACTTGCCATAAGAGTGGTTCTCCCCTCCCTAGACAGTATTGGCAACATCAACCCATGAATTGTGTGTCAATTCAAGCGGTAGCCATTTGACGAATCCCCTATCTCCAACACGCCTAATGATCTTACCCATGTGATATATACACATCCATATGTCATGTCTTCCCGAGCCACATCGCATAGAATCCTCACAAGATATGTTTCCTCTCATATCTTCTAGTAGGAGAGTTTTATTATTTGTCTCAATAAACTTACGTATCTTAAACAGTCTCACCAATTAGTTTGTGATATAGGCTACCCGTTTGAAAAAAACATCCTTATGTTTACTGATACGAACAATGCTACCAGCTTTAAACTAGTAATTCCAAGCTTGCCATGGTGATCAATTCCATCTTGTTTAGCGGTTCCACGATAGGTTTGAAGGTCTTTCTCAGGACCATATTACGTGTAGTGTATCGAGTAGATACTTATACGTCCATTTAATGATCTTACTCAATTTGATTATATCCTTCGCAACCATCTGCTACATGGTGCAACGTATGAATGATCCTAGTTTGTAAGCTAGGCATACATAAAACCTAACCCTACATGTAAGATTAATGCAAACTTATGAAATTTTTCCAACATGAACGATATGGAGTCATCTTTGGTCAGCTAAAAAGGTTCTCAGTTTTTAGATTTGTGCTTCAACAAACAGACAATGTTCTTCGAGTATATGCATTGTGAAAACGGTCTCGACTCACTTGAACTTATAATCTGTTTATTTCCTCAAAGTATATATGAAAAATCTTGTATACCTCCTAATAGGTTTGATTCTAGGTTGCTGTACATGAAACACCCTTTAATGTGGGAGTCCACATTGGCTTTAGATACTTCATATGAATCTGACTTTAGTTTACCAATGTTGCGTATGGTGATATATTGTTTCTTGAATTAAGAAAAAACATCTTTAATCTTGATATACATACCCCTTCTCGTGGCTTGGCCATGCAGGTCACCGTTTGACATCTACTGTAAAGAGAAAGACTCCACTAGTTTCTTCAAACTTGAAGTTAAAGAATTCAGCTCTCTGAGAGATTTGACGATTCGAGCCTTTGGGTTGTCGCGTCTTAATAGATATCTCTTCCATATTCTCGACAAGAAAATCTACACGTTTTGTGATCATATCCTTGGTGATGTCGAGAGCGAGTGTCTGTTCGTTCCTATCAGAGTAATATTTGTTACAATATCCTTTGACGTGATGGGAGTTTCAATGTAGAAGATACTACTCGAGCCTGCATCGTAATATACTTATGGGTTCAAATTTAGATGTCCTTCCGTCTCACCGATGGATTTATAATTGCAGAGATTAGGTCCGAGTTTCGACATGGATGACATGATGCTTTACATTTAAATAAGTTCACTCTTGGATTAATAGGGCAATATAAAGGTATTGAGCCCCTAGTGGTATCGTCCCTTATCGATCTAGTGGGTTTCACTTAAAATTATAAAATCATACTTGTTTTTCCAGCATAATGAACACATTTCTTGTTCGTCTATTCCGGAAAAAATGAGAAGGCTAGCTCTATGTATCAGCATCATCTATGTGTAACATATATCAAGTATGTATCCCTATGTCTACTCTTACTGAAATGGAATCCATTTCACACCAAATGAAAAGGGACAATCGCCTTAATGCCAGTTCATGAGTACCACAGTATTTTAAGCATTCTATTAATCTGCCTAATGTATGCCCACAGCCAAGCGTTGTTCACAACCTCTCACCACCAAACAATAAACAATATAAACAAAATAGCTTTGTTTTTTTATACACTCAAAGTTAACAAGGCTGCAACTCAACTCGTCCATTGGTATTGTTCTGCCGAAGAAAGTCAACACATCAACTGGCCTACACTTCAACACATCAACTTGTCCACCCAAACTTGGATTGTTCAGTGCAAAAGCGTACTAAGTAATTATGACTCTAACTAATCTATTTGAGAGTGGATATACAGTGTTTTTCTGTTGCTGCCACTCACTGGCAGCTAGACTGTGAACGCAGTGTTTGAAGTAGTGGTCTCTACTAGCTAGTACTGGAGACTTTCTAGCAGGTGGCGTTTAACCAATGCTTAGAGGCCGCTCTATCACTCGTATTAAAAAATCACACTATAGTGATGCTATGCTATTTGAGCAATGCTTTTCTTAAGCTGCTAACTAAACTGTGAACACGGACAGTATTTAAGATGCCTCTGATACGCAAGGTCACGTCGTAAAGGGGAACGGCAATTGTAGCGGAGCGTTTCAAGTATTTGAAATCTAATGATACTAAGTCAGGGGTTTTGTTGCGTCATGTGAATAGGAAGAGGTGCAATATCACTTTATCGACGAACAAAGAACTCACGGCTGTTGTACGCGCTGCCAATACATATAACCACGATCCGATGACTAACAAAGGTATCGATAAAGATGAAGTAAGTAAATGTTCATTGAATTATTGTAACACATGGAACATCTCACTTTTTATTCCTTTTTTTTTCCTTCATTTTTTCTCTGTAAATCTCACCTTTTAAAACTAGTGATCGAACTCTCATTATTTCAACGCGTTTTTAGGGACATTGAAAAAACCAAATTATATTGATTAAATAGTATAATTAAGTTTAGAAGTTTTCTTTCCATTTTGTCGGGGTTTGAATAGTAGACATCACGTTATTTCACTGTTACAGGTTCGGTAACTGATCGATGCTAAAGCCACAGACGATATCATCATTCGTCCAAACAAAATTATTAGAATGGCGATATGTGGTAGTGAAAACTGTAAAAATATATAATGCAATGAAGGCTTATTCTAATTTAGGTAGGTACCATCATTAAATGTGTCGTTTTTTTTTAGCTAATCTGTGTCTATACCTATGAACTTGTGTAACAGTTGAGTCATATTCTTAGTTATTATAACATGTATTGTCAAGTATAGAACCGTACGTGTTTACTTGTTTATGACGCCGTTGCCAATTACCATCGCCATAATGGTTTCAGAAGAAGACAAAACGTACAGAATTCCGCTTTTCGACAGCACTAATTTTGACAACTGGAAGTTTCAAGTAGAAACTCTTCTATATGAAGTTGATCTGTTGCCCTTTATTCAAAGTGACTATCGGGACTTGGTGAAAATTTGTCTAGTGATAGTGCTGAAATTAAGGCGGAAAAGGAAGAATAGCTGGACAAGCTTTGGAAATTCGATCGAAAGTGTAAGTCACAGATTATACAACGAATCTCGGACAGCTACTTGAATTGTGTGAAGGATAAGATCACCGCTTATGATATATGACAAGTGCTTCGTAACACTTACGCTCACAAAGGTATTGCTAATCAACTTTTACTGCACAAAACATTGTTAATGATGAAGTTTGATCCCTCTTTAGAGAACTTTGAATTGCATTTTATTAGGTTTGATAGTACTATTCGGGAATTGAAATCGTTGAGAGTTAACCTCAAAGAATTAGATGTTGTCTGCCATCTTCTCTTGAATAAGTCATCTGAATATCAAGTAATTGTCACTGCTAATTATATCAACCTGGTATTCGTAAAAACGCATCTACTTGATGAGCATAGTAAACGCCAAGCAGAAGGTATTTATGGAAGCAGCCAATCATTCTCTAGCATTGCTGATTGGAAGGCTACAAAATCGAAGTCTTCGCAACCGGAATGTTGTCCTAATTGTAAACAAAGCATTTCAAAGCAAGTTACTGGTAATAAGTGTTTTTCTGTAATAAAGCTGGTCATTTTTGTTCGGACCGTCCAAAATTGAAAGGCAAGAAGCAGAAGAAACCTTCAATACGTAAAGCAAATGTAGCTGAAGCTAGTGATGATGAATTTAGTTTGACTGTGTCAACGTCAGTGGCTTGTTGTGATGGATCTGTGTGGTTGCTTGACTCTGGCGCCACTGAATATATGATATGTGATAAAAATATTAGTTTGGTCTCAAATAAGAGAAGCCTATCAAAGTTCATCAAAATAAAAATTGCCAAATCAGGGTCAATTTTGTGTTTTGAAGAGATCGGAGATATACACGCATCTGTGACTCACAAAGTTAATCAAACTTTATCAAACTTTCCAATGTACTTATTGTCCCTGGACTACAATTTAATTTACTCTCAGTTAGTAAAACGAACGCTAATGGGTATAAAGTTGTGTTTGAAAAGGGGAACGCTACCATTCTGAAAGGCAATATTTTTGTGGCTGCTGCCACTCGATCTGGTAGAGTGTATACAATGTCTCTTTCGCCTCATGAAAAAGCATGTGCTGGTTTGCTAGTTCCATTAGCATCATCTGATTTGTCGCACAAGAAGCTTGTTCACATTGGCAAAACTGGTTTAGTTCACTTATGTAAGATTGTAAATAGAATCAAGGATCAATCCCCGATTTATGTGACTCTTGCATACAGGCTAAACAAACACGTCTTCCTCACACAAAGCCACGCATTAGAGCTAAGCACCCTATGGAGATCATACACAGTGATCTTGTAGGGCCCGTTAAGCCCGTATCATATGATCAAAAGAGGTATCTGCTTACCCTGATTGATAACTATAGTCACTTTACAGTCATTTACACTCTAAAGGCAAAGTCTGAAGTATTCTCATACCTTAAACAATTTGAAGCGATGGGAAAAGCTCACTTTAATCTAAATATAAGTAGCTTTAGGTCAGATAATGGTGGTGAATTTGTGTCGCAGGAAATGCTCGATTATTTATAAAAAGAAATATATTCAATCAGAGTTTAAGATCAGGCATACCAGTCAGCAGAATGGCGTCGCAGAAGGAATGGGACGTAACATCATGGAGAAAACACGCTGTTAACTACTTCATTCTTCTCTTGATAAGTCACTCTGGACGGAGGCTGTTATGACTACAGTCTACCTAATAAACATATCACTTACTAAAGCTCTTGAAAACCAGGTTCCAGCAGAACTGTGGTATGGTGTAAAGCCTGATATGTTAAAATTGAAGTTTTTGGCTGCGTAGCACATTTTAGGTTACCTAATCAAGTTCTTCAAAGTAAACTTGACAGCCGCTCGAAAATTTGTTACTTTGTTGGTTACTACCCGAATGGGTACAGGCTGTGGTGTCCACAGGAACGAAAAGTCATATGCGGGCATGATATACTTTTTGATGAATATTCGTTCATAACCAGTGATGTTGTTGGTTCAACACCCTCTCAAGCTACTGAGGTCATCAGTTCGACTCCAAATAAAAGTTTTACTGAGGAATTTCAGGAGGAGCCGTCTTCAGGAGGAGAATCAGAGACATTTTTTGACGAAGGAGAGACTCCTGGACCTGGCGAGGAACTTGAACATCTGCGTAGGAGCACGAAACCTCGCACTGAACCAGCATACCTAAATAACTTTGTCGCAATGGCTCTTGGTGCTGAATCATTTATTTACAACTTGCCAGAAACCTTTGAGGACATCCATAGTAGAGATTATGCCCAACAATGGATGGCTGCAGTTGAGGAAGAGATGTACTCATTGAAGAAAAACGAGACCTGGACCCTTACTGAGCTGCCGTCCGGTAAACAAGCTATCAACTGCAAGTGGATCTTCAAGATGATACAGGATTAAAATGGACAGCTTGACAGGTACAAAGCAAGGTTGGTGATGAAGGGCTGTGCACAGAAGAAAGGGTTTGACTACAATGAAACGTACTCACCCGTAGCCCATTTAACCTCTGTCAGAACCCTGCTTGCCATCATAAACAAAGAAGATTTAATTGCCTTCCAGTTGGACGTGAAAAATGCATTCCTACATGGAGACCTTTCTGAAGAGTTGTATATGAAGCAGCCACCTGGCTTCGTAACTGACAGCAACCTTGTTTGTAAGTTACACAAGACCCTCTATTGATTGAAGCAAGCACCACGGGAGTGATAAACTTGACAAATTTGTGAATTCTCTCGTATTTAAGCAGTATGAAAACGAAAAATGTATATACTTCAATTTCAGCACAGCATTAAAACTTACCTTTTGATTTACTTAGGTGACATAATTTTGGATTGGAGGGGAACAATCAGCAGAAGTTGAATTACACCAAAACATATCTTATGTCAGAATTTAAGATGAAGGTTCTTGGAGGTTTGCACAGTTTTCTAAGTATAAAAATTGATCAGAAAACTGATGGTATGTTTCTTAGACAAACAGCCTACTTGAAAAAAGTTATCAAAAATTTTTGTATGGAACAATGCAAATTTGTCAAGACACCTATGGAGGCAAAACCACCTGAAATAACTACATCAGAGTGCATAATAAAAAAAACGTACCGTGAATTTGTTGGTAGTCTTATGCATGTGATGTTCTATACTTGTCCTGATCAGAGCTTCTCAGTCAATTTCTACAGCAGGTATCAGAGCAATACAACAGAATCACACTGGATTAGACTCAAACGAATACTACGATACATTCAAGGAACACTTGAAGTTGGTCTCTTCTTTCCGAAGATCTGTGATGTCACCTTATGGGTCTACATTGATGCAGACTGGGCCAATGACAGAAATGGTCGTAAATCGACAACTGGGTACTTATTCCAAGTTTATGGTGCCACTGTTGGTTAGACTACACGTAAGTAGACTACAGTCATCTTGAGCTCGATGGAGTCAGAGTTTGTCTCCCTGTCAACTGCCTCATCCGACCTACTCTGGTTGAGAAGACAGATCCAGGACCTTGGGATCACTCTAGAACCCACCAAGGTGTACGAGGACAACCAGTCCTGCATAAGATGTTTGGATAAATGGGAACATCGAAGACTAAAGCATATTTATGTCAAATACAACTTTGTTCCTGATTTGTATCTAAATGGTGTTATTGATGTGATTTATTTTGAGACAAATGAACAATGTGCTTACATTCTGACAAAGAGTTTGGTTGTAAACAAATTTGAGTACTCTCGTAATTATATTGATTTAATCAAATGCTGATTAACTAGAGTTTATTTGTATGTATTTAAGGGTACATGTAGGGCATTTTGCCTAATTTTGTGGTTGTAGTAGAATTGAGGAGGAGTGTTAAAATATGTAATTCTATGCAAGGATATTTTAGTTTAGGTTGATACCACCATTAAATGTGTCGTTTCTTTTTTTTTAGATAATCTGTTTCCATCCCTATGAACTTGTGTAACAGTTGAGTCATGGTCTTAGTATTATAACATGTATTGTCAAGTCTAAAACTGGCTAATTGTTTCTATAAGCTTGTGTACTTTGACAAAAACGTCACGCTAAAAGACGTCAAGAATCTGAATCGAGCAGTGTACAGGCAACGGAAATCTATTTTACCCACAACTCCCTTATCGAATGAGCACTCACTAGAGTTGTTGGGGCATGAGCAACATGACATTCTTACACTTCACGGCAAAAGGTTTTGTTTTGTGCACAATGACATTGCATTATTTACTACTGATGATAATATGACTACGCTGTGCGACCCTTCATTAATGTTGTTTGCTGATGGTACTTTCACTTACACCCCAAAACTCTTCTACCAGCTGTATATAGTGCAGGGTTACATTTCCGGACTCTACTGTCCTCTGGTTAATTTTTTTCTAACTGGTAAAAGTAAGGAAATATATGTGCGAATGTGGTCTTTCATGTACTGCTTGCTCTCAACTCGCGGACTTTATTTTAGTATGAAAGCAATCCGATTAGACTTCTAACATGCAGCACATTCAGCTATAAAAAAATATTCCCTGAGTGCTCCACATTTGGGTGTAAATTTCACTTAGAACAATGTTGTGAAACCCCCCCTTTTATTTATATACCAAATAAAAGTCATGTTGGTCACAAGAGAGTTTATTTATTTTCAATAATAACAATAACAATACTCGATGAGAAAATAGTGGGACAAGCCCGGAGTTAGGCGTAGGCAAAATGAGGCCATTATAACTCATATACAAACAAAGATATGGGGTACGACCCCAAGCAATAAGATGGCCGCCGTAGGTACCCACAGTATAAACAAACAAATAACTTGACCTCCATACAAATCCGTAAAGTATAATGATAAAGAATGAATATAGGAACAATAACCCGCATACTAACAATAAACATTAGACATAGACTATTCGCCATCGGCGACTCCCCAATAACTAATGAAAAAGAGAGAGTCCCCAAAAAAGGTTACCATCACAGCTATTCTAAAGCTCAAAAAATGAAACCAAGATCCATTATATAGATGCATCATTAAAATTAATTAACCTTGCAATTAACAATACTAATACACTAAGAGCGTGGGTTCACGACCCCAGGTTTAACCAACAAAGTTTGGATCAATGGAAATTCAATCCCCCAATAATGACAGTAATATTGATCGTTCAATATGATTTTACCCAAATACTCAAAAGGCACGATATAACTAAACATCCCGCACATCAAACATGGCGGAGTAAATTGCCCAAAACAATCCGTGAAGCGGATGAGATACGTCAATCAGAATAATAATATCCCTAAATTCAAACTGCGCTGCCATGACCTCTACAAAAGTCGCAGTTCCAATATATAATAAATAAAGTTAAATTGTAAATAAATATCGACCAAAACGTAATTTAGAATTCATCGTTACTCAAAACAGAATTTTGATATAAGTAAATTAAATCTAAAATTGACACCAAGTGCCTCACCAATAGAATGCGGAGAAATGTGTGTCATGGCACTAGAGTCCTGCCATTATATACAACCAAGGTAGCGTCACGTGCTCACAAAGCGCGGGAAGTAAGGTAGGAGAAAGGGGGAAGGGGAGTGCACTGTTCGGGAAGATTCTCGGGTGTTCAGGGTGAGATTTCAAATCTCGCGCCACTCGACCGGCCTTTAACTTCAGAGCACTGTCACTAGGCGCGCACGGGTCCGCGCATGTAGATCGTCTTTTATTTATTCTTTCTTGGGGTGGGGCAGGCTGGAGGCGTGGCTTCGCTGACGGTTACTCGTCTCAGTTGAAAACAATCTGGGTGGCGAGACGATGTGTTTGTGTGTGTCCTAGTAGAACAGCCAAATGGAGGCAGAGTTGGTGAGTCCATGCAATCTTTTTCTTTCCATGTTGTGACTCGGTCACAGTTGGTTCCAAAAAAATTCAAACCCTAGCACCCTCTTGCGGGAGTACAAAGCCAATTCGGAAACTGGTAAGTGTCTCAAAGCTTTTTTGGGCTATCATATCTGTTACCCACAAACTTTGGTGATGTGTTCATCAGTTTAATGGAAACCCCTCCTACTGACGTTTTCCAGTTTTCCGACTACGTGGTCGAAAATGACATCGACGACAACGTCCTGTTTCCTCCAACCATGTAGGCCACACAACTTTCAGAAACATCAACGATGACCAATGGACCAGAGGCATTCCACCGGCACTACAACGCCCAATTCTACACTCCTCACCCAAACACATGGAAAGTTGTAAAGGTTCTAAAATAAATCCAGGTTGAGACAAGGATTAAGGTACAGGCATCCGTCCATGAAAGCGAGAGTCAAAACAGGAAGAAAATAGCCCACGAGATATAGGTGATCGATTATATTCAACATGCTTATCAGAACATGATGCGAGGAGACACTACAGCCGTCGAGTTTGTGACCATTTAACTTACAAACATAAATTTTGATGACCAGCTGTGATACCAGGGCTGTAAAATTGTACTACTTGATTTTAATCCAATGCATGTGAAATAACTGAATGTAATATTTAATATTTTCCCAAGGATGAAGAATTTACTTAGTAAGCTTTTGCACTGAACATTCCAAGTTTGGGTGGATGAGTTGATGTGTTTACTTTCTCCCGCAGAACAGTAAAAGTGGAGGAGTCAAGTTTCACCCAACCACAATTGTTTACCAAACAAAGCATTAGAAAAAAATAATTTTTGGGGGCCAGCCACCTGCATAAACGCAAATTCATTATGCTGATGTGCTCAAGACGTGAAATTCCTACTGTTTACTGTTGTAAATCAGGTTATATCCATCATTCACATCTACAATTGCAAAAGCAGTTAAATCCTCATGTCAAAATGCCAACCTTATGCTTCAAATTGCAAAAGCAGCTAAATCCTTTATTTTATAATTAAGGACAATTTTTTTTATCAATAATTCATCTTCAATTAAAATTATTTTACTTTCAAATATAATTATATGAGTTTTAAAAATAATTATGCAAGTCGGTACAAGAAAGTAATATGTTGGCTACACTGGAGAGAAGCTGATATTTTAACAACAGGTCAAAGTTTATTTGTGTATTACTTTTCAGCCTTATCGTAGGTAATTTCTTTAAAAATAATGGATCAAGACCTTAATGGCATATCTCAGGTAGAATGCATTGTTGTAACTCTTCCTAACAAGTCGAGGAAGAAGAAAAACGTAAAGAAATATGGAAAGGAACATTGAAATGAAAGCCAGTTATGTGAACAAACTTAATATGGTTATCATTGTACTTTTACTTTGAGCACTTAAATAAAGAGTATAGTACGTAATTCACGATTATTTTTCCAGCCACCTCCCAAAAGGATTTCCAAAGATGCCCAAATGCGATCCAGAGGTAAAAATGGATATAAGGGCAGCCGGCTTTCTATGCAATACATAAAAACAAAACCACTTTAACTACAACAAGGATGCAGACCTATAATATAAAAAGAACTTTATTTTACAACATGTATCAGTTTCATCCGTAAAACGGAGTCGCCTTCCCGAAGGTAAAAACTCCAGAAGGAAGGTGACTCTTACTTTCTTTTTACCAAAGCAAAGACAAGATAAAAAGGAAAATGTTAAAGTTTGTTGATCTGCATTTTTGACAATTCTTCAAGAGATCAGCAATTGTATTCAGACACTCTGCCACAAATATCTTGAGTTAGGGATCACTCCTCCTGAAACCCGTGGAGGTCCTCGGAAGCCAGTAATCTATGAAAACAAAAGCGATGCTGTCAAAGACTTGATAAAGACATGCAAACCAATACAAAAGCACTACTCAACGGGAAGAAAAAATAATATTTTACGATAGTACTTACCAAGCGAACTTAGTGTGAATAAAATGTGGAAGATGTACATGGAAGAAAACCCCTCAGAAGATTTACAGATCCAGTATGAGTTCTTTCAAAATACTTTCAAAGAAAACTTTAAAATTGGATTTGATGCTCCCTACACTGACAAATGTTCAACATGCACAAGGCTTGAGTACCAAATAGATAACGAGAATGACAACAATAAAAAATAATATTTAAACATGGTGTTTAAAGGCCACAAAACTCGTGCTGAAAGGTTTTATGAAATACTGCGAAAAAAGAACGATGATGAACTAATAATAAGCTATGACTGCCAGAAGAATCTTGTACTCCCTAAAATACCGGACAAAGCCGCTTATTACAAACCTAAACTCTACCTTTACAATTTTCACGATATGTGAAGGAGTATCAACATCTCCCCAAAACAAGACCAACACGTTTGCATACCTTTGTACTGAAAACAAGTTTGCCAAAGGATCCAACCAAATCATCCCATGCTCACACAATGTGAACTGGACGGTATTAGCACAGTCAAACTTTTCTCTGATGGCTTTGGTAGCCAAAATAAGAACAAAACCATGATTGCAATGTTGTCACGATGGTTATTACTGGAAGCTCTTATCAGTGTAAAGAATATCAGCTTGTACTTTTCTATCGTGGTCCACTCATTCATTCAACCGGATAGTGTGTTTGGCAACCTGGAACAACAGTTTCGAGCAAATAGTGTTATTGACAGCCCAGATGGGTATATCAAAGTGATTGCGAAACACTGTACAATAGAAGGTTGCCCTGTTCGGGACTGGAAAATGTATAAGGTCAAAGTCTAGGATTCCACCTTCAAGAGGTGTCCCAATCAAGCTTACTAAAGTAAATGGTGTGCACTCTTTGCTAACTCTACACTATGGAGAACAGTGGCAAGACGATCCCAAACTCAACTTTTACATCGAAGCGTTTCTTCAACTGGATTCACTATAGCCTGATGAAGGAACTGATGAGGAAGATATCCCACATGATTTGCAAATTAACTCTGAAGATGACCATGAAGTTGTTGCATAAACATTTTTATTTCCCGTTATATTCAAAAATGTTCAAAATTTTACTTTTCATTGAACAAAAAATTGCTTTTTATGAAACTTGTTTGGCTAATCATGTTTTCTTCTGTCTAGTGTTTTATTTTCATTTGAATTTGACATAATGATAAGAGAATAAAAGATGTATTTTTTCAATAAGTAACTAAATGTCCAATAACCGACTCTTAAAATTTAACTTTTTTTCATCAGTGCAAAAAATATAAATGATGTCCACTCCAGTTACAAAACCAGATTAATTCTTTGTATAGTTGCAAAACCAGTCAAGTGCATTTAATTTTATTTAATATAAATTATAATCTGTATGCCATATTATACACGTTTGTAAGCAAAATGACAAATTTTTATTTAATTTTTAAGAAATAAATCTTAATGCTAACTTAAATGAGAAAAAATTATATAAGTTTTTTGCTCTAGCCGAAAAAAAAATTCAAGTGGATTTAACTGCTTTCGCCAATGGGCAACTCAATCATTTTCATGCGTCGTCTAACATCTTAATTCTTGGGTCTTATCACAAACTAAAACAGACACATACACGTAAAAATAAACTATAAACCACTTTAATCATAAAGCCGGCCCCATTTGCTATTGTAAAGCTGGTCCTGGAATGGTAGGGAGATTGACCTTGAGAGACAGCTCACACTGGTTGTGGCCTCTCTTAGAGAACCTGTCAGAGCTAATCCTGCACAGCTGAACAAGGTTTACTGATCAAGTCTCTAGTATGCAAGTTAAATCATAATGTGGTTTAGCCTGTTATATGTTGATGACAAACGATAAAGTGGTCTAGTTTGGATTCATGCAAGGTCTAGTTAGCGCATTTATGTGGAAAATGCCACTCCTTTTGCATTGAAAAATGTAAAAATATTGAAACGCACTCAATGTTTGTCATAGAGCATATCCCAGCTAGTTTTTTCTTTAGATGTTGTCTCTCAGTTGTTTGAGCAAGTTCTGGTTTCAAAATAAGCACCGCCATATCAGACCACAACTTTGTTTTTATGCGTTTTAATGCAAACATAATATTCCCATGCTGGTGAAGATAGAAATGGCATAATAGCCCTGTTAATGTATCTTTTGTCTAACCTGTAAGGTAGCAGTCCTTTATTACATTATTCCACAATGGTATAACTTACCAGATAGGGTCATAGTGTAATCCTTCAAGGTAAACGGGCTGTACATGAGTCATGACATCCAGATCTGCAAAACGCTCATTTTCAAACTAGCTTCCCCAGAGCCAAATATAAAGAATGATGAGTGTCCACGGAAATGCAAACACTCGTTCACTAATGTATTCGTCCAAATCACCTTTGTAACATTTTATACAATTTATCAGCACATTAAAAGACTTTTCATGGACACATACTTTGCACCGAAGTTAAAATTGTATTTTTATCAAATGTTTCCTTTTGAGTTTTTATTTTTAAATTCTATTAATCTATCTTGTGTTAAAAATAATGAAAAAAAATTTATTTATATTAAAAAATATATCACCTTTAATTCATAAAATCACATCCGGCTGTAAAAATATTCCTAAGCTCATTGCACGAAAATCTATGATCTCGGGACTTATGGGATTGATTTAGAATATTTACAACTTGTATAAAATACCTGGCTATTTTGACCATCAAGCCAACAATCATAATATTACTCCACACCTAGTCATGGATCAAAACAATACCCTACAACAATACACATACAAACAAAAACAAAATATATTCAACAATGTAAATAAATATAATGCCTTGAGAATAAACGATCTATGAGGATAAACATTTAGTAAGGAAATAAAAATTTAGTTACTTATTTGTCTTATATTTTAGTATTCCTTAGAATTCCTTTTTACTCTTTCTGTGAAGCTCCACTTACACACTAGGATTAACATGAAATTATTCAAGTTTACAGAAAAACAATAAATATAGTAGTGTTTCACTTGACTAAAAGCAAATTATTTTGAATAAATAAAATAAATGAATTTATATTTTTGAAATTGAATAATAAAATCCGACCAATCTTTAACATAGTTAAATAAATTATGTTATAATTAAACAATGAAAAGTATAGTTACATTTTGTTAGGATATGTACAGTTAGAGTTTTAGTAAAAAAAAAGTATATTTATATTATGTTTCCATGAAGGACAAAATGCTAGAAAAGTAGGATGTTGAAAAAGTAAATATTATAATTAATTTGAAGCATAATCTCGTTACTTGTAGAACTGATTTGAGCTAAATTTGTTCTTGTGGTTTGAATTTAATGTATGTTGGCTCATCGACGGTTGTTGATTCCTGTAAATTTAATTTGGATTATGCTTGATGTTATAAAAATGAAAAAGATGGCTTCTTGAAAAATGCCTGAAACAATTCTGATGAGACTTTTATTGGTGTAGTTTTTATGAAGTAGTAATGGGCAACTCCCACCTTCATTTCTGTAGGTTCTTTGCACCTCAGGCTATTATTTAAACCCATTTCCTGATGAGAAGCAAAATCCTTACTTGTAATATATTCAATTTATATATTTCCGTGGACGAGAATTACATAATTATAACTCAAGATGATAGATTTGGAAGCCTCGTATTTTTTTGTTTAAATTGTCCGGGGTCACTTCCATCTACCGTCGTTTTACAAACGTTCGAATTCCAAGGAATAAATCTTACAACCCAAAGAAGAATCCACTTCAAAGAAATTTTTGTTTAAAAAAATATTAATAACTTAAAATTCAAATTATATGTACAGGTAGCAAGCAGTAAAATATATTAAATTTAAATAGGACATAAAATAAGCTTTTTTCGAGAGATTGAATAACAATACTTCAATCTTTAGGAAATATAAGCCATATAGTTGTCTTATACACAGGTAAGACCAAAAATCCATGTTTATGTATACTTCATTCACGGTAGGAATTACTCTCTTAAAGGTATTTTTTTCCTACCAATATTCTACTATATTATAGATTTCTGGTAGGGAAAAAGGCCTTTCAGAAAACAATTCCTACACTGGACAGACTTTATATTTTAAATTATAATCATTTTGAGTTTTACCATGTTTCTAAGTTCTTATAGTTGGGAAGTGAAAATAATGGGAAAAAAAAGTTGGCACAACTGTATGTTCGCCGAGATGTTTGTTACTCTATTTGATCGTAAATATAGCGTATAATTAAGAAGGAAGGACGTTCTCTTTGTCACACTAATATGACAGGGTATTCTTATTGTTGTGATATTTACGCTATTTTGTTATTTTTGGGGGAAAACAGCTATGATTGGAAACGCGCTGGGCCCATGATCCCAAAGTATGGAAAAGGTTAGCCAGAGAAGGATAAATTAGAATAAATTTATAAACACTCACCCGATAGAAAACGGAGACACTTCATTTACAAAAATAAAGAGCAATACAATTAGAATTAAACTATCTGACAACTTAGATCAGTTGGTAATCTGTCAGTTTACAGAGTTAAGGGGCCCGGTTTCGATTCCCAGCATGGCTGAAAAATGTATCATTGTTTAAATGTGGTCTTACCCTTTCACAGTGATGAATTAATGGTCGAGAACTGGATGCTGTGCCTGTCCTAGTCTTAAGTTAGATTATAAGACATATGGAGCTACGACAGGCCAGGCCTAGCAAGCCGGTAGTGAAAAATATATTGCCTGAATAAAATAATGACCCGGCCACAGGCTAGAAACAGTAATGAATGTACCGTTTGTATTAAACTCACTTCAACTTCTAACTTACTATATATTTTTATTTCAAGGTAAACAATTTACATTTAATTTGAAAACATAAATTAAAGCTACGGTAATTTAGGGGCATGTTAAAAAAAATTATGCTAGTTTAAAAAAAATAACATTACATTCCATTTCAATTCATTTTATATTGTAAATTTAAATCATTTTAAATTGTGTTAAAGTTTCGGCGTACAGCATTGGAAGAGCAAAGCTGTGCAAGCAAGCTTTTACAGCAAGTTGTATAGGAATTAGGTGCACGGCACTGCACATGTAATAATGGCAGGCACTTTATATGATGTAGGACCATTAATGATGACCCTCAGAACTTATTTCCATTTATAGATGGACTGGTGTGTTGTTTACTATTAATATTGTGGTATTTGCTTCTGCCGTGCTCCAAGATATTGAGATGGGCAGTGCCACACACCTAAATTCTATGCAACCTGTTGTACACACATTCTTGCGCAGCTTTCCTCTCCCGACGCTGTACACCGAAATTACAGAGATGTTGTATTACTTTTGTTCAAACAAACTATATGTGCAGTTTAGGCGTTGAGTTTCCGAACACCCTGTATAATATTGATATCATACTGGTACTATCTTCTAGCGCTACTGAAAAACTAAAATTAGAAATGTGCGTATTTACAAAATTTTATATTATAATAAGTATTAAATTATTATATATTGTTATGGTCTAGTTATACTAAATTAATATTTATACAACTTGCATTTAATATAATATATTTTGAATACATAAATGGTATTACTGTGCATTGCCTAGTTTCATATAGGCTACATTGGATCTTTTAAAACATATGTACAGTTAAACAATGCTCACATTAAGACTGTGTGACATTTGGATTATTTGAAGGTTGACCATTTTTATACCGATATTCTCCAATATTCTTTCAACCTGGCACTCTCTAGAAACAAGCCTTTATTTTTAATTCAAAAGTAAATACAGTACAAATGGTATACTACCCAGTTAACGACCAACTGTCATTGCTGGTATAATAAAAACCAGTAGCAATATTAAAAATTGGTAAGTAACATGATGATAGCGCAAGTCGTATTTTTCAGCGATGTTCAAGTTTAAATGGATGAGTAGACAGCAGGCGAGAATTTGCACTCTGCAAGGGAAATTCTTAGCTTCCAAATAAAATGAAAATTAATCTTTGATATAAAAAATAAATTGAGGATAGTGAATTTATTCCAAGTGTGTATGTATGTTTTTTTAGGTTTTATTCATAATTTAAAAATGACATAGGCTTCTGTATTTAAAAATACATTCAAATTTTAATACATAAACACTTTATATTCTAGGATAAATTGATTTTTGGTAAATGCTTTTTATATTCCCAAAATACGGATAAAATAATAGTTGGTAAATGGATTCCCCTATTGGTTTTCGCGGTAGCTTCTATGTTAGTTGTTCTATAATAGCTACCATCGTATTTTCAGTTCTGTACAAGCTTCCCTACTGAATTAAATATTAAATAAATGTTACAGTGCACTGTACAAACGTTCTCTTTCCTTTACATGGAATGAAGCTATTTGCTTTAAACTCGTAAGATATGTAATGTGAAACAAAATATATCACATACATATATTGTAAAAAAGAGAATAACATTCCACCAGAGTATAAATGAAATAATACATACTGTTACAGAAACAATGAGAAAATAAGAACATCTCGGGTCACCAAGGAGCATAGCAATCAACTCCCCATTAATTTTTTACTAAAGCTCTTCTAAGAAATTAAAATTGCTTCCAGCTCAGAAAAAATATTATAAAATATTTTTTTAAATAAAAGCTGCTTAATTTTAAGAGTCTTATAACTTTGATATGATAAGTTATTTCTTATCTTAAAGAGTTGTGGAGATAGGGTCGAAATTTGAAATTTCTGCCGATTTAATTCCTTGTCATATTCATGAGAAAATGAGATGTGCAAATTTTTTTAAGATAGTGCCTATATACGAATTTTAATTAAAATGATTAGAGCTGAGTCTGAGAAAATCAATATTTTCTTTTTCACCTTTGAGTAAACTACCCTTAATTTTAAGGTTGGATAAATAATTACAAAAACCACCCTGGAGAACATTATGAAAATCCTAGTTACTAAGTTTCAGGCTGGTCGATGAAATGGTTTTGGTTCTAGTACCACTAACAAGCAGACAGACGGACAACATTGTAAAACAACTTTTTCGGATTCAGAGGCTCATGAAACGCTGACACTAATCAAAAGATCACAATACTTTCTCTCACCAAGGGTACAAGAGAGTAATTAGGTATGTGTGTATGAAGCATAATTAAAACTATTATTGATTTGTTCTTTATTTGGAGCTAAAATTAAATATAATTGAAAGTACATAGTTATTTAAAAGGCTGAAAAACACATAAAACTTGATAAAACCACATGGTTTTTAGGGCTACATTAAAAATAGAAACACAGTTCCAACTTGACACTGCTGCACTGGAAAAAGAGATAATGGTTTCCTCCTAGGCACCCTTTAATCTAGGTTCATTTTTGTTGAAATATTTGAGAAAGTGTGAAATACAAAACATAATTTCCTACAAAAGTAACTAAAAAAATAATTGAGGTGAGAAGTAAAAAATTAAATAACGCAATAATGTTAAAAATTAAAATATAGGAGTTAATGTGATATAAAATACAGGATATTTTAGGTGGATATTTTTGTCTTAATAATCCAGATCGAGCATTTTTCCACATTGGCTGCGTCTATGATCAGATGCTTTTATCTATTTTGTTTGTCTATAAGTGAAATGCAGAAACTGATAAAAGTGATGGACCGGCTGGTTGAGATGGCGAGATAAACATTGAGAAGTCCAAAGTGAGGAGGATTTCAAAAAATGGAGAGTCGCTGAAAATCAAAATTGGAAAGCAGGAGTTTGAAAACAGAGCAGTTCATTACCTGGGAAGTATGTTGAGAAAGGATGCCTACTGCAGCAAGGACGCTAGGACGAGCATCGCTTTGTTCAAGGAAGCTTTCAACAAGATAAGGTTACTGCTGAACAACAAGTTGAGTTTGGAACCGAGGAAGAAACTGATGAAATGCTATATTTGGAGCATCGTGCTGTATGGAACACAAACTTGGACTATTAGGAAGATGGAAAAGAAATACAAGGAGAGCTTTGAAATGTGGTGATAGAGAAGACTTGAGAAGATCTGGTGGACAGACAGGTTGACAAATGAACAAGTACTAAGAAGAGTGGGTGAGAAGAGAACCATTTTGGATGTGAAAGAAAACTGGATCGGACACATTCTTAGGAGGAACTGTCTTCTGGATGATATCATAGAAGTTAAGGTTGAAGGAAAGAGGAGCTTAAGAAGTAGGAGGCAGAAGCCAGGCTCAGCGATATAATTTCACTGACAGGACACATAATAATAAGTGATACTTGGCTATCTTTAGACTTTAGAGCCTAATTTTTTATTATTGTTTTTTGTCTATAAGTTTGCTATAACTTGGTTTTAAAAATAAAACACGTTTAGTAATTTGAATATTGTATCCAAATTACGGTAAGTAGTTCTACTTGGACAGTAATCAATTTTTTTTGACATGGAAATAATCATTTTTATTTACACTTTTAAAAAAATGTTCATATGTACAAATATTCACACCTCGCTGTAAACACTAAAAGTTGACTAGGATCCTCTGATAAAATGTTATACACAAAATGCTAGTTTTTTACATCTTTCAAAAATATTTTGGTACCAAATTGTCCATAAAAATAAACTTTTTTTTTTTTTTTTCTAATGTATATTTTTATTAGGTATATGTTTCTATTATGTAAACTAATATAACATATACTTATTAAATCTATATTATATACATTGATACACATATTCTACCCACTTATAATTTTCTTGCAAAAATATGGTCTCAAAATATTACTTTTCATTCTTATTTTATGGAGACTTAAGAGACACAAATTTAGCCTAGATTTATTATTAAATTGAGTGAGGATAGTAATAGGAATTTTAAATAATATTTTTATATTCAAATGCAATTCAAAATTCAAATATATATCAAAATATAGTTATAATAAAACACTACATACATTTATATGTGTCACTAGCGCTTATTTATGGAGGATATGTTAACCTATTTTCACTTAGAAAATAAAATTTAGTTCTTACCAAATGAATAACACGAATTGGATAATAATTGAATTTACTATTCTAGAAGTCATATAAAAAGATTCCTTAATCATCTATATATCGCTATAAACGTGAATTTTTAATCTTCTGAATAAAAACATTTTATTGAAGGGATGCGCTTATGAAACACGAAGTAATTTTTCATAAATAAATATTTGGAAATATCAAACATAAGTACTTATAAAGAGAATTATTAGAATATAAATTACACTATTTTGAATGCAAGTCACTCAGTCAAATACGAAGTAAAAGGGATGTCTTAGATCCAGACTAGTCAAACTTTAAGTTAAATGTAAATCTCTAGTTTTATAGTAATCCACTTTGTAAGCATCATACTTTCAAAACTTGAGAGTTTTAGCTTTTTCATATAAATGGTTTGAACATAATACACAACTGTCTTTTTTCAACAACTACATTTGATATTAAAATGTAAGAAAATCCATAAAAAATGGTTATGGCATGCATTTATAGCTACAGATTGTGTAAATAGGTGCTCTATTTCTCTCAACCTAGTTAATGATTTTTTTAACACTTAAAGCTTAAAACAATACTCGACGCTCTTTGAAAAGAACCCAAGGACTACAATATAATATAATTCAAGGAACAGTTATTTGGTATTATTTGCCGTTGAAAAGTTTCAGATGAGCCTCCATGAACAGATGGCACGTTGCCAGTTTGGTGCCTCGCTGAATGGTTTAGTGCCATCTGGTGCAACGTAGTTGTTCACTTGGTAGTCCAACAAGGTTTGATAGTCATAGATGTCTGTGCCTAGTTGCTGTAACAAAATACACATTGCCTTCCTAGAGGATCAATGTCAACCAGGTTGATATGTTGATGTGGTCGTATTGACCTCAGATTCTTTGGTAACTTTAATAAGATTATTTATCTAATATGTACACATACACTATTAGTACGGGGAATACCCTTCTTGGATGTTGAAAGAGCAGATGACAGCATGTTCAGAAGAAGAGTATGGAAAATGCAGGATGAGACCGTAAACAGAGTGAGGAATACGGTCTAGGGTAGTGTGAGTTGTGTGAAAGTGGGAGAGGAGAAGAGAGATTGGTTTGAGTTAAAGAATGGTTTGAACACTCTCGCCACTACTGTTTATTGTAGTGATGGACAAAATACTGAAGGAACTGGGAAGGGAAAGAAGAAGGTACTGGTGTTTGCAGATGACCTGATGGTGTAGGGTAATAAGGTGAAAGAAATACAGGAGCATCTGGAGGTTTGGTAAGAAGTGGTGGAGAGGTATGGAATGAGCTTTGATGTAAGGAAGAGTGAGATGGCGATCAAGACAAAGAAGGACTAATATATAACTGCTGTGACACAGAGAGGGGAGCAATTGAAGATAGTAAAAAGTTTCAAGAATATGGGAAATATTGTAGAGGAGAGTGAAAGGAACAAGATAGAAATACACTAGAGAGGAAGGCTAGCAGAGGCATTTTTCAGAAGTAGGAAAAGCATTATTTGGAGCAGATATGCCAGACAAGTGCTAGGGAGTGATATACAATGCCTTTTACCCACCAATATTGGTGTATGCTACAGGAACATGATAGAAGCAGAATGCAGGCGGGTGAAGTGAGATTCCTGAGAAATGGGATCAGTGTGACAAAATTTGACAGAATAAGAAATGATAGAGTAAGAAGAATGGTCAGGAAGAGCAAGTCTAGGACAAGATAGAGAAGGCACGACTGTGGTGGTATGGCTGTGTGAGAATAATGGATGAAGGAAGTAAAGAGGAGTGTGGAGGAAAGAGGAGAAGACTGAGCTAAGGTGTAGGGAGAGAGATGGTGGGAGGAAAGGAAGGGGTGGAGAGGCTTATGTTCCAAACAGACCCAGCCAGGGGCCGGAAGCTGTTCATTATGATGCTCTAATACATTTAATAATATAGTTTTTAAATACAACCAAATTTAAATTATGTTTATATTGCTACTAAATAATCACAGAAGTTAGATGAATGAATTCTGGCTACTAGTGGAACAATAAATTCAGTTTAGTAACGTATTATTTTTTGATGGGACTAGTGATGATGATTACAATAATATTGGCTACGATAGTTAATGATAACACACACAGCGACATATTAAATGAGTTTTCACATTCTCATGATGACTACGCTCACCTGCGTTAAAGGACTGGTGTTTGTAGTGAACACCCCAGCAAAACCTCCCTTCCTGGCTATTCTCAACATCTCCTCCTCCATGAAGTGAATGACCTCTACATTCTGTTGCGGGGACATAGATGAGTGCGTGGCCATCATTAAACCATGGAGAACCTGTCCTTTACCTTGGGGTAGCTGATTCTCCCTGAAACACAGGACATTACACTCTAGCAAGGGTATTCAGAACCTGTCCTTTACCTTGGGGTAGCTGATTCTCCCTGAAACACAGGACATTACACTCTAGCAAGGGTATTCAGAACCTGTCCTTTACCTTGGGGTAGCTGATTCTCCCTGAAACACAGCACATTACACTCTAGCACGGGTATTCAGAACCTGTCCTTTACCTTGGGGTAGCTGATTCTCCCTGAAACACAGCACATTACACTCTAGCACGGGTATTCAGAACCTGTCCTTTACCTTGGGGTAGCTGATTCTCCCTGAAACACAGCACATTACACTCTAGCACGGGTATTCAGAACCTGTCCTTTACCTTGGGGTAGCTGATTCTCCCTGAAACACAGCACATTACACTCTAGCACGGGTATTCAGAACCTGTCCTTTACCTTGGGGTAGCTGATTCTCCCTGAAACACAGCACATTACACTCTAGCACGGGTATTCAGAACCTGTCCTTTACCTTGGGGTAGCTGATTCTCCCTGAAACACAGCACATTACACTCTAGCACGGGTATTCAGAACCTGTCCTTTACCTTGGGGTAGCTGATTCTCCCTGAAACACAGCACATTACACTCTAGCAAGGGTATTCAGAACCTGTCCTTTACCTTGGGGTAGCTGATTCTCCCTGAAACACAGCACATTACACTCTAGCACGGGTATTCAGAACCTGTCCTTTACCTTGGGGTAGCTGATTCTCCCTGAAACACAGCACATTACACTCTAGCACGGGTATTCAGAACCTGTCCTTTACCTTGGGGTAGCTGATTCTCCCTGAAACACAGCACATTACACTCTAGCAAGGGTATTCAGAACCTGTCCTTTACCTTGGGGTAGCTGATTCTCCCTGAAACACAGCACATTACACTCTAGCACGGGTATTCAGAACCTGTCCTTTACCTTGGGGTAGCTGATTCTCCCTGAAACACAGCACATTACACTCTAGCACGGGTATTCAGAACCTGTCCTTTACCTTGGGGTAGCTGATTCTCCCTGAAACACAGCACATTACACTCTAGCACGGGTATTCAGAACCTGTCCTTTACCTTGGGGTAGCTGATTCTCCCTGAAACACAGCACATTACACTCTAGCACGGGTATTCAGAACCTGTCCTCTACCTTGGGGTAGCTGATTCTCCCTGAAACACAGCACATTACACTCTTAACACGGGTATTCAGAACCTGTCCTTTACCTTGGGGTAGCTGATTCTCCCTGAAACACAGCACATTACACTCTAGCAAGGGTATTCAGAACCTGTCCTTTACCTTGGGGTAGCTGATTCTCCCTGAAACACAGCACATTACACTCTAGCACGGGTATTCAGAACCTGTCCTTTACCTTGGGGTAGCTGATTCTCCCTGAAACACAGCACATTACACTCTAGCAAGGGTATTCAGAACCTGTCCTTTACCTTGGGGTAGCTGATTCTCCCTGAAACACAGCACATTACACTCTAGCACGGGTATTCAGAACCTGTCCTTTACCTTGGGGTAGCTGATTCTCCCTGAAACACAGCACATTACACTCTAGCAAGGGTATTCAGAACCTGTCCTTTACCTTGGGGTAGCTGATTCTCCCTGAAACACAGCACATTACACTCTAGCACGGGTATTCAGAACCTGTCCTTTACCTTGGGTAGCTGATTCTCCCTGAAACACAGCACATTACACTCTAGCACGGGTATTCAGAACCTGTCCTTTACCTTGGGGTAGCTGATTCTCCCTGAAACACAGCACATTACACTCTAGCAAGGGTATTCAGAACCTGTCCTTTACCTTGGGGTAGCTGATTCTCCCTGAAACACAGCACATTACATCTAGCACGGGTATTCAGAACCTGTCCTTTACCTTGGGGTAGCTGATTCTCCCTGAAACACAGCACATTACACTCTAGCACGGGTATTCAGAACCTGTCCTTTACCTTGGGGTAGCTGATTCTCCCTGAAACACAGCACATTACACTCTAGCAAGGGTATTCAGAACCTGTCCTTTACCTTGGGGTAGCTGATTCTCCCTGAAACACAGCACATTACACTCTAGCACGGGTATTCAGAACCTGTCCTTTACCTTGGGGTAGCTGATTCTCCCTGAAACACAGCACATTACACTCTAGCACGGGTATTCAGAACCTGTCCTTTACCTTGGGGTAGCTGATTCTCCCTGAAACACAGCACATTACACTCTAGCAAGGGTATTCAGAACCTGTCCTTTACCTTGGGGTAGCTGATTCTCCCTGAAACACAGCACATTACACTCTAGCACGGGTATTCAGAACCTGTCCTTTACCTTGGGGTAGCTGATTCTCCCTGAAACACAGCACATTACACTCTAGCACGGGTATTCAGAACCTGTCCTTTACCTTGGGGTAGCTGATTCTCCCTGAAACACAGGACATTACACTCTAGCACGGGTATTCAGAACAATATAATTATATTTATATGTATTATTTAAATTAACATGGAAGACAAATAGGTGAAGATCTGTACTGAGAAAACTGCAGGTAGTTATAATAACACTGCAATGGCAGCTCATGAATTAACCTTAATGGAGAGTGCTCTCTTTAAAATGGTCAAATAAGGTTTATCTTATACCAAGCTCCATTTAACTTAAAAACTACTTTTAAAATAGTTTACAAAGTATAACATTAGTCAAAATTATAAAAACTCGCTTGGTTCGAGGTTGAAGTTTGTCCATCGTGAAATACACACACACACACCAGTAAACAATAATATATAAAGAGGTTCTTATCATAATATCGAGCATTGTAAACACTATGTAGGTGAGAATAGTTTATCCTTTGAAAGAAAAATCTAATCTTTTGTTTTTGTCCTATTTGAAATTTTCTTTTACTAGTTCGTTAAAAACTTGTATATTGTGAATCTTCCATAGACAACATGGCCAAAGAATTTAATCTCTCTTAGCCCATGGTGTTTCTTAAGTATGATTTAATTAACTTCAGAGTTGAAAAATATCATTCACTTTCTCAAGTAATTATAGAAATTGTTACAAGAACGTGTAATGCTTTTGTGATTTCTTAAAATATACCATTCAATCCAAAAGGAGTTGTAAAACTTAATGATTTCAAGCAGCCAGCTATATTTAATCTGTTATTTGATATTTCTGACCTTGAGTAAAACACTTGAAGCTCTGTCATAAAATATTTTTATCAATCATTGGAAATTCACTGCAAAACTGGCTTATATCATGTACCGGAAGACCACATTTATGTTCGTTGAGGTGTTGGGACTGCAATATCTTTGCTCCACACATAGTTTTTGAATACAACGCTATATTTTATTTTAAATACAACTGTATCATAAACGTCCTCCGCTGATAAATTTAAATTATTCTCATTCGGTCGTCGCTTTTTTATAGGCGTAGTTCTTTCTGCGAGCATTCCAATTCTTTTCTCTTGTCTATCGAATACAAGATGTTGCTTATTTCTAATTCAACAATCGCATTTTCAATGTTTTCAATAGCAACATTAATTCTCACTGGATCAGTTTGAAGAACTCGTTACTGATTAAATAATAAATAAATGTGATGTACTAGTTAAAAATTTAGCTAATACAAGGAAATTATATTCTCAAGCCATTTAACAAACTCAACAGCCAGTGTTATTGTTCCTCAACTATATATTTTTGGAACGTCTGTCAGAATATTTTTGAAGCCTTCAAAAGAATATCGTCTTTATATGTGAAGACTGTTTGTATTATCTTGAAATGAAAATTTTATTCTGTATTGAAAATTCCATTTAGTTTGTGAGGGTTGATGTGTTTTTTTTTTATCGTATACATGCTCTAAAGCCGCTCTTCTATCTGGAGAGTGGGAGAAAAATGTGGCAATCCTAGTTAAATTAGCAAACACACTCTTTATATATTGTTTGAACAATTTATTTAATTGATGAGCTTAACAATTAACTTATTGGAAATTTTTATATTTCACTTTAATATTAACATTGACATCCCCCCAAGTGTGCTCATAGTCATGGTTTTGTCGTATTTCTGCGCGATCAGTTTGTTGACTGCATGTAGCATGGACTCTCCCCAGGACACGGCCGCTTATATGATGGCAGTGACGTCATGTTGTCATAGTAACCACCTTATGATGCATCCAGAGTTTGGGCGATGCAATTTGCAGCCCCAAAGCGGCAGGGCGAAGGCAAGCACATGCTATCATAATTTTACTAGTAGGTGCTCTTGTTATCTCGCGTTGATTAGATGATGATTTTACTTATTTCCTCAATAAAATGGGTAAATTATGTGATGATTAATTTTTCATTCATTTATGTTTTTCATTATGTATTGAAAAAATATGAGAAAATTTGTATGGATTTCAAAATAACTTTGTTTCTTCTTTTACTTTATTTTACAGGGGGTGTTGCCCAAGAGCCCTCCCTCATGAGCCGCCACTGTAACACCGTATTGTGAATTAAGTCAATCACATAGGGATCCTTCCGAAAAATCACAAATCTTCTAATCCACTTAAAACTACCCATAACCAGACTTTATTATTTTCTAAAGATACACATAAACTTTTTATTGTTTTTTGTGTGACTCTCCCATTGAATGCATTTCAACTCTTGTTGACTTTTGTCAACAATCCCCGCGTCAACAACTTCCTTCACACACAAAAAAAACAACCTCTCTTAACCAAATTTAATATATCAAAGATTAACTCCCCCATGAATTCACAACTGACAAATATTTATACCATCAAACACAATATTCAAGCCAAAGGTTGGATGATTGGCACATAATATCTATAGAAGACATCTACATGATTTGGACTTAAACTAAAACCAACCTATAACATTTATTGGAAAGTCAAATAACTGTAGTATCTTCAAATACTCTAGAGCTAGACATTATTTTCCCAACCACATTATGTCCCATTCTTAGATTTGGAGTTAAGTCTCAATGAAGAAACCTTAAACACTACATTACATAGGTACCAAAGATGAGGATGATAATTATTTATATTTAAATTTCCTTTATTATAGTGCTGGTCAACAGTTGTAGAACCTATAACAGGCCAGCACTGAAAAGTACACAAGTATCTTACAAATATATATAATATATTATATATATATTTACACGAGAAAATAATATGAACAATAATAGCTAAATAATTATATATACTGATGAATAGTTACGAAAAAAACAATAAATAATAATGATAAAAATAAAGAAACTACACATAAGTGGATTATCAACCACCGACCCTTTATTATGAAATTTTGTGCATACACCAATGATAATTAATCCAAGATACTGATCCAAAAAATTTTATGACTATAATGTTGATGATAGTAATAATTCTGATGTTAAAATAGTCAAATAAAGGTAGTCATAAAGCCAGAGCAGGAGTGTGATGCTGGATATATAAACATACACAGCCAGAGATAAGCCGAATGCATCCAACATGCCATCTTAATAACTTAATAACGCAAAATGATTGTTGTTAATAAATCTCATAAGACTTGTTAAGTACCTTATAGGACACTCCAGATGCTCCAAGAAAGTGAACACAATCTCCAACTTGCTATTAATCTCCACAGGTGGCTCGTCGTTTGCATCAAAGTTCAGTGCCACACCGACTGTTTCTCCTTGCTGCGTTTGAACCACAAAACTGAAAAAGAATATTATATTTTTATGATACCTTGACTTCAATTGTGCGTTATCCCTGTAGACGACTCAAAATAATTCATATATGTCATTGTTGATAACTATTGCATGTGTCAAAAATATGAGTAAAATAAACGGGTGTCCATTTTATTTTAGAAATCTTTTTTGTTCACTCTTAGGTTGCTTTAGGGTGTGAAGGCAAGTTATAATTAGCTTAAATGTTCGAAAAATAAGTTAGTGGCTATGTGCTTAAGTAACATCTTCAACCTGATTTTTGAATAAAGTGTATGACTTAACAGCAACACCTTCTTGAAGAGAAACATCCCCACAATTCTTTATTTCTTATGAGCATTCCAGTTCTGAGCTTCAAAACCACTAAAAAAATCCTCAATCGTCTTATCATTTTCTATTGTTGCCATTTTAAAACATAACTTTATTTATGTAAGGTAGGTTAAATCAATATTTTTAACCATTTGCTTTAATCTCAGAACTGCGATGTCTCACATGGAATCCTATAAGGACCTTTTTAGCAACATTGTATCCTAAACAATATTTTAAAAAAATATTCTGAACATCTGCAAAGCTTCTCAGTGCTGCGGTATTCAAATCTGTTAACTTGTGTTGATGTTGAATTACACACACATGACGTATCCCCAACTACCACTTGAATCCACAGTTTATGTATGTTTATAGTACCTGTGCTAATATCAGCAGTTGAGATTTAGAAACTACTTTGTTTAACTTACATCATGCGTGTCAACATATCAGCCCATTATCATACAGGCTTACTTTCATTTTTGTATTTATTAAACATATTTTATGGTTTAGAAAGTTATATATGATATAAAACATATGAGGAAGAAACTGGGGAATGTTTACATTTGGAGCATTTATCTTTTTTATGGAGATAAGTCATGATTCCTAAGGACAAAAAAAGATATATTTGTAAAGGTTTGAGATGTGGTGCTGTAGGAGAAAAGAGGATAAAGTGGACAGATTGTTTTACTAATGAAGAGGTTCTAAAAGATTTGTTGAGAATATCAATCTTCAGGTGATTCTACAAATAAAGGTCTAACTGGATATGTCATGTCAAGAGAAGAAATTGATTATTGAATGCTGTTAGAGAAGGAAAAAGATAAGAGAGAACAAAAAGGGTATGAGGAAGACCTTGACTGCAAATTATGAATGACCTCAAACAAGAGAGTAAGATTAAGTTTAAATACCTAATTAAAAAAGGAAATTGCTGAAGGACTTAATATGAACAAGGCAGAAAGTGAGAACACAATATCTAGTGACAAAGAAAACTCCAAATAAATTAAAGCTAATGGAACCATGTTCATTACTGTGTAACAGATGTCGTGAACTTTGCTTACCTGAGATTTTTCTCCAGCAATGGCTCCCACATACTGTCCATCAACTCCATGTAGTCCTCCATTCTGATATCTGGCATGAGCCACCGCTCAAGATCGGCCTTCTGGTAGAAACTGGTGGTTATCATGCTGCAAGCACGAGTATCAAAACTACTATCACAAAGATATCACTTTAAAGAAGATTGTTAGCCTAGTTTTACACAAATATTGGTATCCTATCAACTCTAGACACTTAAAGGAATACTATCCTTTAAGGAAAAGCCACCATCAGCTCCTTCATTTTTGAGGATAGCCTTCCTGTTTTTTAGGTCATTTTTCTGGTTTTAAAAAAATTCCTCATTTAATTTATTACAGGTTACAAGAACGTTGCTAAATATGTAAAATGTTTAGTATATTTAGTATCTTATTATGATTTTATTTAGTTTTCTTCACCTTTTTTGTTAGCTTATTTTGCTACATTTTTACCAGAAACCCAACACTGTACTTCTTTAATTTCCTTGCTTGTTTTAATGTAGAGGCTTTTGTTGATTTTTATGGTCATCAATAGCCCTAAAACAATCACACATCTGCTTATTTTTAAGTTGATAAATTATAATAGCTTGATGTTTACTGATTTACTCCACCAATTTTTTAAACCGACGGACCCTCTTGCTCGACGATATTAAACGTGGATGCCTAAGGACCTTCAAAGGGAGATGTTTATGTCACAGGCTCCTTTGAAGCTGCTCATGACAGAAGCCTACTTCACGTCATACTAACCTATGTGGGTGGTAGAATTTATAAACATTATCGCTCTGAGACTTGTCCACTTTTTCAGTTACATCGAGACTTATTTGTTTCATTAGCAGCTTGT
Source organism: Timema cristinae (assembly GCA_039000515.1). Taxonomy (NCBI): domain Eukaryota; kingdom Metazoa; phylum Arthropoda; class Insecta; order Phasmatodea; family Timematidae; genus Timema; species Timema cristinae. The sequence goes on from JBCFYV010000003.1 coordinate 10,324,530, forward strand.
GAGTGGCAGCGGGTACACTGAACACCCATTGTATGTGTGTGTGAGCTGCTACCTTGTAATTATTTTATGCCCTCACCTGTTGATTCAAACCCTCATCTATCCTGTCACACCCTCTACTTCCTACCATCCCTCTTCTGCCACCTATGCTAACAAACAAAGATAAATACACAATATTTACTCGGTCACTCGTGTCCTGTGAGAATCTTGTAGCATCTGTGCCACATAACGCCTGCCGTCATGTTGTTTTCCATGAGCCAAAATGGGGTCCTCTTCATAGTATTCACCTCGCATTTTGTTTAGCACGTCTCCAAGAGTATTACAGCTGATGAACTCGCTGACACCTGTGTGGAAGATACAATTACAATAATGGGTTTACAACTGTGGTCTCTTGTAAAGTTAGTTAATGTTCATGTTCTCAGTTGTTAGGGCTCAACTAAATATAAGGATGTTTTAGTTAACTTATCTCAACGAAGAGCATAACTCTTGCAGAATATGATATAATTATATTAATAAAATGAAGCGTTTATCTGTCTATCATGAGCAATGAGCGATATCTACAGCATGCAGAGGGTGCCTATTCTCAAACATGTGCAACTTGAAACTGGAATTTTTAATTAGATCTTTTAAATTGATTAAAAACTGAATTGGAAGAAATAACATGAGCTTTGATTTATGTTTGAAGCAAAAAAAAAAAAGTTGCCCAGGGTAACCACTCAATGTACTACGTGGCTACCTCGGGCAACATCGGGTACTTCTTCTAGTGTATTACAAGTAAATCTAAGGAATATTCAATCTTTGATTTGTGAAGGCCTGGAAAACGGGAAAAAGCATGCTTGTCACCACTTAGTTTTTAACAAAAACATTTTACTTAGGAGCAAAACGTTTAACTCCAAATTGTGTTGACTTACAATTATTGTGTGTCCACCACTGAATGTCAATCCCTATATGCTAGAGTTGGGGAAATTCAACTCAAGTGCAAAATGGATAATAAGTAGCTTACACTTCAAAATAATAAAAGGTGAAGACCATGAATTAATATATCATTCGGATTGTCTTATTGGGATTTGTTTGAGCCCTGGAAAAAACAGCATGCAATCCGGGACGATTCGACATATTTAGGACGAGTTACATGTTATTAGTGATTTACAGGACACGTGAAGTGTCTTAATATGAAGTTACCAGTCCTGTACATCGAAAGTGCCATGTCTTTTCCAAGTGCTGTGTGTAATCTTGTGTTAGTTGTTTGCTACCTGTAGGGTTGATACACTCCGGTTCAAGAGATCAAGCCAATTCTTATTCTCTTAGGTCCAATAGTTTGAGACGATGTCAACTGAGCCAAAAAGGTCGGTTACACGAGGTTATGAAGAATCTCTCCAGGGGAATATTAGTCCTCTGCAGAAGGAAACCTTTGGCCAAATACAAAATAGCAATTCCCACCCACGGATTCAACAGATCACAGGTCCCGTAAATCTTGTTAGAACCGTTCCTGGGGTCACTAGACCAAACAATCTTTGGCAGATTGTAATAGAAAACCAGTGTGGTTTCTCTGGGGTATAATATTGTTATCAATTATGATTTTGAAAATACATAAGTACATAAGTTCTATAAGTAGCTTATAGAACGGGTGTTAGGTTATCACGTTTAATAAAACTATTCAAACAATATCATCAATATTGACTTGTAATAAACCCAATGCCTATTTTAACTCTGAAAACATAAATACATTTTACATAAATAGACGGTTGCAAATCAAAACTTCTACACCGGCTATTAACTGTGAGCCAGCCTGGCTTGTTAAAGAAGGCTACTTCAAAGTCATCATCATTTAGCTCTAGCATAATATGGGTAAGGATGGTTGAAGTTCAAGGCACTGTTTTTCAGTAGTGATGCTGCAGCTACTTATGAGAAATCCTTGGTGCTGTAGCTACCTATGAGAAATCCTTGGTCTTGTAGCTTAGTGACCGTGTACACAGAGTTGAGAGAGTTGCCCCCCAGCTCGTAGAAGTTGGAGGCGATGCTAATCCTGGACCTGATGCTGCTACCGAGTACTGAAGCCACAGTTTCAAAAAGGGCGCGAGCTGCTTCAATCTTCTTGTCGGGGATATTGGAGTAGTCCAACTCGGCCTTCCCATGATTGCAGGATCCTGCACAATTTCAATGATGTAGTCAACTACTCAATACATTTCAGTGTAATTACATTAGACTCTTCCATGATTGTCAATAGTTAATTACATGCTAACTTACTTCCTTGCAAAAGTACGCCACCTATCCCTATCTTGAGCTGGTTCCATCCAGTCCCCTCATTAATCCCTGTCCTATCCTAAGCTAGGGAGATAGTTCTATCAAGTCCTCTCATTACACACTTTCTCTTTAAGGTCCTTGAAATGCTATCCTCCCATCTGCATCTAGGTCTTCCGAATGGCCTCTTCTCATTGGGTTTAACAGTCAGTACCCTGAACAAGGTTCTAGATTCTCCCATTCACACAGCACGTCCTGCCCACCGTAATCTACGAGACTCGATTATCCTGACAATGTCTTGTGATGAGTACAAGGTATGTGAACTAACATACATATAGTCATAAGGAATAGCGAAGAGTGTCCTGGATAACCTGTGTAGCTCACTTGATAGAACAGTGGCTAGTTAATAAAAAAGTTCAGGTTTCAAATCTTTGAGCAGGACATCGTTTAAAACATGATATGAAAGTCAATTATAAATTATCTGAAATTTATTTAATACATTATAATAGTTAAATAAAGAAACTTTTATTTGCAAGTTAAAATATTTGGCAAACATTGCATCATTTTTCTGAAGTAAAGAAGCATCCATTTACCCTGAAAGGGAGCGGGCTTACATTTCTCAGTACCTCTACGGTCTATTTTATAAGATAGGCCCAAGTGCCATCAGTCACGGCAACACTGCTACCTTTCAGGGAGTGTATATATTATTCTTCAAAATAAAATAATAATTCTTACCATTTCCATTGTTATTTTCATAGCTCTTCAATAAACTTTGTCTGTCTATTTTACCATTCACGAGCAGAGGAATGGTTTCCATAACAATTACCTGCAACAAATAAGACTTTTGTTAAAGCCAATATATCATTTTATTTGGTTTAAGAGAAGAAATAAGACCAAAACTGTGAAACTCATTCTAATGACAAAAGTGTGCTACCTGCTCTCTAATCTCTATTACCTTAAAGAGCTGTTGTGACATTCTAATGACAAAAGTGTGCTACCTGCTCTCTAATCTTTATTACTCTAAAGAGCTGTTGTGACATTCTAATGACAAAAGTGTGCTACCTGCTCTCTAATCTCTATTACTATAAAGAGCTGTTGTGACATTCTAATGAGAAAAGTGTGCTACCTGTTCTCTAATTTCTATTATTCTAAAGAGCTGTTACATTCTAATGACAAAAGTGTGCTACCTGCTCTCTAATCTCTATTACTATAAAGAGCTGTTACATTCTAATGACAAAAGTGTGCTACCTGCTCTCTAATCTCTATTACTATAAAGAGCTGTTGTGACATTCTAATGACAAAAGTGTGCTACCTGCTCTCTAATCTCTATTACTCTAAAGAGCTGTTGTGACATTCTAATGACAAAAGTGTGCTACCTGTCTCTAATCTCTATTACTATAAAGAGCTGTTGTGACATTCTAATGACAAAAGTGTGCTACCTGTTCTCTAATCTCTATTACTCTAAAGAGCTGTTGTGACATTCTAATGACAAAAGTGTGCTACCTGCTCTCTAATCTCTATTACTCTAAAGAGCTGTTGTGACATTCTAATGACAAAAGTGTGCTACCTGTTCTCTAATTTCTATTACTCTAAAGAGCTGTTACATTCTAATGAGAAAAGTGTGCTACCTGTTCTATAATCTCTATTACTCTAAAGAGCTGTTGTGACATTCTAATGAGAAAAGTGTGCTACCTGTCTCTAATCTCTATTACTATAAAGAGCTGTTGTGACATTCTAATGACAAAAGTGTGCTACCTGCTCTCTAATCTCTATGCATCAAAGAGCTGTTGTGACATTTTAATGAACTTCCAAATCTATTCCCTAAGTAGATTATGTATATTTTAGTTCTGTAAATATTACATATGTCATATTTACAAGCTATATGACCTATACCTCCATATTTAAAATATGCCAAACCTGTTAACTTAGAGGTCTGGATATTTTTGGATATTGTTCTATGTGTTTTAATGATAGTGTACTTTTTATTAATATTATCTCTTACTTGTGGCATCATGTAAGAAGCGATGGTACTGGTCAACATTTCCTCGATATTTACGTTTGTCGGTCCATCATTTGATTCCACAGTAACAAAGGCTAATAGGGCCTGCACATCAAAATACATTTATTAACAAACAATTTATTATAAACATGTGTTTGTGCCTACATTTAAAGGTTACTGTGCTAACTATCCAGTCATACCTGCCATCAAATACACAACTTATTTTAAAATAAAATAATGTATTATTAACATTACTCTTTAAGATTTAAGTTAATTTGGATTTAACATTATTAAAGTTATAAATCCGTGCAATCATAAATCTGAAATAAATATATTTTAAAAATAAGATTTATTTTAAAGTGTAAACTTAATAGATAATGAACCTCCTGAGTCAGTGAACCAATAATAAAGTGTTGGGATAAATATTGTTAGCTGTTGCATTGATGAAGTCTAACATTATTTTAATCTCTCTATACGATGGGTTATTACAAATGTCACTTAGCAAATCAGTATATGTATAAAATTGATGCGTGGAAAAAATAACTAATATCAACTAACTCCATTTCATTATGTAAAACATTTAAAAATTTGAAAATTAAAATCAAGAAATATATTTCTAAGAATTGATTGTTATTTAATATTCAATATTCAAGTGAGAAATTTGTAAAACGACCCAGACCTATTACACATTATTGTGTGTCTGGAAAATATGTTAAACTAAACAAAAACAATTATGGTTTGGATAGCAGAGCTATTATATTTATTAATTACGGCTATAGCCACATCTATATATATATATATATATATATATATATATATATATATTAGATTGAAAAAAGACACCTGCACACATCACAGACTCTGTCTTAAAAATATGAATGAATAATGACTGGCACAGGATTATTCCTGGATAGCTCATTGGTTAGAGCATCGCAATACTAAGTAAAATGTCCAGAGTTCAATTCCCGTGTCTGGGTGTCATTTTCAATGTTTTTAAAAAGATCATGTTAAAATAATATTTTTTTTAGCACCACCTCTTAATTCCTTTTCAGATTATAAATATATGTACTAATTAGACTAAAGGAGTTAGGGATGAGGAAGGCTGAATTTATAGGAAGTGTACCCCCTTTTGCACAGAGAGTGGAAAACCATTTCGTAAAAACTACCCTCAGCATACCTGACCAGAATTAAAACCTGATTGTCCTGTTATCATCAGTTAAGTTTAACACGAGAGTGACGCCTTAGACTATGCAACCACTGAAGCAAGTATTAATTGTTAATGTATCATACAATAGTAAAACTATTTAAGTTGTGTTACAGATATGACATAACTTAGTTTGTCAAACCGCGCATGAGCAGTGTGTCTAGAGATCTCCTACATACATACATGGCAACTATTCAGTTGTATTTCACACAGAGGCGAACACAGGGTGGAACTAAGAGGTGTGTCACCTGTTACAACCTGCATCTGTCAGTGCGAGTCTGGTCTGATCTGGTTTGTCAATGATAAGGGTCTCACGTTTTAGATCCAACTAGGGTCAACTCACTACTGAGCTGTGTATTTTCCCTAAACAAGGTCGCCTCATCCAGACCCTCTTTCCCTCTTGGGGCTACCACTAATATCACAGTTTTGGTGGGTTTTTTTTGTGTGCTTGGTGGTTGGCAGACTTTGAGTTTCCTTTGCAGTATGTCTACAAAAAACAATATCTCCGACCTACTCAATCTTGAGATCTGATATGGTGCAGTTGTCACTTGTAACCAAGCAAGAGTAGACAAGTGTGCCGCATCTTGAACTATCTACCCAAGAGAATCTAGTTTCACCAAGATGGAATAGTATTGGGTGTAACTTACTTCTTGCCGATGTTGGATGTAGTAGCTCTTAAAAGGGGATTTGAAATCCAACATCATTAGCGTACTTCTTTCTTTTATATCTTTGTTCAACTCTTTGATAAAGCTTTAGGATTATATCTTCATAAACTCACTTAAATTCATGTTGAACATGTACTACAGAGATACAGCCTTAAACTACAAAGTAGGCCCCTACATATAAATTTACGTACAGTACAATAATAATGGTCATGTTCATTGGAATAATCAATCACACACCACTTTACGTGAACACAACAGCACGCAAACTATTTAAATAATGATTCCATTGTTGTGGATGGTAAAACCAGCCAGACCATCTGTTAAGTAGGCTTATATATATTACAAATCAGGACATTTTCATAAGTAGATGGTAATGTTATTTAAAAAAAATCAGATTTGATTATGTATGACCTATAAATGGGAAAATTGTTCAACCTCATTTGTCTTTTGTGAAAGATGTGGGCAAATATATTTTAATAGCAGTCGTATGATATTTCTAAATAACTGTCATTCAATATTTGGTCATTCTTCAAAATAATTATGCATGGTAGTTCTCTATTAGCGGAACAGCTCGCGTCTCGCGTCGATGATCTGTAAATCTTGTGATTGGCTTAGAGTTTATCACGTGACCCAATTTCTGTTCTGCACTTGTTTTTCAGCGAACGTGTGACTCCACAGAACTCGTTCTTCGAACCTACTATTCGTAGAAACCATCCAAACCTTGACGAACCTGCAGGACTTACTAACTTGTCATCAGAGAAATATATAATAGCATCAACTCTGCTGTGGGTAATTAGGAGTCAAAAGAAGCTCCTCAGTTTCTTACTGTGCAATCAAGTGACAAATATTCACGGGCGTCACTAGCAGGAAAGACAGGAGGGACAGGGGGAAACGCATCCAAGGGTCGACAACCTTTTCGGGCACCAATCTACTATATAAACTTATCCAAGGTCCCTCGGTCATCCATTGGTTCTCCATTATACTTTGACTTTTATTGTGTACATATTCAGGGTTGGGCATGAATACCTAACATGTTTTAAAACTGGATTACAAACATATAATTGATATTATACATTTTTAATACCATATTACATAAAACTACTCAAGCAGTGTGGGCTGTGGAGCCATCTTGCTAGAATCAAAGAGACTTCCGTTGAGAGAGAGAGTTGATTCTTGGCGCCAAGAAGTTTTCGATCATGGCTGTATATCGATTGGCTTTGGTTGTTACAGTTTGACCAGATCCCCTTAAAATAAATAAGCGTCCAATTATGCAGAAAGACGACGTAGCACACCATACTGTAACTTTAACACAATGCAAAGGACTCTGATGAATCTCTCAGGGGATTTCTGCGGCTAGGTAGCGGCAATTCTGTTTATTGACTGCTCGTTAAGGTGAAAGTGAGCTTAATCCGTAGAAAAGAAATGGTTCAGCACTTCAGGGTTCTTCGTCCAGAAAATTTATCAGAACTCTGCAACTGTTTATTCTTTGTTCCTTATGTTGATTTGTGAGTAAATGAACCATTTGGATCTTATAGGAATGGAATTTTAAATCTTAATCATTCGTCTAAAAGCTCGACTTGACAGATTTAGAGCAGAAACATGTTTGACTATCGATTGTCTTGAACTATGGATGATTGACTCTAACACTCGAGCAATATTTTCTTTTGTTCAAACAGATCTTGGCCTACCTGGTTGTTTTTCATCCCTAGCAGATTATTATTCTCGCCATTTTGAAACCCAAAGAAGGATTGAATTGCGTGAGGATGCATCACTTCAGTTAAACTGTCGCCGAAAGTATCTTTGAGTAGCAGTGATGGAGTTGGTTTTAATAACTAACTCTTACCGCAGCGCAACAGTCCCGCACACTCCAACGCTCCATGGCAAATTAAACTTCAGGATCAGTCTTACTATCTCCCACAAGCGTGGTATCACTGCCTATCGGAAATGCGTGTAGTTACTGTTTAAAAACCGTCAGCTATTTCTGCCCAACTCTTTAGATCTATTCCCTAGATTCAACTGCTTCTCAAATATTTATGTCCCCACCAACTAGAAAAAACATAATAAGTAAAATGTCTATATTTTTATAATAAGCGATATACCTTTTTTTTAACATTAACTAATATATGCGATGAATATGACTTTGGTCAAATTAAAATATTATTTAAAAGTACTTTATAGTTGCGAGTTTATAATATTTAAAGCTTGACTTTTAATGAGGATGTATGTGGTCGACTGAAAATTGCCACAAGATTCGAACGGTTGTCAACACCTGCTCTAGGGGGATGGTGAATGGTTTTATTCAGAAAATTGGAAATATTCTTTTTGAGCATTGCATACATGATTCAGATAACATTTTTATATGAATTATATAATAATCCCATTATCACATAATTCATCTTATTGATTTGTGTAAGAAGACTTTAAACAACTCAGGATTAAGGGTCCTTTGGAGACACTGGATGACCGCAGGACCTGACTTATTATGGTGGGCAAGGAAAAAATACAATTTTGATGACGGAATCCCATACAAATTGATTTCCTACAAGGAATGTTTCTTTACTAATTAAAAGTGAAAATATTTTCATTTTGTCTACTTCCCCGAAGATTAATATATATATAGAAAGCGTATAACCTGAACAGGTAGTAAGACGCGGTACTAAATATTATTAAAATATATATATATATATATATATATATAAACTTCCAGAGCCATACGCATGGGGGTGGGGGTGTAGGTAGGGGGTACAAACCCCACCCATTGAGAAATAAATTAACCCTTGATAAAACAATATCAATATGATGAGACGAGAACAAAAACTGTTGCAGTAGTAGATTCCATTGAGAAGTGATCTTTGTAGGACTCTTACTTAATAATTTCTTCCCTGAAGTTTAATAGGGGAGTTTTCACGATGAATTTGGTTATGTCTTGGTATCGAGGGCTTAAGACCAAGTGGTTCTGACCAAATTGAAGTGCAAAAACGTTTTTGAGATGTTTTTCCTAAACAAAAATGGTTGTTGGTTTGGAGTAAATCTAACAGCTGGTAAGCGAATTTATGTAATCCTACATGTACTGCAAATCAACGAAAAAAGTTATATAATTTTATTTTTAGTTAGATTGGTGCTTATTTTGACTAGTCCTAATATTTCACAACCTATCAAGATAAACATATCTTCCCATAAATAGCCTTAAAAAACAAAGTACGTATGTGATATTAAATAGGCCTAGATCATAAAGTACTTTCTTTATTTTATCCATAACTAAACCGTCTTTAAATACCTACTTACTGTCACATATTCTAGCTAGTAATTTTTTCCCATTTTAATTTACAAAAACTTAAAATCCATTGACTACGAAGTTATACTCGTTTAAATCTAACATAAAAAGCTGTTTTGAAATTGGCACACAAATTCTCGGCTCATTGCTCGTAACTATACTGTTTAGTCTGGTCAAGAAAAGCGTTACCAAACTGAGCTCTGGTATTATCTCGGACATAAACATTTCGTTAACATCAATACCAGGTCAGCCGCGAAAACACGCCTATTGTATATATGCTTGTACAAGCTATTGGTATCGGTGTGTCATGAATGGCTGAGTGCTACGAATGATTGTGTGATAGATTTTTTGTGTGCTTATATTTTTTATCTTCCCAATCAAATACAAATATTTAAATTATTTTTATTTCTCAAGGGAAAATCTCAATAATATTTTACGTATCACACTTGCTATACCACATTAGGTTATTTTATTGTTAACCAGTTATATATATATAAATATTACCCTACTCATTAAAAATATACCCCCTATCCTCATTTTCAAAATTACCGTGTGCTTGGCTCAGTTTTCAAATGGACACTACCTTCATTGAATGCATTCCCCAGAGTGTGGAGAAAGCTACAAACTACCATTTACTATCCATCACCACCTGAATTAACACTATCCAATATCTACTAGTTTCTATCCAGTCCACACATTACACCCTATCCCTATCTTGAGCTAGTTCTATACAGTCCACCTCATTACACCCTATCTCTATCTTCAGCTAGTTATATCCAGTCCACCTCATTATACCCTATCCCTATCTTGAGATAGCATATCCAGTCCACCTCATTAAACCCTCCCTATCCCTATCTTGAGCTAGCTATATCCAGTCCACCTCATTATGCCCTATCTCTTTCAGGTATATTCTAATGTTATCCCCCCATTCCTGTAAATAACAATTTTAAATGGACAATATATATATATATATAATAATATATCAATGCACAATCCATAGTCAAATCAGTTTAAACATTTTAACATGTTCCATGTGTGTTGATTAATGTAAACAATGATGTACCTGGTTGAATTCTCCAGGCTTGTAACAAAGGACGATTCCTTTGTCGACTCCTGGTAGTGACAACACTGCCCTCTCTACTTCAGAGAGATCCACTCGATGACCTCGAACTTTGACCTGCGAGTCTGTTCGGCCCTCATACAGCAACGTCCCTTTCGATACCCGTGCAAAGTCCCCGGTCCGGTAAAGGCGTGAATAACCTATATGTTCAAGAGACAAGCTATAACATATTATTTAGACATTTAGAATGTACTAATGTCCAAGAATGGATAGCAAAACTGACATTAATATAATAAGATATACACATATTATTTTGTTGGAGGCAGACAATACTAAAGATTATTAATCACTTAAAACTAGAGAAGATACCATAAGGCAGGCCAATCAGGAGATGGGAGGAGCAGATAACATAGTTTGTGTAAGTGAGAGGATAAGAATGGAAGAAATTAAAGGGAGAAGAGTGGTGGAAGGATAGAGGAAGATGAAGGAGACATTTACTAAACTGACCCGGCCCGAGGCTGGAAACAGATGATGTTGAATCACTTAAAACTGAAAATATTGATGATTGTATTCATAGTTATTCTTTTAGAATATTTCTTGCTTTTCTATTTCTTAGTTTAGTATTTGTAAATAAAAAATTGTGTTAATTTTATTCATGAGTTTTAACCTTAGTACAAACTGATAAGCTATATCCCTTAAACTATGCTTATTTGCTCCTCCGAACTTCTGAACCAATGGTTATAGACAAATATATCACTGAGGGCACTTCTAGTTTCAATTTATCACAGTAGTGTGGAGATTGATCTTAAGTATTATTTAAAATTCATATATTTAGATAATTTTTAAACGCCTCACGAATTATTATTAATATAGTGGGAAAATGATACACACAGTGGAAATTTTAAGGAGTATAATGTTTGATTTTCAGGATAAAGTGATTTTACTAGGTTTGCATAGTGAATTAAGAATATGTTTGTTCTGAACCAGAGACTTTGATTAAAATATTCATACACAAATATCTCAAGCTAGACATCATGTGTAAATAGTTATATAATAATTGTTATCAATTTGACTATTTGTATCGTGCTGAATAGTAGGTATGTTATACATTAAAGACTGATAACACTATCAACGGTGGCCATGCTCGGTGGTGAAACGGTGGAGCAGGGCATTTCCAACCTGGAATAATTCTACCCCCTATATATGTATTTAACTCCCCCTGTGATATTCTCTAATATGAAACTGAAAGATGGCCTTGGGCCAAACTCTAAACAATATCTATAGGCTTCCCATTTACAAAAGATTTTTTAGGGAATAACTACTTTAATTAGTCCCTCTAGACATATTCAAATTTCAAAAAATATTTTGGGAATAGGGATGTGGTATCGAAAGAAAAGTATCGTTACTAAACTCATTAAAAGTATCGGAAGAAAAATATCGATACTGTACTGGTACTGAAAAAAAGGTATCGATAACAGTAAGTATTGGTTTAAAAATGTTAATGTAGATTTTTTTTTGTATAGTAATAATAATTTCAACTTTTTTTATCTTACTTGTATTTTCATATTTATTTAAACATTTGAAATTATAATGGTTTTTAATACTTAAAAAACAATTTTAGAGGATGCTTTTTACGGTATGCATCTTTTTTTTAAATAACTTCCATAATTCACTTCTGGGAGGGGCCCTTTTTTAACTACATTTGTTATTTATACAATTTACTCTTATCAAGATAGATTATTAACTATTGACAAACAATTGAAGAATGGACGCCCTGCCCTGCTTCCTCTGCTTAAACAATGCATATTTACTTTTCTGCTTCGTCTGCTTGGGGCAGATATCCAACGTTCCTCATTCTTAGCTTATTAGCGTAATTAGTTTGTCATGCAGAAAATAAGTGTTCTCCCTCCACAGTCCACCCTTGTAAGCATTTTACACTAGCATGAGTGGAGATGACAAAAAACTTGTTTCTTTCGATACCATTCTGATACCGGTGTGTTAGTATCAGTAAAAGTATCGAGGAAAAATACTAGTATAGAAATGAAAATATATATATTATTAAAGTATCGATACTTTTTCACATCCCTAATTGGGATAAGACCACTCTAATACTTTCTTGAAGTATCCAATGTTTTTAACATTTTTAGACAAAGACTCATTGAATTTCTAACAAAAAATCGGGCAGGAAGCCTTCCAAACAACTTTTAGGTCTGTTAAAATTTCAAAATAGTTTTAGGTAAGGGGCTTTTCAAACAGCTTCTAGAAAAATTTAATTCAGAAAATTTCCAAATGAGAGACACTTATAAAACTCTTAGAGGCATCCGATCTTTAACCAGTTGATAAAAGATGTGGGGTAGGAAGGGTGGGGCATACCCCTCTGAATTGGTGGACAAGGAATCTCGCAAACCTTTATTTTGGATAACTGTTTCCCTTACACAAATAAGATTTTATAGCCACTGTGTTCTTGTCCTAGAATACAAGCACTCACCAGGGTCTTGTTGACATATACTAGTCTACAAGCACTCACCAGGGTCTCTCTTGTTGACATATACTAGTCTACAACGCTCACCAGGGTCTCTCTTGTTGACATATACTAGTCTACAAGCGCTCACCAGGGTCTCTCTTGTTGACATATACTAGTCTACAAGCGTTCACCAGGGTCTCTCTTGTTGACATATACTAGTCTACAAGCACTCACCAGGGTCTCTCTTGTTGACATATACTAGTCTACAAGCGTTCACCAGGGTCTCTCTTGTTGACATATACTAGTCTACAAGCGTTCACCAGGGTCTCTCTTGTTGACATATACTAGTCTACAAGCACTCACCAGGGTCTCTCTTGTTGACATATACTAGTCTACAAGCACTCACCAGGGTCTCTCTTGTTGACATATACTAGTCTACAAGCGCTCACCAGGGTCTCTCTTGTTGACATATACTAGTCTACAAGCGTTCACCAGGGTCTCTCTTGTTGACATATACTAGTCTACAAGCGTTAACCAGGGTCTCTCTTGTTGACATATACTAGTCTACAAGCACTCACCAGGGTCTCTCTTGTTGACATATACTAGTCTACAAGCGTTCACCAGGGTCTCTCTTGTTGACATATACTAGTCTACAAGCGTTCACCAGGGTCTCTCTTGTTGACATATACTAGTCTACAAGCACTCACCAGGGTCTCTCTTGTTGACATATACTAGTCTACAAGCACTCACCAGGGTCTCTCTTGTTGACATATACTAGTCTACAAGCGCTCACCAGGGTCTCTCTTGTTGACATATACTAGTCTACAAGCGTTCACCAGGGTCTCTCTTGTTGACATATACTAGTCTACAAGCGTTCACCAGGGTCTCTCTTGTTGACATATACTAGTCTACAAGCACTCACCAGGGTCTCTCTTGTTGACATATACTAGTCTACAAGCGCTCACCAGGGTCTCTCTTGTTGACATATACTAGTCTACAAGCGTTCACCAGGGTCTCTCTTGTTGACATATACTAGTCTACAAGCGTTCACCAGGGTCTCTCTTGTTGACATATACTAGTCTACAAGCACTCACCAGGGTCTCTCTTGTTGACATATACTAGTCTACAAGCGCTCACCAGGGTCTCTCTTGTTGACATATACCAGTCTACAAGCACTCACCAGGGTCTCTCTTGTTGACATATACCAGTCTACAAGCACTCACCAGGGTCTCTCTTGTTGACATATACTAGTCTACAAGCGCTCACCAGGGTCTCTCTTGTTGACATATACTAGTCTACAAGCACTCACCAGGGTCTCTCTTGTTGACATATACTAGTCTACAAGCACTCACCAGGGTCTCTCTTGTTGACATATACTAGTCTACAAGCGCTCACCAGGGTCTCTCTTGTTGACATATACTAGTCTACAAGCACTCACCAGGGTCTCTCTTGTTGACATATACTAGTCTACAACGCTCACCAGGGTCTCTCTTGTTGACATATACTAGTCTACAAGCGCTCACCAGGGTCTCTCTTGTTGACATATACTAGTCTACAAGCGCTCACCAGGGTCTCTCTTGTTGACATATACTAGTCTACAAGCACTCACCAGGGTCTCTCTTGTTGACATATACCAGTCTACAAGCACTCACCAGGGTCTTGTTGTCAACATATACCAGTCTACAAGCACTCACCAGGGTCTTGTTGTCGACATATACCAGTCTACAAGCACTCACCAGGGTCTTGTTGACATATACCAGTCTACAAGCACTCACCAGGGTCTTGTTGTTGACATATACCAGTCTACAAGCACTCACCAGGGTCTTGTTGTCGACATATACCAGTCTACAAGCACTCACCAGGGTCTTGTTGACATATACTAGTCTACAAGCACTCACCAGGGTCTCTCTTGTTGACATATACTAGTCTACAAGCACTCACCAGGGTCTTGTTGTCGACATATACCAGTCTACAAGCACTCACCAGGGTCTTGTTGACATATACTAGTCTACAAGCACTCACCAGGGTCTCTCTTGTTGACATATACTAGTCTATAAGCACTCACCAGGGTCCACAGCTAGAGGATTGTTCATGAAGCGATCAGGGTCCCTGTTGTTGACGTAGCCGTCAGCTAAGTTGAGTCCGCTGACAAACAACTCCCCCACGTCCCCTATCACCACAGGGCGGTATTGTTGGTCCAGCAGATACACAAGCGTGTTGTCCAGAGGGCATCCTGACAACACAAGGGTGTATTAGATAGTACAATACTGTGTTGTATGTATTGTACACTTTGTCGTGTAAACACACAGGAATTAGCAATACATTGGGAGAGTGTAACAGGGGGGCACATAGTTTCTGTGGGGGACATTAGTTATTTAAGAAAAGAGAGGGGGGGCACATATTCGCTGATACTCTGTTTAAACGAGACTCACTCACAGTGACATTTTTTAGTCATTAAAATCTTACCTGGTACAAAGTATAAATGATTATGATAACTTATTTACATAAGTGCCAGAACTAGAGGGACCCTGACCCCCACAATAGTTATGTGTCCCCCTGTCATAGCACAATAACTAGGGGAATAGGTGAATTATTATATGTGTGTAACCCCTCCCCATCAATATCTGAGCTGAGAGAATGGCAGGTTTTATTAAAAACTGTGCAACGATTTACTTACGACTCTCATCGCGAACAATAACATTGAACAAACTTGATTAGTCTCATCCTTTATTTGTATGGCTTAATATTTCTTAATATAGACAACACACAAGTCCAACAAGTCCCGGATAGGGTTTTGTAGCTATGTAAGAAGAAGGAGAATAAGCACTCTCTATTTATCAGCACTCTCTCAGTTTAAACAAGTGCCAATGTTTTGATCAATCAAATAAAATTAATTTTATAGCACAATCGTACAAAGTTTCTCATAATAGTGTATTATAGCTTGGATCAAACGTTTCAAAAAAGTTTCCGTTGAAATATCCTTAAGTAGGTTTTCCTCAGAAAAACAAACTCATCTTGTTAATCATAATAAACAAAATTGTTTAAACAACCTTTAATAAATTCAAAATTTAGTTAAAATTATTGTAAGCAAGCCTCATTTTTTTAATGTATTTTGTTAAAATAAAATATACTACTCAATCTTAAAGGCCATTTTCGAAAAATTTCAAACTTTCTAAAATACGTCATAAGTAAGCTACCCTTAAATTTTTTATTTTAGAAATAATTTATTTTAAATGAAATTTACCCAAAAAGAACGTAGGTTTGCAAATGTTATGTTTCAGATAAAACACTACCTATATACACTATATCTAACTGAAGCAAAATCTTTAGGGATATTTTTTAAAAATTTGGAATTTAAAAAAAATGACTTATTTGTAAATTATATTTAATTTTAGGTAAGGGGTCAAAACCAAATCCATCAAACCGTTTTAAATTTGTGCTCAGTGAAAAACATACAAGTTGCAAAATCCACATTTTTTTTAAATTGGGGGGCACGTAAACCTAAAGATTTATCATAATCTCTATCTCATTATTTTTCACGTTTAAAATAGTATTTTATTTTATATGAGACTGTAAAAAGAGCATTAAATATCAGGCTGAAATAAAAGATAGAAATACTTTCCTGTGCTTTGCTAATTTATGTTCATGTAACCTTATATGTTTTTAGTTAACCTAAATTAACATGAACATATTGTAATTTTATATCATGGGTGATGTCTTAACAGATGATTGACATTTTGACACATTATCACTAACCAATGGGCACTTTCCCATCTTGCGTGATGTCTTGTGACGAGGCCATGACATGGTAGGTGACGTCCCCCATGACCTCTGTGCTGCCGTAGAAGTTGCAGAGCACATGAGAGCCATCTGGGAACTGCTGGAAGAACTCTCGAGCTAACTCGGCTTGCAGGGTTTCCCCACTGCACACCCAGACCTTGAGATGGCTCAGTAGCCGAGTGTTGGACTTGAGTCCCAGGTAGAGCAGAATGGCACGCAGTAGAGATGGCACGAGGACCAACCTACCCACCTGTACACAAACAACCCACTGGGGCTCATGGCTGGGTCAACCTATCCATCTTGTCAATCCTGCTTGAACTTGTAATGCATGATGGGAGTTATGTAAAGATGAGCCACTAACAAACACCACACCAATTCCAAGGTATACTGAAATGTGCTATACTGAAGATACATAGTTTGTAAAATTGAGGTAAACAAGATCGAAATAAAATTATTTGATGGACGTTTCGTGTTTAGATTTCTAAGAAACAGAAGTTTTGTTTTGATAAACACTATTTTTTAAAGACAACATCGGTTTGAATTGATAAAATTATGTCTGTAACACCACCTAGCTATTAAAAACATCACCCAGTTATACTACCCATTAGAGTTATGCGCTCCTGACATGTTTTATTGTTGGTGGGTCTTTCCATTACCACGTTAATAAAACACTGTGTATAGCCATATCCAGTGGTGGTGGAACCTTATTTGTGTAAAGGAGGTGGGTAAGTGGTTGCAAGGGGGGAGGGGGGAAGGTTTTAGGGATTTTTTAAAATTAGATTCTTTTTATAAGCTATTTGGAGTGATCCTCCCCTTAATTATTTTGAAATTTGGATGATTCTAGAAGTTATTTGTAATAGTCGCCCTTTAGCAAATTTTTGAAAATTAACAGCATCTAAGAAAGAATTTTGAGCTTTATTTAAGGCAATCTTTCAAATTTCTATTCGTTGTACCAAATGGTTTTAAATATATCTGGGGTGAGGGGCAATTTGTTTCAGGGGGAGGTAGCAAACTGCCCTTAGTTACATCAATATAGTGAAAATACTAATTACAACTAAATATCTAGTTTTAGTTGAGTTTTTTTCCATATATATTTATGATATGCAAGTTGGTGGTATAGTATTGAAAAAGTATATTACTACTATTATTATTATTTTATTATTATTATTATTTAAAAACGCATCATACATTAAAGTAATAAATGCCTAAATGTAGTTTTATTCAATATTGTTCAATCCTCGGTCCCGGCACAGATTTATCTGATTGCCAAACCCTTCCTTCACCTCTGACAAGACGTGTATTAATCACAACTTGTGAATGTGGGGAATGCCAGGCCGCCACCGTGGTTCGGATTCCACGTTAAACTGTAGGTCCTTCATTTCATCTCACAATCACCCTACCATTACACATTAGCGTAAGTGCGTATAACCCGAACGGGTAGTAAGACGCGGTGCTAATAATAATAATATTCAATATTTTAATGGTGATCGTAAGAAGTTAGTTCGACCTTGTACCACGACAAGAAAGCTCCCAGGTATCTCCAGTATGAACATACATACCCTGTGTTGCTCTAGTAGAGCTACGAGTCTCTCCGGGTCCTTGGTGACATCTCTGGGTACAACTAGTATTGTCCTGCCGCACAGTAAGGGGCCCCACATCTCACTCACAGAGTCCACAAATGTCAGGGCGGTCTTGAACACACATATACTCTCTTCAGGGCCGTACGGGAATACTCGCCATTGCCAGCGCAGTCTGTTGAGGACTGTCCGGTGCGAGAGTCGGACACCTGACAACACCCACACACGTTGTTACAAGAGCGGGGAAACATATCTCTAAGGGGAGTGATGGGTCCACACATTTAGCCAATATAATAGAGTATCCATGATCGGAAGTGCAGGTATCTGACCTCAAACAGGAGCTTCTTTTAATGCAACCATTGATTGAAAGTTACTAATATCAAACTATTCGGGAATCATTATTATTTGCTTACTAATACTACATTACCAATAAAAAGTGTTATTAAACGAGTCTAATAATACTTCTCTAAGGATTACCGTATAATTGGTTTTCATAACGTGTTGAAAGAACAAATTATATTAATAAAACTTTCCATATCCTTTGTTTTGCTGTTGTTTCAACACGAGATATTGTAGTATACGAAATAGTTAGTTAAAAAGTATTATATTCACACTTGTATCTTGTTGGATCTGGTCACCAAAATAAACAAATGGTTTATAACTTAGAGAGAGAGAGAGAGAGAGAGAGAGCCGTACAAAATATTCGTTTCAAAATAAAACGTTTTTATTTTGTAAACAGCGCATGAACACAACTGATAAGACGGTTTATATGACGTCATCAACCGGCCTTGTTTTAGCTGGCTCGCCATCGTGATTTCAGAAGAGTTCACCACATTTTACAAGCTCTCGTTTGAAAAGAGTTTTTAAGTGAGCCACAAACGCCATTTCTACACTAAAGAAAAATCCAAACGGTTATTCACGTAAGTTCGTTTTCCATTAATGTATAAAATGTAAGTATTTTAAAACCTTTTGTTCGTGTGACTGTTCTGAGTGACAAAAGTAACATCAAATCAACATTTGTCTTGCAGACCATCTGATTTGGTTAATGGAATATAGTTAACCACCTCCCTCGCCGTGGATATCTTATATTATACATAACGCACAGATTGAGGACGATACTTTAGAGATAACTGCGAGTAACATATCATTTGAGATGATTAATGAGTTTAAATATTTAGGAACCATTTTAACCAGCAATAAATATATTAAAGTGAAAATTATGAAAAAAATACAGTCAGGAAATATATGGTCGCACTCGGTCAGTAAGTTGTTGACATCTCCCCTGCTGTCAAGGAATGTAAAACTCAGAATATACAAAACAATCATTTTACCGGTTGGTCTTTACGGTATCGTACCTTACATGTCAAAAACAATTAATGTAGGCTGTTCGAAAACAAACTGCTTAGGAAGATATTTCATCCAAAAAGGGATGAAGGTACTGGGGAGTGGAGGCGGCTACATAATGACCTGTTCTCATCACAAGACATGATTAGGGTAATCATATCTCGTAGACTACGGTAATGAGGACATGCAGAGGGAATGGGAGAATTTAGAAGAAACCATTGAGAGAGGGTTGTTCCATAAATGTTTAATTATTCTGATATAGAACCGATTTTTTCTTTAATTATAAATCACCCTTCAAATCTTGTTATCTGTATGGTCTAGTTTCTGTTTGCTAATATCCTCTACTAGCATTATTAACCCTCTTCATCCTGTTGCGATAAAAATTAGTGTATAACTTGACTACCTTTAGGAACTCCGGTACTGCCCGAAGTGTACAGCACAATCGCAAGATCAGCGCTAGCTCCTGTCAGCATCTCCAAGTCAGTCAGCGGCCCCGCTGACAGATCTCTTGTCTCGTGTTCCAGTTCAGCGTACGTCACAGCACTGACCAGACCTTCATATCCTGCCGTGTCGGAAACTGGAATATAAACAGTCGTTTAGTTCCTCTACCTCTGTGTCTTGGAGGGGAGGGGGGGGGGTGATTCCGCAAGCCGTAACAGCATTTCAAACTAAAACAAGCTATTTATTCTCTGTTTGCTACTGATCAGTGTGTAGCTTAGTACTTGAAATAATGTCCATCATTAATTATGTATTCACCCCTTATAACTAGTTTGTAGAATGTTTTTTAAAATGTTCATTTCTTGTTCTAGAAGAGTTTGTGTGTCAAGAAATAAAGGAACAGGCCATATATTAAAGACTATATAAAAATAGCTGAGGTATTTGGCGTTGCGCGGGAGAAATGATTTAGTTTAATGACTATACGTGGGCGGTAACTGCAAGCCCTGCATAGCCAGGGGCCCAACCTGGTTTTTAACTAGTTTTAAAAAATCTAACCAAAATCTTACTAGGTTTCATGTAAAGGGGCTATTCATTTTTAAAACGTTATAACCCTACGTGCGGTAGATATCTCACAATGCTCATGACAGACAAACCAACTCTTCATTTTATTAATATCGTATATATTTAATTTGGGTATTGATCAACTATTGCAGTAGTTTAGATCTGTTTGAATATCAAGGAGAGTTGACTTTACATTCTCTTACTGTAGCCTGAGTAGAAGCTACTCTCAATACTTACATGTATTGCCGGTAAAGAACAGTGCAGGAGCTCGAAGTATTCTAGAGTGTACAGTACAGTCTGTAGCCTACAATGACAGATCTAATGGTTCACTGCACAAACGTTTCTCATCCGTTATTATGTTGGATTTTAAGGGGTAATGCTCTCTTTTTGAGGAGTTGTTAACCAAAAGAGGGGCAGGTACATATAAAAGGTTTTTAAATAAGAGGTATGAAGAAATGTTGGTCAGGTTGAACTATTTTCCTTTATTTTAATTATAATAAGCCCACTTCAGTGCCCACATGGTTTAAGTCATCACTTTCATAATAGATAATAGCCTACTGCCGGTGATGGGGAGTTCGGGGTTTGAATACCGGTCGCGTGGATTGAGGGTGGTTTTTTCTTGGTGGTTTTCCACGCTCCCCCCAAAGCAAATGTGGATGAACTTCCTCCAAATTCAACCTTCCTTATCCCTGACACATTAGCGTGGTTAGTAAAAATGGGTACCAAACGCGTAGTTTGAGGGGGTATTAAAATAAAATTGTAAAAAACAAGCGAAATATTTTATTAATTCTGTTTCATGTTAATAAATAATTATACTATCAGTGATTTATGTACTAACGTTCTACAAACTAACTTCAGAGACCCGCATTGGTGATCACGTGGACTGAATGTCATGCTCATCTAGTGTGGATGTCCTGTAATCGGGAAGTTAGGGTTCGAGTACCGGCTAAGTGCATTGAGGGTATTTTTTCACATATTATTTCAGCTTACCTACACGCTAAGTACGGTTACATGTCCTCTAAATTATATCTTGGAAATGTGGTGGAAAAATATTTTTTAATCGTGTGTCAAAAAATAAAATATTATTCGCCGTAATTGTATTTCCGCTAACCACTATAGCTTAAAGGCAATGGCTCTTGAAAACATTAAATTAACCAAACTAAGAGCGCAGGATAAAACAAATTTTAGCACTACGTCTTACTACCCGTTTGAATTTTACGCTTATATATTAATTACACTAATGGTTTTATTGATTAGCACGGTTATTTTACGCTTATATATTAATTACGCTAATGGTTTTATTAATTACACTAATGGTTTTATTGATTAGCACGGTTATTTTACGCTTATATATTAATTACACTAATGGTTTATTGATTAGCACGGTTATTTACGCTTATATATTAATTACGCTAATGGTTTTATTAATTACACTAATGGTTTTATTGATTAGCATGGTTATTTTTATAAGAAATGTACCTGAATTTGCATGGGAGGAGAGTGAAAACCCATTTGGGAGAAAAACCCTCAGTACACACGACCGAGATTCAAACCACGGTCTCCTCGTCATCGCCAGTCAAGTCTACTGCGAGAGTAGCGCCTTAGACCATGCGGCCACTGAAGCGGGTAACAAGATCATTAAAGTGCATGAATACTAACTGCTAACATTAATCTTTCTTAAACTTCATTTTGAAGATTTCTTGTTTTAATTTTAATTAGATCTGTGGGACTAGATTACTGGTTATTTATCAGTTGACCCATTTCAATGCGGTTTGTTTTATTTCTTGTCTTAAATATTGTTCTCTGCCTTTCTGTTGGAACCATGTTCACTCTGTAAATATTTCCTTTGTAAATATACAAACAACTCTTGTATTATTGAATAAAATATTTCTGTGCTACTAAAGTATTATCTTGGTTCTTATTCTGGCGCATTTGTATCCAAGCACTATTTAATATTTCAAACCAAATGGCAGTGTTTTTTTGTTTTTTTTGTTTTTTGCCATTTAAAAGACTTTGAGGGCACAAATAAGCGAAAACTTCCAATTTTGATCATATTCAGGCAACTATTTACGGTACAAAATAACTTATCATTGCAAAGCGGTAATGCTATTAAGTAAAATTCTTTTATTTGAAATATTTCTTATAAAACAAATAGTTTCTGTGTTTAGATCTTTTAAAATGAAATTGACGGTTTTCCTCTTTGCTAAACAGAGATGGTGCTCTTTTCTCAATGTTTCTCTTCATTTATTCTCTTTGGTGGAGGGTTTCTAGACATATTTATATTATTTCTTTTCACAAATCTTTCACATTTTTAGGAAAGTTCTCTATATTAAGATAAACAAAAAGAAGAGAATAAGTGTGTGCGGTACACCGCACTATTTATTTAAATATAATATTTTACTTAAAGCGAGCACTATTCCAAACACTTGTGAGTAGTCAATTATTATTACTACGCACTCGGATCATTGCTACCTGTCCGGCTTGCCCGCATATTTAAACTCGCGGGTATTGTTGAGAAAGGTACACTTTTAGATGAAGAATGCCCACATTTCCGTGGAAGAAGAGTGAAAAATCAACTTAGTACAACCAGCTAGTTTTCAAACCTCTGACATCCCCATCACCGTAAAACCAGACTGGACGAGACTGGTGCATTTTAACATATTCCCACTGGCGTGTATTATTTTAATTTTAATTACAGCTTATTTCCAATAAATATTTAAACTGGCGCATACGCGCTGGAACTGTTCCTTAGTTCCAGGCAGCCTGCATATATAGGTTGCTCAGGGCAAGTTTATTATATTGGTGACCAGACAGACCTTGGCTATTGGGACTTCCTGAATAGAGGGCATCCCCTCCCCTCGTGACCAGACCTGACCTCTCCTGTTTGTCTAGATTCATCTTAAGGGTCACATCTGATCCAGGCTACACCTGGAGACAGTCTTCTTCTTACAACGTGTCTTAGCACACGGTGGGGTTGCATCAATAGTTATTAACCAAGGATTATTATAGGGTGAATTTAGAGGCATTGTATTGTGGAGGAAGAGAAGAAAACAAACCCCCTCAGTACCCCCAGCCGGGACTCGAAGCCCGACATGATTCGTTCAACAACAGAAAATTCAACTTACACGTTCAGTTCTGACCAGGTAGGTCAGGATTTGGCTCAAATCTCGCTAGGGACTGCTTATTATGGTTTTACCGTCACTTTACAACCAGAGGATTGTCCAGAAACATGAATTAGAAGAGAGTTCCCGAAGTACGGATAAACTGTGTGGGCATCAAAACAAGTAGGGCCAGATATTAAAAAAAAAAACAGTAAAATAAAGGTGGGATTGTTAAAATATCAATACAGCAAAACTTTTAAACTCACAATCTAAGGGATATTTAAAAAAATTATAAGTATCAAAAATTCGAATAAACCATTTTTATGAGTATTTACGCAGCTGGTACACAATAAATCATTAACTTCAAAATGTTACATATAATCACATACATTTTATATATGTTATATAAAACACACATACACAATATATACAGTATGAACAGTACGTGAAGAAATAAGAAAAATTTAAACACAAAATATAAATCTTAAAAAAAAGATCATACAAAAATCGCAGACTTAAATCATTGAGGACGCGCAACATGACAGTTGCCCGCTCCCATGCTGGCCATCACGTGATTGATTACATTGTTATAAAGGAGCAATGCAAGTCAAGCCAACACATCCCCTATTCCATTATTGGCGTACGAGGGGGTTTAATAAAGATCGTTAAATTAGGTTCGAAATGATTACAAACTCGAAAATTAACAACGCGTCAAAATATTTCCTCCTAAAATTAGAATTAAAAGCTTTTATTCATAATTGAGTTTAATAAGAAATTCCATGGGGAATCAACTATTTTTTCGAATTAATCAATGTCAAATTAACCAGAGGATACTCTATTTTAAAAAAAAATCAAGCATAGTTTTACGTCTGAAATAAAATAGAAATACATCGACTAAAATCATTTTCTCTGCATTTATTGTGATAGTTATTAACTAACTATAATGCCTTAAAAGAGCTGGACTATCGGGGCATGAAACGGTTCCTCACCAGTGTCGGCTATCAGCAGCACCGGTCGTGCCTCCTGCACGATGTGCCTCACTCTGGAGGCAGGGAAGGAAGGATCAAGAGGCAGGTAGGCCGCTCCAGCCTTCCAGGCCGCTAGCAGCGTCACCAGAAGTCGGTCGCTGGGCTCCATGCTCACCGCCAACAAGCAGTCCCCGTCCTTATTGGCCTCCACCCCGAGGTTACGTCCCCTCCGACAGATCCCCCGTGCCAGACGAGAGGCGGCGGCGTCCAGCTGAGCGAAGGAGGTGCGCGCAGGAAGAAGCGCAGTGCGTGCCCCCCACGAGGCTAGTCGGCTCTCCAGGAGACGGTGCAGGGTCGGGTCGAAGCCCGGGGGCCTGTGCTCGCCACGGAGTATGGACAGCGCCGGAATGGAGCCCATCACTGTTTACTGAGGAGACAAACAACACCATCAATCAAACTCGCCATTTAGAAACCATACGAGTGCATGTGTGGGTGCATAGGAATGTTGATGTTCTATGGGACTAGAGCTAGCACGTGGGAGGAGCAAGGCCCAGATTGTGGGGAATAAGCCAGTACTAATGTACCGTTGTCCAGGGGACGCGCCAAAGTACTAATCGTACATCCTTTTCGTGAATGATCTTTCCATGTTCTATTATTTAAATTGAAAAATTACATCTGGACACGAGAATCGAAACCGGTACCTTTGGCTTAGTACGCCAATGCTCTACCACTGAGCTATCCAGGAGTCATCCCGTGGCCAAGGTCATTCTTCACTCATATTTTAAGGCAGAGTCTATGATGGACGTGTGGAAATCGTCGGCTTTATTCACGAGCTATCAGATAACGCAGCCATCTTGGTAGTTGGCTTATTACCGCCACTTGTACAATTCGTATTATAATTGTACAGGATTGCATATTAAGAATCAAATAGCTGAAACTATCAGATATATGATATCTAGATGGAGAATTCCTCTCTGAAAGTACAAATTAGCTTCGGCTGGGTTCATAGCACGGGGTCGGTTGGTTACAAAATACAAACATGATTTATTCAGACGGTAATTAGAACATTTTATTGTGCTATTTATCAATGGAGGTGGGACCTTATTTTTGTGAGGGTTTAAGAAAAATAAGGGTTATGGAGGGATTTGGACCGACAAGCCAAAGGAGGTGGGGGTATAGTGACCCCCTTTTGTAAAAATTTGAAAATGGGATTCCCCTACAATATATTTTAGGTGGTCGTCGTCTGTAGATATTTAAAGGGGTTTATACTGTATTTTCAAACTATCTTCTTGGAGCATCCACATTTAAAAATATTTTCGAGAGTAGACCGTTCTAAATAGCTTAGCTCCTCTTCAAGCTATTTATATTGGTCCATTTCTAAAGATATTTATGAATTTTAATACCTCTAAAGGTTATTCAAAGTGGTTTTCTTCTGTAATACTAGTTTAAAAAAATCCTCTAGAAGTTATTTGGAGTGAATACGTATTTTACATCTTGTGAATGTGGGGAATGCCAGGACTCCACCGTGGTTCGGATTCCACGTTAAACTGTAAGTCTTTCATTTCATCTCACAATCACCCTAACATTACACATTAGCGTAATTGCGTATAACCCGAATGGGTAGTAAGACGCGGTGCTAATAATAATAATAATAATAATAATAATAATAATAATAATAATAATAAGACGCGGTGCTAATAATAATAATAAGACGTATTTTAGTCTCATATTCAAAAATATCAGAGAGGAGTGAAATAAATCTAAAGGGGTGAAATAGATTTCAGTGGTAGATACCCCCTCCTGGTCCCACCACCACTGTTATTAATATAGCATTGTGCTACATGTTAGCATTTGCTGATTGAGCAAAGATCCTCGAAATCAACTCCCAGCATGGGCAATTTTTTTTTTTTTTAGAAATTCAGACTATTCCTTTCACGTTAAAAATTTAATGCATCAACGGCTGTTGCATCTGCTCTAGAATTATGCTAGTTTGTAAGTCGTTTGTTAATTAACCATTCTGTTCAGAAAGTGCATGTTAAATACCTCGAATGAAAACGGAAGTGTTATTTTATAGGCTACGTGTATCTAAGCCGCATTGGTGGACGGGTGAACTGTTAGGTTCATCCAGTCTGGTTTGTTGGTGGTGTGGAGTTCAGGGATGAAATCCCGGGTGGGTTTCTCTCCTTCCCTCCCACTCGCGGGTACATTTATTCTAAAATTACGCCTTTCATATCCCTACCCAACTAGCGTAATTATATTCGGAAAACTCGGATTAATAGTAAGAAGCGATGGGCTAAAAAAAAAAAGATCTGCAGAACCTATGATTTAACGCAACAACTATATTTAGTCAGACCTCCATATATCGAATTCGATGGTTCCATAAAAACATTCTATACATAGAAAGGTATCTCTCATTATTAGTGAATATGAATCTCATTATGTAGGCCTACAAGTTATGTTCATAAAGTTAATTAAAAACAAACAAGAATAATATGTTGAACATACATAGCGAGCACAAACTGTCTGTTAAAGATACTGAAACAAATTGAACCTGATTTATAGAGGAGGATGGCGACAATGCCACGTCACTAGGTGACCAGAAACAACTTTTCTATTTAATGTCACAGGGATTCACCAAAACCTCTAACAGAGAGAATTTGATATACACAAGTTCGATATATGAGGAGGTGACCTGGTGGTCTAGGGGTAAGGTGTCAGACTTCTATGCTGGCGGCCGGGGTTCAATCCTCGGTCCCGACACAAATTTATCTGATTTCCAAACCCTTCCTTCACCTCTGACAAGATATCGTGTGAATGTGGGGAATGCCAGGCCTCCACCGTGGTTCGGATTCCACGTTAAACTGTAGGTCCTCCATTTCATCTCACAATCACCCTACCATTACACATTAGCGTAAGTGCGTACAACCCGAACGGGTAGTAAGACGTGGTGCTAATAATAATAATAATAATGATATATGAGGGTCTCACTATATATAGTCTTACTACATAGTCAGTCTATACGCATACGTACTAATCGCGCTAATGCATTAGGGGTTAGGGAGATTGAATTTAGAGGAAGTGTTCCCGCATTTGAATGAAAGGAGAAGGGTAAACCATTTTCACTACACCCTACTGTGATTAGAACCCCAAGCTCCCTGTCATCGGTAGTCTAGTCTACACTAGAGTGACGTCTTAGACCATGCGTCTACCGAAGCTTATAAAGAAAGGTATATTAAAATGGTGTTAGTTGTGTCCTTGATAATGTCCTTCCTAGTTCCTACCGCGTTTACATTAAAGTTGGTATTTGGTCCAGCCAAGCAAACAAAACATGCAACTCCATATAGAACGATCGATTTATTATCTTTACACCCGTAAACTACCTTTAATTTAAAAGTTTGATCAATAGTTAAAAAAACTTCTGGGGAACTTTAGGGGGTCTATTAAAACAAACCATATCAAGTTTCAAACTTAACGAGAAAATGGTTTCGGTGGTTCTAGGTAGATGAACAGATAATAAACCAATTTACGGGGCGCGGGGGCCTTATGGGGTCATGAAACCTCCACATCCATTACTTTCTCGAAATCAATTTTTTTGCCGATCATAATATTTGCCCACTCCTACGGCTTCACTAGAAATAAAAACTAGATACATTATAATGTTTATATTAGCATATTATCTGAATTTATTTATGCTTTTGTTATAAAACATTTAACCTAGTCGGTGTTAAATACGGTTCAGTAGCTGTTATGAAAATTATTATATATTGAAGTAGCTTACGTCTTATTTTCGTTGATAATAATAATAATAATAATAATAATAATAATAATATACTTTAATGGCGAAGTTAAGACTACCGCCTTTTCTTACACTTAACCAATACAATTAAAATGTTGTCAACATAATGATATACATAAAAACACACAAATAATGAGCTAGAACCAAAGTACACATTGATTACATAATATGAGAAACAGGGATCAATTTAACACAAGCATAAATAATTCACGTGCACGCACGCGCGCACACACACACGATGTGTGATTACGTCTCACCCCTCTCAATCTCACTAATGAGCTTCAGCACGCAGACTATTTGCAACTTTTCGCTTGAAACCATTCCATTCTAATTTCTTTATATCGTTGGTTAGGGTATTCCATGAACAAGAAGCTGAAACAGTGAAAGAATTTGAGTAATGATTGGAATTATGAAGAGGAATGAATAAAACTGAGTTTTCTTGTGTTCGAGTGTTGAAATTATTATTAGGGTTGAGTAAGCGAATACGTGAAGAAAGGTATTGTGGGGAGTTGGTAGTCAATAGTTTCTTTATGATTGTCATCGAGTGTAGAGTTCGTCTTTCTTTAAGTCTTAGCCAAGTTAGTCTCTTATAGTATGGGGAAATATGATCACGTGACCGGAGGTAGAATATAAATCTAACACATGTGTTCTGGAGTCTTTGTAGTCTTGCCGCAATAGTCGATAATAGTCGAAAAGCGGGAGGATAAGGGATTAAATATAAGAATGGATTTAATATTCATTGGTATACATTTTTCCATGCGCTTTAGTGAGTGTAAGGCAAATACCACTTTTTTACATATTTGTTTCACATGATTATTCCATGTTAGGTTTTCATTTATATGTAGACCAAGGTTATTAACAACCGGAACAAATGAAATTGGGCTGTATTTAAATTTATTTGTTGTACAGATGCGAAATTCAATGAGGATAGTAATCTTTTTGACCCTATAATAATAGATTGATATTTTTTAGGATTGACATTAAGACCATTTGGTAGTGACCAATCATGGGTTGCATTCATTTTACCCATCAATATGAGAAAGAGAGAATGATAAATAAAGTTGAAAATCATGGGCATGTAGATGATGTTGAAAATGTTGCAAAGTGCAGATTAGGCAGATAATTTATAACCAAATAATGAGAAAAGGAGAGGTCCAAGGACCGAACCATGTGTCACTCCAGATGTTACTGAACGCCATGTTAACCTAGTGTCACCTATCATAACATATTGTTGACTGTCAGGTATGACTGCATCCATTGAACTGAACTTACTGAAAAATGAAAGTTTGTTTGTAATTTAGCAATAAGAATATCGTGGTGAATGGTGTCAAAAGCTTTGCTTAAGTCC
Organism: Timema cristinae; assembly: GCA_039000515.1. NCBI lineage: Eukaryota > Metazoa > Arthropoda > Insecta > Phasmatodea > Timematidae > Timema > Timema cristinae. The sequence goes on from JBCFYV010000003.1 coordinate 10,354,347, forward strand.
AAGAGTGCCAACATGATATATTAATATAATATATTATTGAAGTAGTCTTCTTCCTTCGAAATGTTTTGAAGATAAAACGATTATTGTGGATGTCAAAGTCAGGGCCAATTAGATTTAACCTTTGACTTTGACACTTTGATGATTCGCACTACCCTACTAATTTATACGTAGGCCCTACTATGTGTATGTGTATGTGTATGTGTGTACTATGTGTGCAGTATTATGTGCAATAAACTTCACAATTTTGGCCCAAAATGATAGATTAAACACATGTTTAAAAACACATTTTCTTGTGATTTATGATAACGTTTGAAGTGTGCGAACCTAAGACTATTTTACGCTAAATTTCGAACCAGATGAAATAAAAGTCCAAACTTTTATAAACAGTTGTGCTAACAGTTTAACCACGTCCTTTGCTCCATGTAAATTGTCATTCCCAGAAACACAGACCATAAACAGACTCCAGACTACCACCGCCTGGTGAAGATACACCGACCAAACGTTACAGTAATAAGGTGCTATTGCTGACCGAGAACTGACCCCGGAAACTTAATATCGGTAAACAGACGCGCTCACGATTGAGCCAACGATGCCGGAACTAACCAAGTAGTTCCAATCTCCGCCGTAGGCTCTGCACTGGTGTCGCCAGAACGGCCGCCACTGACGACATTGGTGTGAGATTAAATAAGAGTGCATTGTTGTCGTTACGTCATCGTCTCGAGCCAAGGACAGAAACTTGGCACACTTCCAGGAGAAGGGAAAGTTTGTGCGAACACACCTTTATTTACAAACAAGAGGGTTAATGAGTTGTTTGCTCCGGTGCGTTATTACGGTTTTATTCGACCGAAATATTTGCCGACCTTGTTGCAGTTACTTTTTTTTTTCTTTAAGTAAGAGACATATCAACAGACCATTGTTTTATTTTGTTTTAACTCGCTTCGGTGGCGTAGTTGGCTTACGTGCTTGTCGTGTTGAACTCGACCGCCGAGGACGGGGAGATCGAGGTTCGAATCTCGGTCGGGTGAACTGGGGGCGGTTTTTCCTAAATGGTTTTCCACTCTCCCTCCACGCAAATGCCTCCTCTAATTCAATCTTCCCGATTCCTAGTCCATTAGCGTAATTAGTATTTAAAGCGTATAACCCGAACGGGTAGTAAGACGCGGTGCTAAATATTATTATTATTATTTTGTTTTAGATTATCCTTCATCACGTCTTACTATCCATCTGCTCCCCGCATAGTGAAAAACAATTTAATAAATAATTCAATATACCCCGTTGGGATTCGGTCACCAATCCCCCAATACCAGAATACTTAGAATGGAACTCACCCTACGTACCCAGCATGAAATATGAGGTTTAGTAGGTTAAGGTGGGGATGAAGGGGACGCGAGAAAAGTTAAAGTTTTTTATTTTTTTGGTCAAACTAAATCAAATATTGCTCTAGTACAAACAAAGAGTATAATAATTTTCTTCACATGTTGATATCAACACGAGAAGAAAATTAAACTCCATGTTTCAACTGGAAAAATATTTGATTTAATTTGGCAAAAAAAAAAAATATTGATATAAAAACTGCGAGAATACCGCCCTTAGCTCACGCCCTCTACACTACCGCCTAATTGCGCCCACAGTAGTGAACACGTGGACAAATATATCTATCCTGCGTTGCAAGGTTTACTGTTGACGAGGATGCCGAGGTTCACATCCCGGCAGGGCATACTGATGGTGGGTTTTCCTCACTGGTTTCACCTTCTCCAGCCAAGAAAATCCGGGTACATTTACCCAAACTATACCTTTACTCAATCCTAGCCCAATATCCTAATTAGACGCGGTGGGATAATAAAGTGCAATAGATTCCAACAAAATAAACTTAATTTAAACATTATTTACATTTTAAATTTATTCATATCAATGACCTTGTTTTAAAATAAACTGCGACTTTGTGCATTGATTGTTTTATAACTATTATAAAGGTTCAAATTAAGGGGAAAACTTTATTTTCAAAGCTCATTTCAAAAATAAATAGGCAGATACAGAGCCCTACCCCCGGTTAACTCCTAACTTCATATGTAGGTAATAAATGTTGTGTCAAAACTCGCATCGGTATGTAGTATTATGTGTCCTACTTTAAATAAATAGCAGAATCGAGACTAGTAGTACAGTTTTACCATAATATTTTAAAATACACAATCACGTAGCATAACAATTATTTTAAAAACAAACACTAAACTGGTTCCAAATTGCCTGTCACCAAATGAATAATGCAGAAAGCGTACTTCCCCGGTTAATCGAACATGCGATGGGCTCTTGTGATTGCGTGCAAAGGCAGATATGAGTAGCGGCATATACTAGCCTTAGAAGACCATAAACATAGTTTTTATGTTAAAAGTTGTTTAAAACACCCCCCTTACTCTCCTAAAGTACCACAAGAAGCTCTAGAGTCCACCTCAGCAACCATTTGACGCCGCCATGTTGGGCTTGTTGCGAGACCAACTTAGCAAGTGGAATAGTTCCAAGTCAATGGCCGATGAAGGACACACGTTTAGCGGATTGGGAGAAATAATCAACCTTTTCTAGCAGATCATAATAATACCACAGTTCAGGGCCACCCAGAGGGGGATGTGATGGTGGTAAATGGGGTGGTTGACCCTATTCACTCCCCCCTTTTTTTCACACACTCCAACCTATCTCGCTTACAGTACAATCTAATGTTCATAATGTTATAAAATGACACCTAGATATGTTACTAGATCTATTTGCACGTATTCATACGCCAAGCTATGTGATCTGCTGCTGTCAATTTTAGTATATATATTATCAATCCCTATGAAATAATATTAATAAAAATGTAAACATTTATTGATTTTGGACGCAAAACAATGTGTTTGTATTTTCCAAAAGGCCACTCCCTTTCCTATGAAGATTTGATTGTATTGAGAGTATTTTAGTGCATAAAGTAGTCTGTACGATGTTTTGGTTACATATTTTCTAACCCTAATTTATTTAAAGATGAGTATAGTTCAGCTTCATCATGAGAGTAGGCCTTTATATCTTGTCCCTGTACACAGCTCAAACAGGCCTATTATGTTAATAACAATATTATTATTATTATTATTAGCACCGCGTCTTACTACCCATTCGGGTTATACGCACTTACGCTAATGTGTAATGGTAGGGTGATTGTGAGATGAAATGAAGGACCTACAGTTTAACGTGGAATCCAAACCACGGTGGAGGCCTGGCATTCCACACATTCACAAGATGTCTTGTCAGAGGTGAAGGAAGGGTTTGGAAATCAGATAAATCTGTGCCGTGACCGAGGATTGAACCCCGGCCGCCAGCATAGAGGTCTGACACCTTACCCCTAGACCGCCAGGTCACCTAATAAAAATAAATAAAGCACATCAATAATTTCTGTAAATATTATTTTGTGTAGAAGGAGGCCCCTAAATGGTATAGTCCAAAGCCCCTGGATCCTATTGGCAGCCCTGCCCCAGTTTGTTCATTTTGAATACTATCTAGTGCGAGTACTGTTCTTGTGATAAAACTCAGGACCCCCAGCCTTTGGGAAACACCTAGATTTCCTCCCCTCCCTCCATTTATTTAAGGTACCTATTTAATTAGCACTCTGTAAACCAACTGATTATATCAGCACACGCAAATTTCTATGAGCGAGAGTGAAAGGGCCTACCCATTGTGCTGGTAAAGGGTTCTTTACGTGATATAATTGACATGTGACCGACGGGTCTACTTCCCCTCCCCCAAAGAAAGTTGTGCTAAGGATGCTTGTCGGCCCCAGCTGGGTCTAAGCCCCCAAGACCAGAGAGGTGAACGAGGGACACTTAGAAGAACACACAAAGCTGTCCTGTCTTGTCTTATCAACTGTCGGTGACGTGGAGATCCGCGCTCTAATCCTGGGGCTGTTTCATAGTTACCACCTCTTCCATTACGAAAATGTGGGTACATTTACCCTGAATCCAAATACCCGGCCCAATAGCATTAATATTCACCTGGTCTGTATGGGTAGTAGGACGCGATGTGTGTGAAAATAAATAAAAGAATCCATCCGTTTTAAAATTTCGTATAAAACTGCCAAATAAGTATTCCATTGGGTGAATCTAAGTTGAAACCATTATAATTAGTTTAAATATAATTTGTCTTTGTATTAAATGACCGGGTATACTCCTTGTTTCTTTAATCACCTTGTCTTGATGATAGGAAAGTTTTTGCTACCTCGGTGATTGAATGGTCTAAGTTGTTACTCTCGCAATAGACCGGACTACCGATAATGTGGAGATCAGAGGTCGAATCACCCTTGTGTGTACTGAGGATGGTGGATTTATATTGTTAAATGTTTTTCCACATTCCCTCCGTGAAAATGCAGGTACGCTTCCGCTAAACTCTACCTTCCTCGTCCCCAGCAAATGATAGTAATGTCTATATGCGTATAGTCCGAACAGGTGTTAAGACACCATGAAATAACAAGCTGTTGATTGCAGTGTGAACTTTGACCACTGCGCAGGCGCACATGAGGAGCTCACTTCTAGTATTGTATTACTGGCCGCGGTCGATGGAGACTACAACTTTATTTTGGTCAATGTCGGCTGTAAGGGGATAATTTCTCACCAAAGTGTTTGCCAGAATTCTTTGCTTAGGAAAAATATGGAAAATGGAATACTAAACTTACCACATATTTCATGTCTGTTGGGACAAAACACGCTTATTAGTTTTGTTTTTGTCGCGGGTGATGTTTTGCCTGTCAGTGAAAATATGATCAAACCCTACCCATGACCACAACAAACAGGATCTCATGGAACAATCTACAATAATTACACACTATCTTGTGTGAGAAGGGTTCCAGAGAAAGCTTTTGATGTCCTTGCATCACTGTTTAGTGTTTTAGGGTTAATTCGATGAGTTTGTTAACTATATCTTCCAGCCACATTACTAAAGCTAGAACCTCACAACACGTGATGATGACATCATTTTCTCTAGAAGCAGTCTCCCGAGTAAACCCGACAAGTTCCAAGGTGGCTCCGAACCACTACATATCCCGAGAATTTCAAACTAACAACTCTCGAACTGGTTACGAACCGGCTTGAAACATAGTAGGTGTGTACGAACCTTGCACGCCCTAATGAAACATAGGTGTGTACGAACCTTGCACGCCCTAATGAAACATAGGTGTGTACGAACCTTGCACGCCCTAATGAAACATAGGTGTGTACGAACCTTGCACGCCCTAATGAACCATAGGTGTGTACGAACCTTGCACGCCTAATGAAACATAGGTGTGTACGAACCTTGCCCGCCCTAATGAAACTTAGGTGGTACGAACTTGCACGCCCTAATGAACCATAGGTGTGTACGAACCTTGCACGCCCTAATGAAACTTAGGTGTGTACGAACTTCCACACCCTAATGAAACCTGCTGCGCGCGTCTTTGTGACGCCATTGCTATGGATGGCAAAGATACTCTAAAAAAATCACATATCGATTAATTCACAAAAATATTGATACATTTACAGGCATGTTCCAGTATCCAATAAATCAATTAATTTATCGATGTCTTTCGAAGATTGGACTTTGTTTTAAGGCTTGTGAATACAAATAATTGAGCATTTTTTCTCTATTTTGACTAGTGGCGTCGAGCTTTTCATATTTTTACCAAGCTTGTCTGCTATTTTAAACAGCTATATTAATACATTAGAAAGGGAAAAGTGGCCAAGAATAGCATTTTAGAACATCGATTATTTTATTAGCACCGTTCCAGTTTTCCCAAACCGAGACTATCGAATATAGAGAAAACAACCTATATATCGATATAATTTGATCGATACATACTAGCTTTCAATATACATCTTGCGGTATATCAAATGATAAATACATCAGAAATCAAATAACCAAAGCTAATATTTTATTCTTTTAGTGAGGATTACTCCATCTAGAGGTCATATTCTGAAAATTGAAAACCGACACCTGGACACGGGAATCGAACCCGGGGCCTTTGGATATGCAATCCCTTGCAGTTATAATAATTGTAATAATTGTACAAGTGGCAGCAATAGGCCAACTACCGAGTCTAGGGTGGCTGCGTGATCTGATAGATCGTGATTTTAATAAATCACACATTTGTAGCCGACGATTTCCCCACGTCCATTATAGACTCTGCCTAAAAATATGATTGAAGAATGACCCTGAGATAGGGACGATTCCTCTTTAACTCAGTGGTTAGAGCGTTGGCGTACTAAGCCAAAGGTCCCGGGTTCGATTCCCGTGTCATTTTTCAACTTTCAGAATATAATAAATACATCGTTATATTAAGAAAAAGTGCCATCCTAGCCGTTACTATTGTTTGTTTATTACCGATAGGCGTTACACGTATAAAATGAGTCATGCTCTATCAAATTCAATCACTAACTATCAATTAAGAATCACCCTTGATTCGTGTTTCTTAAAATACAAATTATACATTAAAATCAAGAATGTTAAAACTTTATATCTACTTACATAAACCTTGAAACCTCTACATATTTATTTAATACATTTCCGGTACATAAAAAACCATCTATTCTTATTGAATTATAATACTTATACTAATTATCTGTAATAAAAAACTGTCTCCTTCAACATAATATTTAAGTAATTAGAACGTTTTTACGGTTACATGGCATGCAGTTTATAATAATAATAGCGGAAATAAACATAAGCTAAGACACGCCAAGATTAAGATTACCATGACAAATATGCCAAATAAAATACATTTCCATATTTGTTTCTAATTGAAGCATGCAATTAGATTTCGTAAGATAAATAATTATTCATGGATAACCTGAATTAAAATTGGTTTTCTAGTAATTTATAAAAACATAGCAATGGAATTGAAATTGATTTTAATTGAGATAAAAACTAGGCTACCTGAGTGATTAGTCTTTTTTATTGTTGTTCGCCGCAATATAAATACAAATAAAATAAATAAGGACATACGAAATTATGAACATGAGACAGACTTGTCTAGTCTAGTATAGTCTAGATAGTTTAGTCTAGACTAGTCTTCTCACGGATAAAACCTGAACAAATATTCCCAGATAGTTGTTTTTATCACCGCGTCTTACTACCTGTTCTAGACAAATACGCTAATACGCTAATAGGGTATTCTATATTAGAACAAAATTTAAATAAATAATATTTCAGTATACTACCACTAAGTAAGTTTTCCTCATAAAAACAAACATATCATTTTGCTAGTCACAATAAACACTCTTGATATTTAAATTTTAGACAAAGTTGATTAAAAATCTTCCACTATTGTTATATCTTCAAAAAATGTGTCATATTTTGTAAACTACTCTCAAATTATTTTCTGTTTTTAAGAATAAAAACGTATTTTAATTGTATGATGTTGTGAGAAATTAGTCGGCGATAGTAAAAGTAAAATTTGATCAAGTCCTAGTGGGTTTTACGTATTTTTGATCCAGTAGACAAAAGAAAAACATGATTAAATAAATGATAACATTAAAAGCAGTAGAACATACATTAAGTTAAATACTCTTTGTTAGTTAAAAATAGCACATGAAAATGTAATAAAATTACGATAAATAGTCATAAGTCTGAGAGTCTAGGTAGTAACTAACAATTTTTATAAAACATTTAATTAATTGTAGGTTTTTGTTTAGCTTTTGAAAAACAATAATACCGTTTTGAGTTATTATAAAAGATCAATAAACTTGATTTGAGAAGTGAAGATGGTGCTATATAAGCTGACTTCAGCTTGCTTCAGTGGGCGAACGGTTTGAGGCGTCACGCTCGTGTTGGGGACAGGAGATTGGGGTTCTAATCCCAGTAGGGTCTACTGAGGGGAATTCTTCCTAAATGGCTCCCCACCCCCCTACCACGTTACCGCAAGTAGATTACCCCTGAAACGCTTCCTTCCTAATCCCTACCACATCAGAGTAATTATCATATATCAGTACAACCTGAACTTGTAGGCTAAGACGGGGTGATAATAAAATAATAAATTTCTTTTGAAGATATCTGTAGTTTATTTTTATATTAATTAATGGCAAGCATTACATATTTTAAGCGCTATTAATTTGTTTAGAATTTAGAAGCTTACATAAGAGCTCCTCCCTCCAAGTTCGAAAATTTACGCTGGGATATTTTTAAATGATGGCCTAAGGGGTGGCAAAAGTAAAATTGTCGGAGGGGCACTGCACTATGAAAATAGTTTTCACCCCTGGAATTATTTCACTTCCCTCTTTTATTTTCTAATATGACACGATTAAAAACAAATTTCCAATAGCGTCCAAAGATATCAAATTAAAACTTATCAGCTACTGACCACTCTAATTATCTTTTAGGGGGATTAACATAAAAAATCATAGGGAAGACCACTCCAATCGTGGCATAATATTGACAAACATTTGCCGGGGAAGGCCCCCTGAGGAAAGGGAGACAAGGCCTCCAAAACCCCTTTTTGACTAATAACTCCACCCGTCCCCTCTACACAAATAAGTAATGTTCCGCCGTTGCACAGTAATTGCGGAACAATTAATTTGAGAGCGGTGTTAGTTAGGCTAGGTTATGTTAAGTTAGGCTAGATTAGGTTAGGCTAGGTTAGGTTAGGCTAGGTTAGTCTAGGTTATGTAGGTTAGGCTAGTTTAGGTTAGGCTTGGTTAGGTTAGGCTTGGTTAGGTGGTTAGGTTAGGGATTAGGAGTTGAATGGGACTACAGGCTGCTCCGCAATTTGTGTGCACCGGCTGGCAGGTAAACTTTATTCAGCAATTCGAGTGCACCCGTTCCGTAATCATTGATCCAACTTGGATAATTCTAGAGACTGTTTCTTCTTTATCTAATAGAGGTGGAGATTTAATCATGCGTGCTTGAATAAGATGTTGAGTCACCCCTGCCCACATAGTCCAATATTGTACACTATTCAAATAAAGACATTTCCAACATGACCAAACGTATTAAAGACTTTGACTCGTATATAATTATTATATCAGATAGAGGTACTGAAAAGGAGGTCCGTTGACAGGGAAGAGGTGGAGGGGGGGGGGGGGGGGGGGAGGAGGAGCTCGGGACTGTTTGTGCCTTGGGTAAGTCCAGCTATTTCGACAAACCTGCTTACAGTCAGATTCAGTTAAGAAAATACTTGGAAAACTTTGGTAGCTCCAAAAGTAACATCAAACAATTTTCATATAGATAATCAAACGTAAAATCTTGTGATCTGCAGTATTCACATTTGATGGATATTATCAATGCCTATAAAATAACACCAATATTAGGCCTATAGTAAAATTTTACCAACTTTTAACGTAAAAAAATATTTGTTTCTGTTTTTAAAAAAACGCTTTCTACTAAAAACGAAAGTAGACAAGATTGTTTTATTTGTTTACTGGAATTCATAGTGTTAGCTTAAAAAGCACAATTTATCATCCAGAATAAGTATATTAGTTTAACCTACACAATAACTAACACTAGTCTACACTACACACTAAACTCACAAAACTAAGAGCATTCACACGTCACGGTATTTATAGCATGCACTTATCTCCAGACAGACTGTACCACGGGGTGGGCACTCTTATATAGGACTAGCTGATCCCATAAACTAGTTTGGGGCATTATCTGCGCATGCTTGGACGTGGAGACCATAGAAAAGGAACTGTGAAGTCTATATAAAATTCACCATTTCTGCAGTTTGTTAGCGATTTGTCTTTTATTTTAAAGGAGTTTAGCTAAATTTTATAAAAATTACATTTTACAACATGATTTATTTATAAAATAATCAATTTAGTTACATTTGATTTAATTTGATATAGGAATTGATTAATTAACATTCCACAGTAGAAGATGCGTTGTGTTCCCAGTGCAACATCTCGCTTCGAATCTTTTAGTTTGCGGGACTAACGCCGCGAGCGCTAGCGATGTGGTTCTACTTGCCAACATTAAAGTGGCGTTTCTATACCTATTTCTTTTCTATGCGGTGTACTCAAACTAGTGCCACTGTTTATATTCAGGCAAACTGCAACCAGTCAGGGGTCGATCGCTGGACCCTCCCCCTCCTACCTCTTATTATCATATATAATTATTCTTTCTTTGCCGACTAATTTGTAACGTGTTCTCGGAACTACCATTCTAATAATTTCCTAATCTAGATTACTCGCTCATAGCGTTCTCCCCATACTCACTAATGCTTCCTATTTCCTTTGTTAACATTTCGTCATAGCCTACCCAACTTGGTTTCCTGCATCATACAAACAATCACAAACTATTTTTTTAAATGTACAGCACGTCGTATACTTTTTAGTAGCCATTTGGTTGATAGCTGCCATCACAAGTGAATTACTGCAGGACATGTTTCTACACAGAATTAAGTTAAGTACAAAAATATCTCCCATGTGTGTAGGACACGAGGTATATTTACACCCTCCCAAAATTCGCTGCATTACATACACTCAATGCCAGGAAACCATAACCTGATGCTCCCTAGCCTTGACGTATGACCTTGTAAATATATAGTTATATATGTGTAGAAATTAATAAAGCATAAGTAAACATATCCAAATATAACAAAATGACGTCCCCACAGATCTAATTTATGAAAATTCTTAGTTATCTAACTGGTTAAAAGCATTTCCTTAGCAACTGATGTATATGTATGTGTCTTAGAAAGATACCCCGAGGATTAACTTGAAAAGTGAGGGTACCTTTCTTTACCTATTATAATTTTATATATTGTCGTTATTTTACAGGTAGAGAAATTATTGTAATCATCCAAAAAATTTAACTCGAGATTTTGACGAATTTGACGTTTCATGACCCCCCCAAATCCGAAAAAGTGATTTTTGAATTTCCGTCTGTCTGTACCTCGGAGTAGAACCTAAACTATTTTACCAATCGGACTAAGACTAGGTATCTAGGGTTTTCAAAGGTTTGCCCCTAGGGGTTTTTGTAATTGGATATCTAACCCTAAAATTAAGGGTAGGTTATTGAAGGGTGAAAAGAGAAAAAAAAAATCGATTTTCTCAAAATTGGCTTTAACGATTTTGATTAAATTTCATTTCTAAGCATTGATCAATATTCCAACTAAATGGCTACTTTCAATTTTTTGCAAAATGACTTTAAGCGTTCCGGTCTGATGCGTAAATTATAAATTTTTATCATATCTCCGAAACTATTTAAAATATGAAATTAACTATCATTGTAAATATGTAGGTCTATTTATAATACAAATCTTTTAACTAAAACATATTTTTTAAAACCAATAATTTTTCAAGCTAAACACTATATATATATATATATATATATATTATATATATATATATATATATATATATATATATATATTAACTTAGCGACCACACAAGGTAAAGTATTATGACCGTCAAAAAAAAACATCTAACCCGGGATGTTGATGGATGTTGACGTTTCGTGAGACCCCGAACCCTAAAAAGTGGTTTTTGAAATGCCGTCTGTGTGTTTGTTTAACCGTAAACTTTAGAGTATTATTATTATTATTATTATTAGCACCGCGTCTTACTACCCGTTCGGGTTATACGCACTTACGCTAATGTGCAATGGTAGGGTGATTGTGAGATGAAATGAAGGACCTACAGTTTAACGTGGAATCCGAACCACGGTGGTGGCCTGGCATTCCCCACATTCACAAGATGTCTTGTCAGAGGTGAAAGAAGGGTTTGGTAATCAGATAAATCTGTGCCGGGACCGAGGATTGAACCTCGGCCGCCAGCACAGAAGTCTGACACCTTACCCTAGACCACCCGGTCACCGACTTTAGAGTAGTTTAATAAAGGGCAAAAAGAGAAAAAATCGATTTTCTCAAAATCAGCTCTAACCATTTTGATTAAAATTCATGTGTAAGCGTTGATTAAAATTATAAACAAAATGGCTATTTTAATTTTACTGTAAAAATTAATTTTAGGGTACTTTACAGAATCTGAAATTT
>JBCFYV010000003.1:10993859-11023475 GCA_039000515.1 Timema cristinae
TTGGCAACGAAACTGGAAAGAACGGGAAGCTTGGTGGCGTATACAAGCGGATGGCCCAAGATGACAGCGGTCACAATACTGGATGTGAAGCCATGTTTATTGACATTCCCAAGAAAATTTCTTCGGAGGCTATCCCAAGAGACTGGACGACCGTATTCGACCTGTTTGTAGAGCCAAACAGGCAAAGATTAGGCTGTATTGTAGCAGGTGTGTGCACGAATTACAGCCATCCGATCTTGTAAAATGACTGGCTTATTGTCAATAGTTTGCCCAATTTTTTGCTGTGAACACCACCCTGTTGGACATAGCATGGTTTACCGACGGAGCTTGTTTACATTTATCCGCCTATGTAAACTAACAAAATACATGGGTGTGGGCCCGTGAGAATCCCCCCACCATTCATGAAGGGCCATTGCATTCAACGAAAATTGGTGTCTGGTGTGCGGTGCCCCGTTGCCTTATCATTGGGCCCATCTTTTTTTAAGACACGGTGAATATTGACTCAAAACTTGAAAATCTTTACTGAGTTTGTGAACCAACTGGATGATCAAGAACTTGCAAATGGTTACTTCCAACAGGACTGTGCCACTTGCCACATCTCCAATAAGGGCATGGCAGAAATTCTCATTTTTTTACTGGACAGTATTATCTCCAAAGACCTGTTGTCACTGAGATCTCTCAACCATACACCCGCAAAGTTCTTCCTCTGAGGAATCTTAAAAGGCCTTATTTATGCCAATAGGCCTAGGTTGATTTAAGAACATAAAGACAACATCAAACGTGAAATTGCTGACATTGACGTCACTATGCTACATCCCACATTCATCAATATGGAGCTTTGGGTGAATATATGGCTGAACATTGTGGTTGGGAACTTCCAGCAACTTCAATGAGAAATTCCTACTTGCCATGGGACAAGGTATGTTTTACAATATTTAAATGTGACTTTCTAATAATGAACTAATTAAAAAAATAGGTGTACTATCTCGAGTGAATCATCCTGTAGCTGATAGATATTTAACCAATCATCTTTAATGGTCATCCCAACTACTCTTTACTTATTTTATTACTTGAAACCATAGAATAGAAACACAGTAATTTAAACTTCTTTACAATATTTGAATTGCGTGAGTGCTAATATGCAGAAATACTTAGCACTTTTTGGCTTCAGTGCTTATAAAGTCCCCCTTCTTGTCCCATCCCAAACATGATTCTTGATGTAGGCCTATGCTCCCAGCATACACATACTATATTGGTGAGGTACCTAATATCTATAAACATTATCCCTATGAGCAATCAACGGCTCACAGACTGAAGAGGATATTACCAATCGTAGATCAATGGTAAGGTGGACCAAGTATAGCCACCCGTAGTGGATAACTGGACCATTAATTGCCATTACAGGATTCATAAGGTAGAGTCGGGGGTAGAGGGAGGGATTAAATCCATCCCACGGGAAACCATCCGTGTTTTTATTGGGTGAGAGGAATGGGTCATTCATTCGTGGAAATCCAATAATATCATCTCGTCATCCCACTGGCATGGTGTCCATGGGAATAACAGCACATGGACCAACTAGTAGCATTGTCTTTGTGATAGTTCAGTTGGACGTTTTTTCTACTAGCCGGGGTAAGACATACTACTTACATAATTGTTCGAGTAATCTTTCAACTGTCATAAAAAACATAAACAAACTATATATAGCCTTAAAGTGAGTGTTAGATTCACCCTCACCTGTAAACATAATTGATAACTTGATCATTTTAGAAATGTTCACATGAATATAGGACTTTATGTTTATATATAAATATTCTGGTAAAAATAACACTATCTTACGACTAAAAAGTTACAATTTTAATGTATTCATACATCTAGTCATGTTATCTATAACCGTAACGTTTGATAACTTCTATCAATTCCTATAAAATAATATTAATAATCTAGTAAAATGTTAGCAATGTTAACCACAAAGATAATATATGATATATATATATATAGATAGATATATACATATACATTTTCTAAACGGTTCTTTCTACCAAAATCAGCGTATATGTATTATAATACTTATGAAGTGGGGTTCTACGAGCTGAAGTTTCTTTGAGTCGAGCAATTTTCTTAAAAATCTTCCGAGCATCGAGTCGAGTCTTAATGGAATAACTGTATAATGTCTCAAATCAAACCAAGCAATTTTTTTTAAATCCTTGAAATGACTATAGCAGTAATATTTTAACAATGAAAAAACATTATTTGAATTTTTTTTTTTTTTTTATGGGAGCAAGCGAACTACCATACATGATAATACCATTCTGACAATCAAATGTAAAGTTAGGCCGACACTATTCCACTAGCTGACGCAAAATTTGGGGGTTACGGGCTTCCAATTCGACTTTTACATCAAAATATAATAGACTGATGGCTATTATTCTGTAATATGTGAGGTCTAACCAGGTAGCTACTATAGGTTTATTAAATTAAATATACACTCGTATACTGTCGTCGCAATTACGAGTCCTACGTTCACCCATCCCGGTCACCATTATGTTACTGTGTCAAAGCGTAAGATCTCTTACTAAACTTGGCAACTGCCTAATCAAAACGCTCTGAACACTGTCTTAACCAGTGTCTAACCAATATCCAACCCTTGTCTACACACACTAGCTAGAATCTTCCAACTAGGAGATTCCAAAGACGGCATTAAGCACCAATCAACGGGCTTAGATCCACGTCACCCAAAACCACGCGATGTTTGAACATCCCTTTCAACAGATTCAGTGCTTTCCCACTGGAATTAACAGCTATGGGACTACATGCGGATTGTACAGGAAACATCTCACATTTCAGATAGTTGACTCTACACTTACAAGCTGGCCGGTGATAGATAAACTTACAATATATATCAAATTTTTAAGAAAAAATCACTAAGTTGAGAGTCTCACATTTTCTTTAATCTAATAAACTTGAGTTATAATAAATAATAGGATTATTATTTAAATACATTTATTATTAAAAGGTAGTGAAAAATGAATAATGAGCATATTTTATATTATATAAAAATTCTTCCATTCACTTCTCATCTGTATTGTTGATATTTACATGATGATCCTTCAATAAGAGAAGGAAGTAATATTTTTTAATATTTCAATATCATGACGGCCTTGCATTAAGCTATTTGTGTTCTAACAACATTACGGAAATATAACTTTTAATACCTTTTATATACCTTTCTACTTTCAAAAACAAATTTTCTCAGTTGCTAACTTTAACCCGTTAAGTGGCCGTATAGTCTAAGGCGCTAATCTCACAGCATACTAGACTGTCGATGACGGGGAAATTGAGGTTTTAACCTCGGGTGTACTGGAGGTAGTTTTTTCAAAATTATTTTCCACTCTCCCTCAACGAAAATGCAGGTACACTTCCTCTAAATACAACCATCCTAATCCCTAAAACCATTAGCACATTTAGTGCATAAGCGTATAACAAAAACGGGTAGCAAGTTGTGGTGCTGACCTTAACAATCCAATGGTCATTATTACAAGCAATACCCTTTGTTTTGTTCTTCTTCCCCCGACACAAATTGGGTATTTCACAAACAGCATCTAAATAAGTATTATTATTTTATTATTATTATTATTATTATTATTATTATTATTAGCACCGCGTCTTACTACCCGTTAGGTTTATACGCGCTTACGCTAATGTATAATGGTAGAATGATTTTGAGATGAAATGGAGGAATTACAGTTTAACGTGGGATCTGAACCACGGTGGAGAGTGGGCATTCCACACATTCATAAGTTGAGTCTAAATAAATAAAGAGAAGATTAAACAATAAAGTACTTATCAGGAAAGACACAATTCAAAGCAAAGAAATACATATACAATATATATAAAAGGGGTATACCAGGACACATTGAAGACCATGTTTTGATCGTATTTCCCACAATGGTCAATGTATAAGAGGTCCTTCCGATTATGAGACAGGGGCGTACCAGTACACATAGAAGAGCTTATGTGCCACCGATGTTTCAACTCCCCGCTCTCCCTTCCCTTCAGCTGTCACCTTTCACCTGTAATCACTTATCATCCTCTCCCCTCTCCCTTTCGTTCAGCGTTCAACAATACATTGTGTGCTTTTATCTTGACGTGATAATCCTGGCAGGACTTGACATCAGCGGTACATTGGTGCATATTTTTTCTGTCTAACAGGGTATTTTCTTATATTATTAAGAATCTGTAACATTAAATTATCTTAGCATCAGCCTATGACTTAGGACTTTTCCTATAAATTTATTCTGTACGTTGAATCACTTTCAAGCAAATTCAAATACATAATGGACGTACCTTCTTATCCTTAAGTAAGCTTTCTAAACTTTTTTATTCTTACAGGTCTTATCTCTCAGAGAAAGACTGAGGTGTATCACTAAACAAATGCTGCTGCACAATCCTCCTTCTCATCTACATACATGATTTAAAGGAAGAATAGATGAATGATGAGTTTAAAGAAAGAAAAAACTAATATTAATCAAATTATATAAAATTCATAAAAAAGAAAATGCTGACGCAGAATCAATCTACTAATCTATATCAACCTTTTAGAGTGAAAATGGAGTAATGATAAGTAAGTAAGATAAGGATAGACTAATAAAAATCAAAGTATATAAAATGTATCAAAATAATTAAACTTTACATATCTTTAAGCAAATTCTGATGCAGAATGGGCCTACTCATCTATATAAATGGATTGTAAGAATAGTGGGCGAACAATAAGCTTAAAGGAAGAATAGACTTACAATAGAGTATATAAAATTGATCAAAAATTTAAATTGCCATATCTTTATGCGCGCTTACTTGTCCATCCCTTATATAACAGCATGTTTAACATTACACTGAATTAATTCCTTAACGATAGTCTTAATGGAATGACGTACATTACATTTAATCCTTTCATTACAAAAATGATAGATAAAGGAATGTTCTGTGTTTCACTAAATGTTTTGAATTACATGAGGAGCTTTGCTACCAACCGTCGTCAAGAGATTTCCCTGAAATACCTAATGATGAATAACAAGTTAATGGGCTGGGCTAATGTTGAAGGATTACAAACTGATTTCTATCAACGTTCCCTTTTGTTTAAAGTTTCTGGCGTTTTCTTCGAAATGCCTTGAGTGCGACTCTCACACACACACACACACACATTCCGGGACTAAGGTGCACGTCAGCCCACTAATTATGACAGTTCCTGGCATTATTATGACATCAAGGTTGACAATTTATAGATGAAGATGGCTATCCTGGGTAGATTTTAGAATCGAGAGTTGAAGAAAACATCGTATCCAGACATTTATATTGTAGAGAAGGTTTAAAGAAGTAAAGGAGATAGTGCTTATTTTAAACAGAACAGACTCGACTATTTCAATAATTCATGGACTGATGTAGTCATTATAGTTTAATTTTTTGATAAGTTTTAAATTCTTTGATCGCTGTATTCCCATTCCTGGGTTATTCTACTTCTAAACGGTTGATGATTAGGGGGCTCTGCACCATAATTTTCTTAAGGATATGGTAAATTTAATTTTCTTTCATATATTTTATATACTCTGTTGTTAGTATATTCTTCAATATTCTGCATCAGCAGTTGCTTAAATATATAATAAGTTTAATTTTTATAAATTGTATATACATTGAATGTTGTTAATCTAATCTTCATGTAATCTCATCACTAACCCGTCCTTTCTCTAAACTGTTTATGTAGATGAGCAAGTGGATTTTGCATCAGCATTTTCTTAAATATACACCGGTCTCTCTATGAGGGAAAAAGACCTGTTAGGTTAAAGTTTGAACAAGATGTGAAAAAGGGACAGGATGATGAGGGTTGACAGGTAAAGGGTGACAGCTTAAGTCCAGGGGGTGGGAGGGTGGGAAGCCGAATCACTGGTGGCACACGCCCTTATATGTGTTTATATTTGCCCCTATCTCATAATTGAAAGAACCTATGATAAAGTGACTCTTAACATAAGGTCTTCTAGGTGTCCTGGTATGCTCCCTTTATGTATACTATAATCTTTCACAAAGAGATTGAAACTGGTGAAATCCCAAATCTTTTGACCCATTCTCAGCGCCGGAGCTGCGTGATCGGGGTGATCACACTGGGCCCCCCACAAACCCCGTAAGAACGAAAACAATCATTGTAACCTTTTGTTGTGGATATTATCTACAGCTTTCAATACGTGGTGGTGGAAACTTATTTGTGTAGGGAAGGCCGGGCATAAAAAAACAACAAACAAAACGTTCTTTAAGAACTTGGCTTCCACCCTACTCACTCCAATTCCTTCTGTCCGATAAAGCTTTGAAAATTAGATACCTCTAAAAGATATTTGCAGGGGTCTTCCTCCCCAATTTTTGAAAATTAGATCATTTTTATAAAACTATTTAGAGTAGCCTTTCCCAATTATTTTTTTTAAATTTGGAGTGGTCCTTCAGCAAATTTTTGAAAATTGGATACCTCTAAAAGCTATTATGAGTAGTAATAGCCTTTTTTTAACATTTCATTTCTCCAGAAGGTATCATTTGAAGAGAAACGTCTAAATTTTGTTTTTGAAAATCGGCTGCCCCTTGAAGCTCTTTAGAGTAACTCTTACCTTAATATTTTCCGAAAGTAGTCTTCTCAAGTAATTTTTAAAGAGTGATATGTCAGTACTTTATATGCTATTTGAAATGATTCCTCACTTGGATGATGATTCGAGTTGCCATCATCTGTAAAAATGGTATGCCTCTAGAACGAAAATCGTGTTTCAAAAATGGCATATTGTATCTATAAAAACTATTTGTAGAGGTACGCCCCTAGAATTTTTGTTAAGTTTCGATGGCCCTAGAAGCTTATTAAAATAATCTTCGTCCAATTTTTGTCTGACAGATGCCTCTAGAAGCTATTTAAAGTGGGGGTTTTGATGGTATTTTTGAAAAACTGGCTGTATCTAAAGGTTTTTTGGAGTTTTTTTATAAGGGCATCTTTAAGCTTCATATTGGATAGTATCATATGATTTGAAATGTATCTAGGGGGAAGAAAACTTATTTCAAAAGGGGTGGGTTCTGCTCCTGTGGTTCTGCCACCATAGTATCAATCTGGTCACAGATTACAAAAATGATCTCAAACCATCAAGTTGAGGCACTGGTGGTGGACATTAAAGAAAAGTACAAATATTCTTTCAAAGTAAATGTTCTTCTAAGAAATCTCCTATTAACAAATTCTACATTGTTTTAAATACTTTTAAGAATACATTTAGCACCAAGGTGGACAAAACTGTAGTTAGGGTAAGGTAATTTTCAAAATTGAATTTGAATACAAACCTGGTCCTACAATCATGTACCATAGTCTATCATACATTTCCTTACTTAACATTGGAAGTGATATACTTCATGAAATGGACTTGAAAAACATATTACATGGTAGTTTCAAAGGAAGCAAGGAAAGTTTGTATCATAATGAGCGTTATCATGAAGTTGTATGCAGCCTATTACTTTTACTTTGTTGTTATTACATTTGTGAAATATTAAACGTTTGTTTAATTTTTAACTTTTCTCAGACATGCTATGATGTAATTTACATAGGCCTGCTTCGGTGGCCCCATGGTATAAAGCGCCATCTTGCAATAAACTTTTGGTTGCCAATGACGGGAGATTGGGGTTCAAATCTCAGTTGGATGTGGTGAGGGTTTTTTTTTTACAAACAGTTTTCCCTTCACCATCCTTGCAAATGCTGTTGTACTCCCACATCCCAAACTCATTGGCGTATTATTAATATTCGTATAATCTGAGCAGGTAGTAAGACACAGGGTGACCTGGCGGTCTAGGGGTAAGGTGTCAGACTTCTGTGCTGGGGTCCAGGGTTCAATCCTAGGTCCCGGCACAGATTTATCTGATTGCCAAACCCTCTTCACTTCTGACAAGACGTGTATTAATCACAACTTGTGAATGTGTGGAATGCCAGGCCTTCACTGTGGTTCGGATCCCACGTTAAACTGTAGGTCCTCCATTTCATCTCACACCCACCCTACCAATAAACATTAGCATAAGTGTGTATAACCCTAACGGGTAGTAAGACGCGGTGCTAATAATAATAGTAAGACACATTTCTAAAAATAACATGGGTTTATTGGGGTCCCCACATATATAATCA
This sequence comes from Timema cristinae, assembly GCA_039000515.1. NCBI lineage: Eukaryota > Metazoa > Arthropoda > Insecta > Phasmatodea > Timematidae > Timema > Timema cristinae. The sequence goes on from JBCFYV010000003.1 coordinate 11,002,039, forward strand.
CTATCCATGCTAATATATCATACTAATTGAACTTGCAAGGTTATTAACTTCATTTAGTACTTATACTAAGTTTGTGAAATGTTAAAAATAAAAACTCTTTTAAGCTTTTCATAATTAAATATACCATACTACTCTATATTGGGAAAAGTTAACTAGAATTGCATAGGTGCAGTTAACATCAGTTGGTACATACTTAGGGTTTGTTTATGGTTAGGTTTGACCCTTTTGGAAAGTTTAAAATCAACCCAAAAACAATCCCATACCATCAGACTTGCAGATATAGTTTGTCAAATCAACAAAATATATTTTGCAAAAACTTAAATATAAATGGTTTTTAATAATATTTAAAATTAAAGATCAGGGAGTCGAACTGAAATTTTTATCAGTTCTGGTTCTGGTTCCTTTTTCTTTTCTCTTCCCTATAGTGTTCGTTCTGATTCCGGTTCTTTAAATTTTGTGTAGTACAGCGTCTTTCTATCAATTCGGGCTTCGTATATATACTAGATTTGATGTTTTTTAATGAATGAGGAAAGCTACATTTTATATTTAGAGGAAGTGTATCTGCATTTGTGTAGAAAAAGAGTTGAGAACCATTTTTGAACTAACACTATAGATCAAAAGTATTGCTAGACTAAAAAATATTAAAAACATACCTTAATAACTATAGTGTATCCTTCTAGCTTGCGTCTTGAACTGTCACCGTCAATCTCATAGTAAAGAAACTTCCAAACTGAGTTTTCTTTAACATCAATAATATTTTTTAAAACCCAGTTACTAGCAAACAAAAATAATCACCTCCGCACCGTACACAAGAAACACATTCACTGAGCTACTTCCTAATTTAAACTTGAGTGAAAGAATTTGAAGTTAGCATTTTGCCTCCCTCCATTTCCCTTTACCTGCTATTATAAGCTGTTCAACAAACCACCAGATTGTCAGTTCTCACGTCCAGGAAGTTCTAAGTACAATAGGCTCAGACTGGTGATTTCTTAATTTATGTATTTCAACTTGTAAGGAATGTGGTATTATCTGCCATCTATCAAAGCTAAATACAGCTTTTTATACCTCTAGCTTGTTTATTAAAGTGAGAAAACAACAAACAATGTGACAGTCACGATATTCCTCTGGAATCTAGCTCTAGTGTTTATTGCTAAGAGCTCATTAACTCTTTTCTAATCACCTTATAAAATAGGTTTCAAACAAAGTAGTAAACTAAAATATATCAAGCCCTTTCAGAACTGACTGAGAAAGGGGGGAAAACAACATCTCAAAATTAAACTAAACTTAGCAAAAAGAAATATCTGTGCAACATGTCAAAATATATATATAATTCTGTAAAACTAGGAACCTTCATGAACCTAAACTTATTTAACGGTTCCAATTATGGTTCTTGTTCTTCAGAATAGTGTTTTAGGGTCCCGGTTCAGATTTCAGTTCCTTAAAATAAATGTTAATTTTGGTTATCGGTTCCTGTTCCGGTTCAACTCCCTCTTAAAGAGAAAGCCAAATTTTCCTTGGAATGACACTACATCCATTTCTCAACAATCATAACTGGATCATCTTGAATATTATGAATACATATTAGTAATTTAGAACTTTTAGATAAATGTCACTAAACAGTGTTACGGCTACAAGTTTTTTCCCATATTAAATGCTGTGTATAAATATAGGTTAATCACATTTCAGACTCTCCAAGAACTATGCCAAGTGTGGAAATGGGGGCAACCGTCTTACCAGTACAGGATCCGCAATTCACCCAACAAAATTCCTCTCTATGAATGCTGGGTAGGTAACAAATTGGTTTACACATCTTTTCTTAATGTATGGCTTTTTATTCCATACAATTGGGCTTTGAGTACATCCTAGAACCAGAAGTAGATTGCCTTCAAGCTTTGATAGTGTTTTATTCATTCTAATCATACCTTTTAAATTTAAAATTAGCTGAACCTGCTTTGGTGTTTGAATGGTCTAAGGCAGCGGTTCCCAACGTGTGGTACGCGCCAGGATGTTTGGGGGTACATGAAAATGTTTGATTAATGGTGGAGAGAGCTACATATGCCAACAGTATAAGACAGAAGATCAGTCAAAAGTTATTAAATTAGCTCAACGATGGGGTGAGGTGCGGTGCGCGTTTTATTTTATAATTGATCTGGAGAAAATGATTTCAATCTTTAACATAAAATAGTTTTTTATATATTAATAAATAAATTAAATGTGTTTGTGTTTATTGTAACTTTCACTTTTTGAATGTAAAAATATCTGCACTCTTTATTCAGCTTATTAACACATTGTCTTTTTAATCCCATTACTAGCCCATTTATTATCAATTGCAACAAATAAATCAGAAATAATAATTACATTAGTAATTAAACATTTTGATAAAAGAAATTAAGGGCATAATTTATGGAAATAGACTGCCAAGAGGTATGAATGAAAAAAATAGGTTGGGAATCGCTGGTCTAAGGCATCACTCTCACAAGAGTCTGAACTGCCGATAACGGACAACCAAGGATTGAATTTCAGTTGTGTGCATTTAGGGTGGTTTTTCCTAAATTGTATTGCATGCAAATTTTCGGTACAGTTTCACTAAATTTTACTTTATTCATCCCTAACACTACATAGATATATAACATAAAACAAACAAGGAGACAAAATAATATTAATAATAATGATTTTAATTATGTTCATTAATCAAGAGATTACATCAGAATAGGACAAATTTTCTATAGTTAGAATTTGCAAAGCTATTTCTCCTTTCTTTTTTTAAAAAAACTATTTGACTTTGTTCATTAAAACAATGTTTTTAAGTCAACCTTCCTAATCCTTAACACATTAATGTAATCCATACTCATCCTTTCAATATACCCAAACCACCGTAAGACTCTTCATTCACATTGACTTATTGGAAATTTCCCCGTAAAATTGCACCCTTCAAAACCAATTAATTTACTGACTCTATCCATACGAGTTTTTCCACATACATTTCTTAGATATCTCATTCCAATCGCTTCCGCATGCTCTTGGTTTCTCCTGACAAACACACGCTTCGCATTCACAAAAACAGGTTGGCTTAACACACTCTTATATAGTGCCATCTTTGTCTCTGTTGATACTACCTCTTTTTTTGCAATAGTCCACATACATCCAGCTACTCTCTGAGATACATTCACCCCTCTTGTCGATTTCACCAAATATCCTTACATTTTTATAGAACATTCTGCCCAGTAACACACAATCATTGATTTGTTCTAACAGTTTTCCATTTATACTAACTTGACAAACATTTCCTGATCCATCCTTATCAAAAACCAATTACTTTGTTTTGGAAACATTTATATGGAGATCCATTCTCCATCCATCCATCCATCCATTGTCGCCACATTCAAACGATTTAATGCATTTGCAGGACACATTCCTTCTCGGCATTAATACAACATCATCTGCATTTAACAGCACTCTCACATTCACATTGTCCAATTGTACATCAACGGCGTCCTCAAAGCATCTCTCATACACTTATTCATGAATACATTAAACAACCATGGAGACACCTTGTCTAACACCCCGTTCAATGTCAAACCATTCGCTCAAAGCCCCCTCCCCTAACCACGGGCTCTTCCTTGCACCTTGTTTTGTTCTCTCTACTAACTTCCAGAAAGTTTCTTATTACCTTTAAACTCTTCGTATTCTTTTTCCTTTTTTATATCATTTGCTCTTTATTCCTTTATAATTTATTTTTATTATTTTTTATCTTTTATATGTCCCCAACTTCTTTATTTCGTTTCACTCCTCTGGGAAACATTCGTTTGTAGCTTCTTCCTTTTCTCTCACAGTTCTTTCACCTGGCATTCAACCTGATCTTTTTTAAGTTCCCCCACTGCAGACCACACAAATTTGCGCCTCAATCAACTCTTCTATTTGTTTAAGCTTTTTTAATACATTAAATATATTTCAAAATTCCATTCATGGTCTTGTAAGTTAATTTTTTAACCGCAAACTTTTAATTGCGCCCTCCCCTTTTATCTGAACTTTCACACTTTCCTTTTACTTGCTCAGTACTCTTTCGCTATTTCGTCACAAGATTTCTAACCAACTAAAATACTCAGACACTAGAAAGTGATCCATTCCACATTCATTCCATCACAGCCCTAGTATCTTTAGTAAACTTCTCGTCATCATCTACACCACAGAATCAATCATCGTTATCGAATTATCCCCTTTTTCATGTATACGAGTGAATATTTATGTGTGTAAACCATGTGTTCGACACAAATAAACCACTTTAAAACCCCCTTTCTTATTGGAAAAATTGGGAAATATAGTTTGGTATGATTCTCTTCAAAAGGACAATCAATTGCGAACCGACTTTATCTTGATCACTTTAAGTCTGTGGTTTCTTGGTTCTTTTGGGATGAACAAACCAATAATAGTAGAAAAAAAATGTTGGTCTTTTTTTAATAAAACAAATTTATTTGGGTGATTTGATGGTAAATTTATTGGGTGGTAATTTATCGAAATAAATTGATCGTCATTAGCATGGGGACTGGCCCGGGGGTCGCTTGCCCTTTGGGAAGTAGGCCCCGTGTGTCCTGATGAAAATTAGACAATTGATAAAAAGGTTTGTGACCTTTATAACGAAATATATAAGTTCCCTATTTTTATGAAAGCAAATAAAATTTTGGTGTATTTCTTTTTAATAGTGGTTAAAAATTTTTTAAAAAAATATTGGCAGCATTTATTGTTAAATTTGAAACTACAGCCCATTATCAAGTTTTTTACAAACAAATGATTTTGCTTGTTTATTGCATAGAGTTTATTAAATTTAGCTCAACAGATCTTAACGAACAGAAAAGAAAATTTTAATGTTCAGCAAAATATTTAAATTGCAAATCAATGTAATGCCAGATTTCAAATTGAATATGGATGAAATTCAAACATTTAAAATTGACTATTTGGAAACAGCATTGCCCGTTTGAGGAAAAGGAAGAAAAAAAAATTGTAGATGGTTAAGATGATGATGGAATATTCCTCGGTTTTCTTAAGCTGATTTTTGAGTAAAGTGAAAAGCCCATTAATGGCCACTTTTGCATTGCCGCCACTAGATTCACCTTCGTACAACATAAAAATTCTATAGATATTTATCCCGCTTGGATCATCAAAGTTTTAAAAAAATTTGCGTGAAGGGCCAAGAAGTGAAGCATTGGGAAGGTATTTTAAGATTTCTTCAAATAAGCAAAGATCAAGTAATATTGGAATTATTTTCTTTGCTCTGAGCTTTGATGTATTAAAGTTATTGCTTATTGATGATGAGAATATGGATTCCATTTTAAACAAGTGTAAAATTTGTAGCACCTGCCCATCGTGTGCACTAATTTTTTTGTCATCCAACAGACTTCGTAACAAGGCATATTGAACTTTATAAAGTCATTGGATACTATCAATTACTCAAATCCAACATGAGAGGACATTTTCAAACCAAAGATCATAATGACAAAGCAAAGAAATTCACTGTCTGAGGAAATTTGGAATCAAACATGTTGTTATCCATTGAAAAGGAATTGTTAGATGAATTGGATGCAGAAGCAATTATTGACAGACTCGCCCCATCATCTGTTATATTCAATTGTTGCTCTTAATTTGATGACTGCACTACCTACCCGTTAATGTGTCAAATGTTCAGTACAAGCAAACTATTTAAAAATATCCTTCTTTTATTTAAAAAAAAAAGTAAATTAAAAATAAAACTCCTAATAATCTTTATATTTAGTATTTTACTGTATAAGGCAAAAATAAATGTGTTTCCCAAAAGTTTTTATTGTACCTTTCTTCCAATTATTTATTTTTTGAAAGTTTTATTTATTTCTATAAAATTAAATGATAACCTTGTAGTTGGAGTGGACCCCTTTGTCTCCTGACAACCAATATTTTAAACACTATTATTAATTAATAGTACATAGTTGATTTAATTTTTTATAATATCTCTTAAATGTCTTCTATGAGAGTAGGACTATTTTATTGTATTCTTTAAAATCTCATTTGTTTTAACAGATTGTCTTTCCCAAACTTGCCGTCTTCACAAAAGAAGTTTTATATCCCTGTGCAGACGTCCAGTGTTGAGGATGCGATAGCTAAGGCACCCAAACCATGTTTTATGTTGTTAAATTATGCTAAACTATTAACTTGTCTATTTGATAAAATGTATCCCAAAAGGGAGTACTCCAATAATTTTATTATGACTACAGTCTTTGCTTAAACCGCATGTGCCTTGGAGGATTGTATTCTTATTTGAAATCTTGATTTAAAGATAATATAAATTTTAACTTTAGAGAATTTAGTAAAATTCTACTTAATTCTAGGGACATTTACATTAGTAGCACATACTTTTGTGTAAGCTGGGCCAAATATAGATCCTTTACTATACAAGTATGGATAAATATGTTTTGTTTATTTGGAAGAGCAATTTATGATTTAAACACATTGTTTGACTTATTTTGTAAGCTCCAAAGTTTTTAAAAAAGAGATTAACCACCACATATCCTTTTGTGACACTTGGTTTAATTGTATACCATTCTATTCCGAGTGTAATTTGGTAGAGCTTGCTTAACATCACTTTAATAAAGATTAAATATTTGAGCATCCATATTATATTCCAATTTATAGGTTAGCATGCCAATTTATTAGGATTAGATTATCTGGAAATAATTCTGGTCTGAATAAAAAAGCTTTGTGATAACACTTGGATTTCCCAATTCAAAATGTCATTGTTTTGTGAAGTTGAGCTAAAGCTTAACTACCTCAGTCTGTTTTTCAATCATTTTTATCCAAACAACTCTTCTGTTATTTTCTAAATATCAGTATTAGTGTTAGTGTTAACCCCTTAATTGAGTGTATTTTTGCTGTACCTTTAGTATATTTTTCACAAATTCGAAGAACATGTATCAAGATATTTTTACATATAGGTAATTTAAGAATTTGTTTCTTTAGGATTTTACAACTAATTACTAATCTAAGATAATTATGTATTAATTTTAAATACTTTCGAGATTGGTTCATTTTTATTGTTACAGTCATATCTGCTCTTGTCATTAAAATGCAAATATTTTAAAAGAAGATTGATCAGTCAAATATTTCTCGAAGTCTTTTGTTTTTAGCTAGGGGAAAAAAAATAGTGAGCAATTGATGTTTGTACAATTCCTTGTAAGGTAACGAAAACAATACCAGTAGTTGACACATTTAGGAGATCTTTCTTTTTTTAAAGAATATATTGTAGTGATTATGTTGTTGTAAGTCTTCTTCTTTAATTTCCCCATAACAAATTACATTATTTTTCTTAATTAAACACAAAAATTAATTTTTTACTAATCCCTATAATGCTCCAGTAGTTGACAGGCTTATTTTTTGGTTGCATCAATATTTGACACTTACAGGTTTCAATACATGACATCATATAACATTATCTTAATAATGGGTTTTAATCAGCTTAGTAGATTTTAAAATAGAGTTTTAAGAAATGTGTAAAAGAGACATGTTTAATATTAATGCTATGTTGCTATTATACTTAATTTGCTCGCACAAGGCTATAGGAAATAATAGAGAAACACAAAGATTGAAATGTATTATGATAAAAACTTAATAGATGATTAAATTATAATATGTTTAGCAATAAATTATGATCCAAAAATAAGTAATACTGTTACTGATATTTTTACTGATAAAATAGTAATACTCTATAGTCTAAGAAGTCTTAAAAATTAAAAGTAAAATTTAATAACATTTATTGTTATACCAGTAAATCAAAAATTGTTATGTAAAGAGCTTTAGACAATCTCCCATTTCTTTTAATTTGCAATTACTCGTCCAGGAGCCTTCTTGTTTTTTTGTGCTATCGTTACTGAGAATTTTTTTTTTTTTATCTACAGCGTTTAGATTCCAAGGTACCAATTCACATCTTCTAATCCATTTTGAAGTATTGAAGGAGAAAGACTAACTTTATCAGTCAAGACTTTTTGCAACAAAGGAATGAAGTCCTTTTTTATTCGATGTTAAGCAGTCAAAATTCTCATTTCTCCACTTATGAACAATTAGTTTTCCAGTTTTCCTTTAATGTTCCAAACAGTGAAACATCAATAGGCTGCAACCATTATGTTGCATTTGGGATTTAATACAATTAAAACAATTTCATTCTTTGTACAAAATTTACATGTGTGCATTGTGAGATTGGCACATGCCCATCACTCTATACTATTACTGGTCGTTTAATACATTTTTCTAGCAACCAAGGAAAAAACTTTATTTTTAGTGTTTTTGTAAAAATGTTCTTCCTTCATCCAGCCACTTTCTGATTTTCTAATCCCCAGTTTTTAGGGATGCCTTCAACAATGACTTGTAGTATTCGTTCATAACAATTTATAAACCATGATTGAAGCCAAGGTGTCATCAGCACTTCCATGTTATTAGATCAGTCAAGCACACCTCATCATCACTTTTAACTTGTTGGTAAAAATTTTTTTCTCCTTTGGCAACTAACACTTTACTGAAGACAGGTACATCTATGTTAAACACACTATGTGGGTCTGTTATAATAATCTGGAAATTATTTTCCAATAAATTTACCAATGTACTTCATTGAAACATCGACTTAAACTTTCTTTTGACACACTAGCTCTAAGATAAATTCAATTTTGATACAATCGTTTGCTTATTTCTGGATGGTGTTTCATAAATAATTCATATCACTTTCTTCCTGGCCTACCTTTCTACAAAAGGGCTGTCACATTCTAGTACTTTAACTAAAGTTTGAACACTGCCGAAAAGTTCAACTTTTGTAACTGGGAAGCCAGCTTTGCAGCTTTAACTGCCAATTAAACAAGATCTTCTTCGTCTTTGGTCATTGGACTGTTGTCTCATGCGAACTTCAACCGGAGATCACCCTTTCACTTTATACATCAAAGTTGCTTTAAGAACCATATATTTTAGCAGCCGTAGCAACTGGTACATATTGGTGAACGTTTTCAATTACCTTCGTCATACTTTCCACTGAATATTGAAGCATTTGCTTTCTATTGGAGGCATATTGTCTGGAAAAATATGACTTTATTACCCATAGGCGTACAGAGAAAAATATTTCGAGGGTGGTTTTTGTTTATTGTAAACAAAATTTTACTGGAAAAACTAAAGTTATGACATGACAATACCTATACATGATTGTGTGTGTGTTTATTTTGTCAAGTCAGAATGTGTGTGTGTGTGTATATATATATATATAATATTTAGCTATATTACATATGTAATGGCTCAACAAAATTACAGTTTGCATCAATTAAAAAACAATCAAATATATATTATCATCAGAAAATGAAATCAACCTCCTTGGACTCAGTGAAAACTTGGTGATAACTTCATTTGTGTCCACTTCGATTTCTTTGTGAACACAGAAGGCTAAGGCTGGTTAGGCAATCTTGTGCCATGGTGTTACGCAGGTAGCTTTTCAATCTTTTCTATGTCAAAAATGACCTTTCAGGTGAAGCAGTAGAGATGGGAAGATTCGCCAGTATTAGAAGAAGTATCCTCACATTTGGGTAAAATGTTTCACTACACTGCAAAAATGCTTCTATTGCAGTGCTTGATCTGTCTTTTAGAGACTTCTCAACTTCTTCCAAAATTTAAATTCTGCGAAGAAGATGTCGGGAAGTGGAAAAGTTAACTGTAGAGATCTACACTCACTTTTAAGTTTTGGCCACTTTCATCATCTGCAAGATGTTTAAGGGTCACTTTTTGGATGTTTGAGAGAAGCTGGTTGTGGTTTCAGCAGCGTCCATTTATTGCACTTTTACATTGTCTATGGTATAAATATTGCCCTCTTAGTATTCCTCTGGACCTGACGCTGGAACATCTTCTCTATGAGCCTGATGCACAGTTGATCTGGGCATTGTGATAGTATCGCCAACATTTGATGCCAGAATTAATGCTATTGCATACAGTGTCTTAAATTCTTCTTCAGAATTACTGCGTTGCAGTTCAAAAAATTCCAAAACTGTATTAACATGAAAGCAGGTTTCAGAAATATTAATCTCTACTTTTTTAAATGCCTTTGACAGCTGCAGTGTAAAAAGAATATTTTTTCAATTACAGTGAGGCATATTATAAACTGCCCTGCAGTGATGCACCCTAATAATTTGAAGTTTCACGATTTTCTGAAGACTGAAGTTTTTCCAGTGCATTAAAACCACTGACTTAGACATTTCTTTAAATTTCATAACTGTCTCGTGTTTACTAGCCCATCTGGGTCTGAATTAACTAACGGGAGCAAATAGTTGCGCCAGGGCAAGTTTGAAAGATGTGCCCAAATCCCTAATTATTAAAAGAAGCATTCACAATTTGAGAGCAAAGTTGCGCCTTTTATTTGCCACCATTCAAGAGTAGGCACAACCATTAAATCATGATTGTCACTTCAATAAATTTAAATGACATATTATCGCTATGGCTTGAAATACAAATAGTTAACTGTACCCCAATTAATCTATTACTTATAAAAAAAACATGTCCTGACTGACTGACTGACTGATTCATCATCGCCGAGCGCAAACTATCAAGGCTACAAGAATGAAATTAGGACTGTATATTCATTTTGTTATGTAGGCACCCACTAAGAAAGGATTTTAGAAAATTCCACCCCAAAGGGGTCAAAATAGGGGATGATAATATGTATGAAAGTCCGTCATTTTGAAAGTTACATAAACAAAATTTTGTATTTCGGTTATTGACGTTAAAACAAATAAATACGTGTTTCAGGATTTTGGAAATTTTATTTAATAAGGGATGAAAAAGGGGGTGAAAGTTTGTATCAGACTTGCATTATTTTTGATCTGAGGTCAAGTTATGGTCATCAACATAACGTAATATTTTTAATTAATCTGTAAATACATATGTATATTTTCGTATTTGTATATAATCAACTTCCACGCGAGCAAAGCCACGGGCAACAGCTATCTAGTAATAAATAAATAATATAACATACGTCTGTCAAGCACAAAATTTGTTTCAATTTAGATAGTGGTAACAAAGCAATTACTTACATTTTACTATTAAATTTTACATTCAAACAAAGCAATGGCATTTCTTGCATTATTACAAAACAAAACGTCAAAAAAAATCACGAACTGTGTAATCTTTGTCTAGATCCAAAGAGGTTTGTATTCCTTCAAGTCCAAATACGTCTCATCACTAATTATGGTGGTTAGTATAACTTTAAAAAAAGTTTTTTAAAGTTTGTATAAATATTGTAATAATGAAAAATAGGCTTTAAACTAATAATATTAATAAATACTAAATTATGTACTAATATTGTTTCTGTAGGGCACCCAGAAAGAGGCCGCTTCTAATTTTATTTCGAGTTTATAGGCATAATGTTTAGAAATTCTTGTACTTGCTGTCAATTTCATTAGATATTTTAAATAGAGCAGCCTTGACTTTGAAAGTAAATTCTTCACAGGGATTGGTCGAAAAGAGAGCAATTGATGATGTTTATGGTGACGTCACCATAATCTTGCCACCAGTTTGTGGCTTGCTTAGTGAATAAGGAAATGGAGCAAATAATAAGGCGCATCTTTGGGAGTATCTTGGGTGCAAAGTTTACGCCATTTCCAGACTTGCGCCAAAGCAGAATTGCACTCGTTAGTGAATCCAGACCCTGGTTTCACAAAGAGAAAGGAGAGATGTTTATTTTGAAGTAGGTGAATCTTGGACAATGCAGTCTTTCAACATAGAATTTCTGTATGTTATGTAGTACATTCACAATATAAATCTAACTGGAGAACAGTTTATACACAAATTATATTTATATGTGTATATATTATTTGATGTTGCCATTATTTCGGGGGAGTTTCAACCCCTCACCTCCACGCCTCAGAGTATGCCCATTACATATTGCAACACATTCCAAAAATTAATTCACCTAAGTTAAGTTAATCAATCAATACATTTTTTCACCAGCTAATTATTTGAGTAGGACATAAACATGTTATATACTATTTATGAAAATATATTATTTTACAGACCTAACAATTTAGCAACAAATTGAAAATTATAGAAAAAATATATAAAATTCAAAGATATTTAAAATCAAGGACAGTTTTATGAAGAAATTAATCAAGAACGCAGGAATCCATAAACAAGACAAACTATTAAGGAAAACAGCATAATTATATTTTATAGAGACACTTTTACTACATCACAATGATCACATGACAACAAACTGTTAAGTACTGTGTAAAAAAAGGCAGCAATTATGGTCACATGACCTATATGACAGTGTTGCCTCAGAAAAAAAAAGTGAATAAACTTATTTAATTTATATAGTTACTTAAATCATAAATATTGTCATTTTATCTAAACAAATATAAGAATTGTATAACAACAGTAATTGTAATATCTAAGGAGTTATTTACTAATGGAATTCATCCATCTATCATCACGAAACAACGTCCAAAATAAACTTCAAGTAAGAACATGTCCTATACACCTTCTCCGCTTAGCTACGACCATACTGTGGCATTATCGTAAATATGGACACTCGGGCAGTCATTTAAATAAAATAAATAAGGAACGTGTAGGAATTAAAGAAATTGGAAGTAATACGGATCAACTCATGTATACACGAGGAAATTTTAGGAATATCTTAAAATCGGCTCTTAAAACAAATAGTAGTGAGTAAGAATAGATAAGTGACGAATTGGAATTAATAAAGAAAGACAAGACCGAATAAAGAGTGAGGATTTAGTTGGAATAAAAAATTATAGTGTCGGGATTATTAAGAAACTTTTCGGAATAGTTTAGGATTTATTAAGTCAGAAAAATAAAATATAGTTTGAATTAATTGGAATTAATAATGAATTCATCGATTCATTATGGGGCGAATAAAAATAAATAAAGAACTTGTAGGAATAAATAGTAGGGAGAAATTTGGCATACATTAATTATAACAAGGCGCGATAAATAGCGAGGATTGAGTCAAAATAAATATTGAGTCAGAATGATTTAGAAACAATTCAGAATAAATAAGATTGTCTTATTATTAAAAATTGTAATAAAAATTAAAAATACAAATTTTTACAACTAAAAAAGGCCCCATCAAAAAAATAAGAAATGACAAGACTAAAAAATAACTGTCACAATAAATAAGTTAAAAATTCAAAATGAATAAGGAATAAGTCAAAAAAAAAATAAGGAAAAAAAAAATAAAGAGGAAGGGGGTCAGAAATAGTATGAATGAGTCAAATTTTAAAAAAAAAAGAAATGAGTCAGAATATTTAAAAAAGGGAATGATTTTGAATAAATAAGGGATGAGTCTTTAAAGTATTATGTATATATAATATATATATTGTATAAAAAACTTGTTTTGAAAAAATTATGATGAGGGGGTATTTTAAAAAGAATGTTTGAGAATAGATAAATAAAAAAACAAAAGAAAAAAATAAAAGGTGGAAAAAACAATATTATCATCATCATCAATTTTATCTCATCATATCTTTCATCATCATCATCATCATCATCACATAAAAAACTGTTTCCAGACTGTGGCCGGTTTTTTTAGTAAAATGCCTCACTCCCTCCTTACTCCTTCTACTCGTTTCCTCCCACTTGTTGTGTTGTTCCTTCCATTTGTTCTTGGTCTCTTCCTACATACTTATTTCAATAATCTTTTTGGAAAACCCTCCCTTACCTCCTAATTACATGCCATACCTCTCACCTATTCCTTACTATATCATGTACATGAAATAATAATTAAATTGTATGATCAATATATCCCATTCACTGTGGAAAATTACTCTTTTAAAAGGGTTTTTTTCTTACCAAAATTATTCTACTATAAAATAAAAATTTCTGTGGGGGAAAAAGGCCTTTCAGAATACAATTCCTACTCGAGCAGATTTATCTATAATCAATGAGTAGGAATTTTGAAAATAAGGTAAAATTGCGAATAAAAAAAGCAGAAAATAGTTGAGTAAATAATTTAGGAATAAAATCAAAATATAAAAAAAACAATCGGTATGAATAGTGAGATAGCAAAAAAATTCAAACAGTCAGAACAAATAAAAAAAGAAGGAATGATTTGGGAAAAGTAAGAGAAGAGTCAAACAATAGGGTGTTCGATTTGGAATTGATAAGAAACGAATCAGAATAAATAAGGTTTGAGTCGAAGTAAATAAATAAAATAATTTAGGAACAAATATGAAATAATAGTATTAAGGAAAGAATAGTCCGAATAAAAAAGGGGAAATTTTTGGAAAAATTACATACGGGATAAGTTAGGGTGGGGAAAAATCAATTTTCCCTGAGGGGGGGCAGATAAAAAAAAGTTTTAGTTGACATTTACCCAAAAGAAAGGTTTACACATTAAATTTTATAAGTATTAACTATGGGGGTACCCCAAATAACAGGTATTTTTCGGCCCCCTTCCCCTTCTCCCTTTCTAAGACTTACTATTTATTTGTACAACATGCCTATGTATCCAATAAATAAAAGATAAAGCCATTTTCAAAAAAAAATTTGAATAAAGCAATAACATCTAGCCTACATGAACCCTTTTTGCTTTGAAAAAAAAAACAATTTTTTTTTACATGTAAAACACCCCTCTGATATACATATACATTTTAAACAAATCATAAAATTTTGGAGGAACATTCCATTTTTTTTAAATATGCTTAGTAAACTTCCTTAAAAAATTTTCTCCTTAAAAATAGGGAAAACAGTAAAAAAAGATGGGGTTTTAAAATTTTAACATGATAAAAGGAATAGTTTAATGATGATTAAAGTAAGCCCTAATAATGGTTAGGATGAAGGGGACTTTTTTGGGATGAGAGAATTTGTCCTTAAAATTTGAGTAAGGTTAGAAGCCCTTTTTCAAGATGAAGAAACGGCTAGAGCTAAAACAGTAGGCTTGAGCGTAGGGTATGGGGAGGGCCCCTACCCTAAAACATTTATTGGCGTTGTGGACTTCACTTTGTGTGTTACATTAGTAATAGGGGGCAGTGCAAGTGAGTGATAGCCCGCTTGGCTTGATTGGTAAGGTAGAATAAACCCCCGTATTTAAAAAAAGTTTTATTTTTTTCCTCCAAAATTTACCCTTTCGAAGGATTTGGTATAAAGTAGGGTGTTTAGATTTTAAAGTCCCACTAGATTTCAAACATAGGTAAAGAAATTGTTTTTGGTTGAAACTTATCCTTGTTAATGTATTTTTTAAATCTTTCAGCACTCTTTCACAATTATTTAGATTATAATCTTTTGTTGGGGTTTTTTTTTTTTTTTTACTTAAAAATAAATGAAATCATTAACTTTAAAATTAAATTATTCTTTTTTTTTATTTTTAGTATATTATTTTTGTTTTTTTTTTAATTTTTTTTAAACAAAGGGCCATTCAATAAAATACCGTAGATTTTAAGTTCTAATGAAATTTTCCCATAGTTGTTTCCCCAAAATATAGATAATTTCATGATGTGGATTTAAATTATTCTAGCTAGACATGCATTAGATGTATGCATGAAGTACTTACAATATTTTAAAAAAAAATTAGTTTTTAAATTTTTAAAGATATTTAATAGTTGTACATTAATAATTTTTGATTTATACAATACTTTTGTTTTATACCCGATATTTTGATTATTTTTCATTTTTTATCATAATGTTTTATTTCAAAATTTTTTTGGTTTTTATTAAAATTATATTTTATTTTTTTATTCACACCGCGTTGATAATGAAACTAAATTTTTGTCCATTTCCCGAAACTTTTTGTTTGATTACCAAACCGATAACACAAAATGCCAACAAGGAAGGAAAAGGGCTACCCCGGTCTCAAACTAATGACATACCTTTTTAAATGCTTTTTTTTATTTTATAAAATAGAGGATCGCATCTTATACTTTAGTGACATTTATTTGTCTCTTTTTCCTTCTTTAGTAAATTTTTGGCACTTGGATAATATTGTACGTGTTAATTTTATTCTTCAAATCAAAGTGTCAAAAAGGGAACCCTCTTTGGTACATCAAAACTATTGAAATTTTTAAAACCCATAGTTATTGAATTTACAATTAACTTTTTTTTTAATGTATAAAAAATGAGTTTTTTTTTATTATTTGGTTATAAATTTTAACATTAAAAAAATTAAAAGCTTTGAAATATATTTAAATTTAATGAACTGCATTTTTTTAGACTTTTTTTAAATAAAAAAATATTTTGGGGTGTTTAAACTGGCAAGTTCAAATCTAAAAAAAGAAATGTGCATTAAAACCCCAAGAAAACGAATAAAAAGGGGAAATAAAAAAATGTTTAAATTCTGAAAAAATTTTTTCCCATTGTTTTCAGTTTAAGTAAAGGTGCAAAAGTGGGGGGGGGTTTAAAACCCCCCACAAATTTTTAACAAAAATAAATAAATTTATTTTGATTCAAAAATAAAAAAATTAAGAAAAAGTACAAAAGGGGGTGAACCATAAAAAAAATTTTGGGAGAAAATTTAAACCTAAACCTTTTAAAAAGGGGGTTTTTAAAAAAAAAAAATTTTAAAAAAAAAATTTTTCCTAGTTTGACGTTGGGGTTTTTCGAAAACAAAAACATTCGTAGTTTCTGGGTGTAAATATAGGCCAATAGTATTCAGTACAAAAAATAATTTTTAAAAGTGTTTAAGTTAATTTTTTTTTTTTAATTATTCAATTTTTACTTTATAGCCGGTTCAAATCGAAAACCCCGGGGGAGCAGCAGTAAAAATTTCCCGTTCTAAATTTCGAAAAAAAGGGTATGTTTTGCAACATGTTGGAAAAAGAGTGGCAATCCCGTTAAAATTTCCCCTCCAACTCCTCCTCCCTTTTTACAACCAACACCCCCCTTCAAACCCTGTTAAAAATTCCCCTTTAAAATGTTTTAGCCTTTATTCTAGGAGGTTTTTGAAAGAAACACATTTTGTTTCGTGTGAAAATTTTCCTAGTTTAAAGAAAAAAGGGATTTTTAAACTTTACCGACCATATGTTTAATCAATCTTCTTTATTTTGGAAAAAATTTGGGTTTTGACAAAAAACCAAATTTGAAGGTTTCCTTTGGGGTTTTAAAATTTTTATTAATGGGGGGGGGGGGGGGGGTAAAGCTTTTTTAAAAGTTTTAGGGTCACCCTATCAATTTTTAAATTTCAATTTTCGAAAAATAATATTTTAAAATATTGAAAAATAACCTTGTTTACAAATTTTTAATAGATCATGCCCAAATTTATTTTGGGATCTGTGGGATAACCTTCAAATTTATTTTAAATAAATTGGGGTCACCAAAAAAACCTTGACAAAGTTCTCTCACAAAATCACCCGAATTAATTTTTTTAAAAAAATCGCACATTTTAAACCCTAAATTTCTGCGGGAATTTTTTTATAAAATAAATATTTTTTATATTCCCTAATATTATTTTTTTGCAAATTTTCACGATTTTAAATTTACCCTTTTTAAAAAGAAAAGAAATCTTTATTGCCTTGCAAAGATGACTTATTTCATCACAGGGGGAAAAATTTCTATTTTAAAAAGGGTTTTTTAATTTTCTTGAACGACCCGATCTTTGGTCAATGTCGAAATTTAATCCTCACTTTTACTTTCTCAAAGGTTTTTCTTTTGTCGAAATAAATAAAAACAAATCAAATGTCCAGAGTTTGAATCGAAAAAAATTGGGAAAGAGTTAAAACAAGCTAGGAACAAGTCAAAATAAATTAGGAACGAGTCACAACAAGCTAGGCACAAGTCAAAATAAATTAGGTATGAGTCACAACAAGCTAGACACAAGTCAAAATAAATTAGCGTACGAGTCAAATCAAGCTATCAACAAGTCGAAATAAATTAGAAAAGATTCACAAAGATATGTTAGAACTTGTCAGAATAATTATGGAAGAATTTTTCAAAATAGTTAAGGAAATGTTCAGAATAAACACTGATTATGTTGGAATAAAGTATGAATGTGTCATAATATATATGTAACTATTTGTAGTAGATAAAGAGAAGATTAAATTAACAAGGAAAAGTCGGATGGAGTAGGATTTAGTAGAAATTGAATTAAACCAGATGGAAGGAAAGACAAACCAGGATCACACAAGAAACAATAAGGAACGAGTCGTATATGATAGGAACTACACTAAATTAATCAAGAACCAACGCAACGAAGATAAAGACAAAAAGTTCTGGATACAAAAGGAGAAATGAATGAAATAATAAGGAAGAACATTTTGAAGAACCTGTGGGAATAACAAAGACAAAAATTATGTATAAATTAGAATAAATTAATAGAAATTAAGAAGGAAGGAGGAGTCTGAGTAAATAAGGGAGATCAAGTAAGAATAATAATTTAATATTAAATACAGAGGCTATTGGAAACTTTGTTTACAATATGTCAACCCATGTTTTAATTCAGTGATTTTATATCACTTTATTGAAAATTTATATATATCATTTTGTAGATCATTAAAAGCAAATAAAATCAATCTTTTGAATATTAAAAGTCACTTAATTCAATACCAAATTTAAAAATATCTAATTCATTCAATTGGAAAGCTATATATTTGGTTTATAACTATTCCTAAGTTTTCTATCTAAGTTCCAAGTTTATTACCATCCTTACTTAAAAATACTTTATAATGTTTTTTATTACTTACTATTATTATTAATATTATTGCTATTTACATTTTATAACTAACCAATAGATGCACTAGTTACATACCATAGCTAAATGGGGAAGTGATTTTTATTTTTAAGATCCATGATAATTTTGATAATTGCTTTCTGATAATAATATGATTTCACAGAACTGTCAGAAACACTAGATACAAATTTGGCCAACAATAATTAAAGTTTGTAATTCCTTAAGGAACTAAAAAATATTTCCAACATTCTTGTTTAGTTAAACCCTGAAATGTGCTAGAAAAAACAAGAAACAACCTTTTAGATGCTCTGGTTGCCAAGGAGTAGAGAGAGCTAAGTGTATTGCACAAGACTATCCAACAGAATAATGACCAATAATACTTATTTTTCTCCTCAATTGTTTATATTCATGGGACTTTATATGAATATATATTTGAAACTAATTCATTACTAATAAAACATGAGACCTACAAAAGGTCTAAATTTTTGAAAGAATTACAAAATTAACCATCAAAATTCTTGATTATTCTTATTTGAGCATGTTACTGATTTATTGTAATTTTTAACTAAATTTAAACTTAATTTGCAAGTATCTATTTAGTTATAGTTTGTAGCTGTTAAGAATAATACGTTTAGTAAAAATATCAAATATGTTTGGTTAAACTGTTTTGTGTTTCATTTGTGTAATTACCAGTTTTTTAATTTAAATGTAAAATTCCAAATGTTTTTAATTGAACATTTTTCTCTTTTATTGCTATCAGTGATCTTATTAAGAAATGTAAGTATATGTATAAGCAATTATATTAATGGAGCTAAGTTATTTTTAAATAGTTGTGTTAGTGGTAAGTTACACATATAGAAAAAAAGATTTGTTTGTTATTGTAGAAATATTTGAAGTTTTATTTTTGCAATAGTTTGTTTGTAAAATGTGTACTTATCTGTTTGTATTCATATGTGTATAGCTTTGCATGGCTTAGTATTTAAGAAATTAATGTAAATGCAAGTACACACAGCTCTAATATAATCTACAGTATTGGTAAATCCTTTCAAACTTTTATTATTAGCCAAGTTTATTGTTCCTTATAACCTATACCTGTTCATGTTAGTGACTAGCTGAAGTACCCAGCATTGCGTTTGGACCCTGGTAACGCTTTTGTTTCAGGCAGAAAAAAAAACTTCACTATAGTTCTTCTGACCCACTTTTTAATTATTTTTTTTTAAAACAATATAAAATGTAAAATTTCAGCTTTAAGGTGCACATG
The DNA here is from genome assembly GCA_039000515.1 of Timema cristinae. NCBI lineage: Eukaryota > Metazoa > Arthropoda > Insecta > Phasmatodea > Timematidae > Timema > Timema cristinae. Next base: position 11,021,958 of record JBCFYV010000003.1, read on the forward strand.
TTTGTGCACAAGGGCTACTAGTTTTTAAATTTCAAACCTCTGCAATTCCCATGACAGACAGACAGACTCTCAATTTTATTATTATAGATATTAATCATCCCATAGAATAATACTATGCAGGTAAGTTTGAACTACTCCTGCGCCTACTAGCAATATTAATTATCTTATACAACATAAATGTTACAAGTAAAACTAGACCAATTTACCATTTCACCTTTTCATGAGCATTATAATGTTCCTTTAATAGCAAAACCTACCCCTTTGCACTTATATTGTTAATAATTCCATCAACATGAATACCTCTAAGCACAGCTCCCCTTCCTTAGACCTAATTTGGGTTTAACAAACAAGGTTTTAAATCATACCTTAAAAGAGAATATTAAATGTAACAGCCATTTAGGTTTGGGTTCACCAGAGACTAAACATTTAAAATGTGTTTATTTGGTTTAGCTGTCAATTACTATTTGACTGTTTACAATGATTTATTTAAAAAGATATTTTGTTTTGTAGGTTTCAGTTTTCAAAATGTCAGTTTAGAACAAAATAATGTTTATCATAGTAAATAATGGAAACAGAAAAGTGGTGTATCCAGAAAAAGAAGGGAATGAGAGGGCTACAGCCAGGACTGTCTCTAGTGACAGGCTTTAGTATTAACTGTGGCAACTCTACTTGTAATGACGTCAAAGATATGAAAATACATGAATATTTCCTGTGTTCTTTAATCTAAAAATTTATTTGGAATTTTAACAGTATTGATTTTGAATGATTATTGATCTGAGTTGGCTTTTACAAGTAGCATTTAAATACAGGCATTTTAAAGGTGTAGAGGTTGCTAAAATAAAACATTAAAATATAAATTGACATATTGTTATGTATGATGTTTAATTCACAATAATGATGAACTATAATAAATGTTAAAAATGGCAAAATGTTGATTGTTTTGAATTCTTGTAAGAGCTTTTTATTTTTGTAATATAATCAAAGGGTCCTGGGTTCAATCCACGTGTAGCTCTATAAGAAACTATAACATATTTAAATAAAATTAAGGGTTTTATTTCTTGAATACAGTGTAAATTTGTGTTCGCCATTTGTTTTAAATTGCATGACTGTTAGTTTTAACAGAACAAGAACACAAACCTGCAGTACAGGCCCAACCCCTTTTCAAAACATGATATTGTTGATGAAGGCATTTATCTGACTCACAAATTAAATATAAATACAAAACTATGAAGCTTTCTTGATTTTACTATCATTTAACTATCAATCACGAGGAAAAACATTTTGGAACTAAATTTTCATAGAACGGTAATTTCTTTTTCTTTTCTGGACAAAGTTTCATGTACTTGTAAAAGTACATTTTCAAATTTTGACTGAATTAAAGAAAATAAATAGTTTTGAGTTATTTGAGAAAATATTTGGTCTCAGTAATAAATTCTTACTTTCAAGACTGAGATGATATATTTCAACATCATTTTGTAAACAATGTTATAATACTGTACTAGAATGATTATAGGTTTT
>JBCFYV010000003.1:11023575-11255505 GCA_039000515.1 Timema cristinae
GCGGTGCCCCGTTGCCTTATCATTGGGCCCATCTTTTTTTAAGACACGGTGAATATTGACTCAAAACTTGAAAATCTTTACTGAGTTTGTGAACCAACTGGATGATCAAGAACTTGCAAATGGTTACTTCCAACAGGACTGTGCCACTTGCCACATCTCCAATAAGGGCATGGCAGAAATTCTCATTTTTTTACTGGACAGTATTATCTCCAAAGACCTGTTGTCACTGAGATCTCTCAACCATACACCCGCAAAGTTCTTCCTCTGAGGAATCTTAAAAGGCCTTATTTATGCCAATAGGCCTAGGTTGATTTAGGAACATAAAGACAACATCAAACGTGAAATTGCTGACATTGACGTCACTATGCTACATCCCACATTCATCAATATGGAGCTTTGGGTGAATATATGGCTGAACATTGTGGTTGGGAACTTCCAGCAACTTCAATGAGAAATTCCTACTTGCCATGGGACAAGGTATGTTTTACAATATTTAAATGTGACTTTCTAATAATAAACTAATTAAAAAAATAGGTGTACTATCTCGAGTGAATCATCCTGTAGCTGATAGATATTTAACCAATCATCTTTAATGGTCATCCCAACTACTCTTTACTTATTTTATTACCTGAAACATAGAATAGAAACACAGTAATTTAAACTTCTTTACAATATTTGAATTGCGTGAGTGCTAATATGCAGAAATACTTAGCACTTTTTGGCTTCAGTGCTTATAAAGTCCCCCTTCTTGTCCCATCCCAAACATGATTCTTGATGTAGGCATATGCTCCCAGCATACACATACTATATTGGTGAGGTACCTAATATCTATAAACATTATCCCTATGAGCAATCAACGGCTCACAGACTGAAGAGGATATTACCAATCGTAGATCAATGGTAAGGTGGACCAAGTATAGCCACCCGTAGTGGATAACTGGACCATTAATTGCCATTACAGGATTCATAAGGTAGAGTCGGGGGTAGAGGGAGGGATTAAATCCATTCCACGGGAAACCATCCGTGTTTTTATTGGGTGAGAGGAATGGGTCATTCATTCGTGGAAATCCAATAATATCATCTCGTCATCCCACTGGCATGGTGTCCATGGGAATAACAGCACATGGACCAACTAGTAGCATTGTCTTTGTGATAGTTCAGTTGGACGTTTTTTCTACTAGCCGGGGTAAGACATACTACTTACATAATTGTTCGAGTAATCTTTCAACTGTCATAAAAAACATAAACAAACTATATATAGCCTTAAAGTGAGTGTTAGATTCACCCTCACCTGTAAACATAATTGATAACTTGATCATTTTAGAAGTGTTCACATGAATATAGGACTTTATGTTTATATATAAATATTCTGGTAAAAATAACACTATCTTACGACTAAAAAGTTACAATTTTAATGTATTCATACATCTAGTCATGTTATCTATAACCGTAACGTTTGATAACTTCTATCAATTCCTATAAAATAATATTAATAATCTAGTAAAATGTTAGCAATGTTAACCACAAAGATAATATATGATATATATATATAGATATATACATATACATTTTCTAAACGGTTCTTTCTACCAAAATCAGCGTATATGTATTATAATACTTATGAAGTGGGGTTCTACGAGCTGAAGTTTCTTTGAGTCAAGCAATTTTCTTAAAAATCTTCCGAGCATCGAGTCGAGTCTTAATGGAATAACTGTATAATGTCTCAAATCAAACCAAGCAATTTTTTTTAAATCCTTGAAATGACTATAGCAGTAATATTTTAACAATGAAAAAACATTATTTGAAAATTTAATTTTTTTTTATGGGAGCAAGCGAACTACCATACATAATAATACCATTCTGACAATCAAATGTAAAGTTAGGCTGACACTATTCCACTAGCTGACGCAAAATTTGGGGTTACGGGCTTCCAATTCGACTTTTACATCAAAATATAATAGACTGATGGCTATTATTCTGTAATATGTGAGGTCTAACCAGGTAGCTACTAGAGGTTTATTAAATTAAATATACACTCGTATACTGTCGTCGCAATTACGAGTCCTACGTTCACCCATCCCGGTCACCATTATGTTACTGTGTCAAAGCGTAAGATCTCTTACTATACTTGGCAACTGCCTAATCAAAACGCTCTTAACACTGTCTTAACCAGTGTCTAACCAATATCCAACCCTTGTCTACACACACTAGCTAGAATCTTCCGACTAGGAGATTCCAAAGACGGCATTAAGCACCAATCAACGGGCTTAGATCCACGTCACCCAAAACCACGCGATGTTTGAACATCACTTTCAACAGATTCAGTGCTTTCCCACTGGAATTAACAGCTATGGGACTACATGCGGATTGTACAGGAAACATCTCACATTTCAGATAGTTGACTCTACACTTACAAGCTGGCCGGTGATAGATAAACTTACAATATATATCAAATTTTTAAGAAAAAATCACTAAGTTGAGAGTATCACATTTTCTTTAATCTAATAAACTTGAGTTATAATAAATAATAGGATTATTATTTAAATACATTTATTATTAAAAGGTAGTGAAAAATGAATAATGAGCATATTTTATATTATATAAAAATTCTTCCATTCACTTCTCATCTGTATAGTTGATATTTACATGATGATCCTTCAATAAGAGAAGGAAGTAAATTTTTTAATATTTCAATATCATGACGGCCTTGCATTAAGCTATTTGTGTTCTAACAACATTACGGAAATATAACTTTTAATACCTTTTATATACCTTTCTACTTTCAAAAACAAATTTTCTCAGTTGCTAACTTTAACCCGTTAAGTGGCCGTATAGTCTAAGGCGCTAATCTCACAGCATACTAGACTGTCGATGACGGGGAAATTGAGGTTTTAACCTCAGGTGTACTGGAGGTAGTTTTTTCAAAATTATTTTCCACTCTCCCTCAACGAAAATGCAGGTACACTTCCTCTAAATACAACCATCCTAATCCCTAAAACCATTAGCACATTTAGTGCATAAGCGTATAACAAAAACGGGTAGCAAGTTGTGGTGCTGACCTTAACAATCCAATGGTCATTATTACAAGCAATACCCTTTGTTTTGTTCTTCTTCCCCCGACACAAATTGGGTATTTCACAAACAGCAACTATAATATAATATTATTACTATTATTATTATTATTATTATTAGCACCGCGTCTTACTACCCGTTAGGTTTATACGCGCTTACGCTAATGTATAATGGTAGAATGATTTTGAGATGAAATGGAGGACCTACAGTTTAACGTGGGATCTGAACCACGGTGGAGAGTGGGCATTCCACACATTCATAAGTTGAGTCTAAATAAATAAAGAGAAGATTAAACAATAAAATACTTATCAGTAAAGACACAATTCAAAGCAAAGAAATACATATACAATATATATAAAAGGGGTATACCAGGACACATTGAAGACCATGTTTTGATCGTATTTCCCACAATGGTCAATGTATAAGAGGTCCTTCCGATTATGAGACAGGGGCGTACCAGTACACATAGAAGAGCTTATTTGCCACCGATGTTTCAACTCCCCGCTCTCCCTTCCCTTCAGCTTTCACCTTTCACCTGTAATCACTTATCATCCTCTCCCCTCTCCCTTTCGTTCAGCGTTCAACAATACATTGTGTGCTTTTATCTTGACGTGATAATCCTGGCAGGACTTGACATCAGCGGTACATTGGTGCATATTTTTTCTGTCTAACAGGGTAAGACATGGGTATTTTCTTATATTATCTAGAATCTGTAACATTAAATTATATTAGCATCAGCCTATGACTTAGGACTTTTCCTATAAATTTATTCTGTACGTTGAATCACTTTCAAGCAAATTCAAATACATAATGGACGTACCTTCTTATCCTTAAGTAAGCTTTCTAAACTTTTTTATTCTTACAGGTCTTATCTCTCAGAGAAAGACTGAGGTGTATCACTAAACAAATGCTGCTGCACAATTCTCCTTCTCATCTACATACATGATTTAAAGGAAGAATAGATGAATGATGAGTTTAAAGAAAGAAAAAACTAATATTAATCAAATTATATAAAATTCATAAAAAAGAAAATGCTGACGCAGAATCAATCTAAAATCATACACCTTTTAGAGTGAAAATGGAGTAATGATAGTAAGTAAGATAAGGATAGACTAATAAAAATCAAAGTATATAAAATGTATCAAAATAATTAAACTTTACATATCTTTAAGCAAATTCTGATGCAGAATGGGCCTACTCATCTATATAAATGGATTGTAAGAATAGTGGGCGAACAATAAGCTTAAAGGAATAATAGACTTACAATAGAGTATATAAAATTGATCAAAAATTTAAATTGCCATATCTTTATGCGCGCTTACTTGTCCATCCCTTATATATAACAGCATGTTTAACATTACACTGAATTAATTCCTTAACGATAGTCTTAATGGAATGACGTACATTACATTTAATCCTTTCATTACATAATGATAGATAAAGGAATGTTCTGTGTTTCACTAAATGTTTTGAATTACATGAGGAGCTTTGCTACCAACCGTCGTCAAGAGATTTCCCTGAAATACCTAATGATGAATAACAAGTTAATGGGCTGGGCTAATGTTGAAGGATTACAAACTGATTTCTATCAACGTTCCCTTTTGTTTAAAGTTTCTGGCGTTTTCTTCGAAATGCCTTGAAGTGCGACTCACACACACACACACATTCCGGGACTAAGGTGCACGTCAGCCCACTAATTATGACAGTTCCTGGCATTATTATGACATCAAGGTTGACAATTTATAGATGAAGATGGCTATCCTGGGTAGATTTTAGAATCGAGAGTTGAAGAAAACATCGTATCCAGACATTTATATTGTAGAGAAGGTTTAAAGAAGTAAAGGAGATAGTGCTTATTTTAAACAGAACAGACTCGACTATTTCAATAATTCATGGACTGATGTAGTCATATAGTTTAATTTTTTGATAAGTTTTAAATTCTTTGATCGCTGTATTCCCATTCCTGGGTTATTCTACTTCTAAACGGTTGATGATTAGGGGGCTCTGCACCATAATTTTCTTAAGGATATGGTAAATTTAATTTTCTTTCATATATTTTATATACTCTGTTGTTAGTATATTCTTCAATATTCTGCATCAGCAGTTGCTTAAATATATAATAAGTTTAATTTTTATAAATTGTATATACATTGAATGTTGTTAATCTAATCTTCATGTAATCTCATCACTAACCCGTCCTTTCTCTAAACTGTTTATGTAGATGAGCAAGTGGATTTTGCATCTAGTATTTTCTTAAATATACACCGGTCTCTCTATGAGGGAAAAGACCTGTTAGGTTAAAGTTTGAACAAGAGTGAAAAAGGGACAGGATGATGAGGGTTGACAGGTAAGGGTGACAGCTTAAGTCCAGGGGTGGGAGGGTGGGAAGCCGAATCACTGGTGGCACACGCCTTATATGTGTTTATATTTGCCCCTATCTCATAATTGAAAGAACCTATGATAAAGTGACTCTTAACATAAGGTCTTCTAGGTGTCCTGGTATGCTCCCTTTATGTATACTATAATCTTTCACAAAGAGATTGAAACTGGTGAAATCCCAAATCTTTTGACCATTCTCATCGCCGGAGCTGCGTGATCGGGGTGATCACACTGGGCCCCCCACAAACCCCGTAAGAACGAAAACAATCATTGTAACCTTTTGTTGTGGATATTTACTACAGCTTTCAATACAGTGGTGGTGGAAACTTATTTGTGTAGGGAAGGCCGGGCATAAAAAACAACAAACAAAACGTTCTTTAAGAACTTGGCTTCCACCCCTACTCACTCCAATTCCTTCTGTCCGATAAAGCTTTGAAAATTAGATACCTCTAAAAGATATTTGCAGGGGTCTTCCTCCCCAATTTTTGAAAATTAGATCATTTTTATAAACTATTTAGAGTAGCCTTTCCCAATTATTTTTTTTAAATTTGGAGTGGTCCTTCAGCAAATTTTTGAAAATTGGATACCTCTAAAAGCTATTATGAGTAGTAATAGCCTTTTTTAAACAATTTCATTTCTCCAGAAGGTATCATTTGAAGAGAAACGTCTAAATTTTGTTTTTGAAAATCGGCTGCCCTTGAAGCTCTTTAGAGTAACTCTTACCTTAATATTTTCCGAAAGTAGTCTTCTCAAGTAATTTTTAAAGAGTGATATGTCAGTACTTTATATGCTATTTGAAATGATCCTCACTTGGATGATGATTCGAGTTGCCATCATCTGTAAAAATGGTATGCCTCTAGAACGAAAATCGTGTTTCAAAATGGCATATTGTATCTATAAACTATTTGTAGAGGTACGCCCCTAGAATTTTTGTTAAGTTTCGATGGCCCTAGAAGCTTATTAAAATAATCTTCGTCCAATTTTTGTCTGACAGATGCCTCTAGAAGCTATTTAAAGTGGGGGTTTTGATGCGTATTTTTGAAAACTGGCTGTATCTAAAGGTTTTTTGGAGTTTTTTTATAAGGGCATCTTTAAGCTTCATATTGGATAGTATCATATGATTTGAAATGTATCTAGGGGGAAGAAAACTTATTTCAAAAGGGGTGGGTTCTGCTCCTGTGGTTCTGCCACCATAGTATCAATCTGGTCACAGATTACAAAAATGATCTCAAACCATCAAGTTGAGGCACTGGTGGTGGACATTAAAGAAAAGTACAAATATTCTTTCAAAGTAAATGTTCTTCTAAGAAATCTCCTATTAACAACATTCTACATTGTTGAAATACTTTTAAAATACATTTAGCACCAAGGTGGACAAACTGTAGTAGGGGTAAGGTAATTTTCAAAATTGAATTTGAATACAAACCTGGTCCATACAATCATGTACCATAGTCTATCATACATTTCCTTACTTAACATTGGAAGTGATATACTTCATGAAATGGACTTGAAAAACACTAATTACATGTGTTTCAAAGGAAGCAAGGAAAGTTTGTATCATAATGAGCGTTATCATGAAGTCTGTATGCAGCCTATTACTTTTACTTTGTTGTTATTACATTTGTGAAATATTAAACGTTTGTTTAATTTTTAACTTTTCTCAGACATGCTATGATGTAATTTACATAGGCCTGCTTCGGTGGCCCCATGGTATAAAGCGCCACTCTTGCAATAAACTTGGTTGCCAATGACGGGGAGATTGGGGTTCAAATCTCAGTTGGATGTGGTGAGGGTGTTTTTTTACTAAACAGTTTTCCCTTCACCATCCTTGCAAATGCTGTTGTACTCCCACATCCCAAACTCATTGGCGTAATTATTATATATTCGTATAATCTGAGCAGGTAGTAAGACACAGGGTGACCTGGCGGTCTAGGGGTAAGGTGTCAGACTTCTGTGCTGGGGTCCAGGGTTCAATCCTAGGTCCCGGCACAGATTTATCTGATTGCCAAACCCTCTTCACTTCTGACAAGACGTGTATTAATCACAACTTGTGAATGTGTGGAATGCCAGGCCTTCACTGTGGTTCGGATCCCACGTTAAACTGTAGGTCCTCCATTTCATCTCACACCCACCCTACCAATAAACATTAGCATAAGTGTGTATAACCCTAACGGGTAGTAAGACGCGGTGCTAATAATAATAGTAAGACACATTTCTAAAAATAACATGGGTTTATTGGGGTCCCCACATATATAATCACTATCCATGCTAATATATCATACTAATTGAACTTGCAAGGTTATTAACTTCACTAGTACTTATACTAAGTTTGTGAAATGTTAAAAATAAAAACTCTTTTAAGCTTTTCATAATTAAATATACCATACTACTCTATATTGGGAAAAGTTAACTAGAATTGCATAGGTGCAGTTAACATCAGTTGGTACATACTTAGGTTTGTTTATGGTTAGGTTTGACCCTTTTGGAAAGTTTAAAATCAACCCAAAAACAATCCCATACCCATCAGACTTGCAGATATAGTTTGTCAAATCAACAAAATATATTTGCAAAAACTTAAATATAAATGGTTTTTAATAATATTTAAAATTAAAGATCAGGGAGTCGAACTGAAATTTTTATCAGTTCTGGTTCTGGTTCCTGTTCTTTTCTCTTCCCTATAGTGTTCCGGTTCTGATTCGGTTTTAAATTTTGTGTAGTACAGCGTCTTTCTATCAATTCGGGCTTCGTATATATACTAGATTTGATGGTTTTTTAATGAATGAGGAAAGCTACATTTTTATATTTAGAGGAAGTGTATCTGCATTTGTGTAGAAAAAGAGTTGAGAACCATTTTTGAACTAACACTATAGATCAAAAGTATTGCTAGACTAAAATATATTATAACATACCTTAATAACTATAGTGTATCCTTCTAGCTTGCGTCTTGAACTGTCACCGTCAATCTCATAGTAAAGAAACTTCCAAACTGAGTTTTCTTTAACATCAATAATATTATTTAAACCAGTTACTAGCAAACAAAATAATCACCTCCGCACCGTACACAAGAAACACATTCACTGAGCTACTTCCTAATTTAAACTTGAGTGAAAGAATTTGAAGTTAGCATTTTGCCTCCCTCCATTTCCCTTTACCTGCTATTATAAGCTGTTCAACAAACCACCAGATTGTCAGTTCTCACGTCCAGGAAGTTCTAAGTACAATAGGCTCAGACTGGTGATTTCTTAATTTATGTATTTCAACTTGTAAGGAATGTGGTATTATCTGCCATCTATCAAAGCTAAATACAGCTTTTTATACCTCTAGCTTGTTTATTAAAGTGAGAAAACAACAAACAATGTGACAGTCACGATATTCCTCTGGAATCTAGCTCTAGTGTTTATTGCTAAGAGCTCATTAACTCTTTTCTAATCACCTTATAAAATAGGTTTCAAACAAAGTAGTAAACTAAAATATATCAAGCCCTTTCAGAACTGACTGAGAAAGGGGGGAAAACAACATCTCAAAATTAAACTAAACTTAGCAAAAAGAAATATCTGTGCAACATGTCAAAATTATATATATATTCTGTAAAACTAGGAACCTTCATGAACCTAAACTTATTTAACGGTTCCAATTATGGTTCTTGTTCTTCAGAATAGTGTTTTAGGGTCCCGGTTCAGATTTCAGTTCCTTAAAAATAAATGTTAATTTTGGTTATCGGTTCCTGTTCCGGTTCAACTCCCTCTTAAAGAGAAAGCCAAATTTTCCTTGGAATGACACTACATCCATTTCTCAACAATCATAACTGGATCATCTTGAATATTATGAATACATATTAGTAATTTAGAACTTTTAGATAAATGTCACTAAACAGTGTTACGGCTACAAGTTTTTTCCCATATTAAATGCTGTGTATAAATATAGGTTAATCACATTTCAGACTCTCCAAGAACTATGCCAAGTGTGGAAATGGGGGCAACCGTCTTACCAGTACAGGATCCGCAATTCACCCAACAAAATTCCTCTCTATGAATGCTGGGTAGGTAACAAATTGGTTTACACATCTTTTCTTAATGTATGGCTTTTTATTCCATACAATTGGGCTTTGAGTACATCCTAGAACCAGAAGTAGATTGCCTTCAAGCTTTGATAGTGTTTTATTCATTCTAATCATACCTTTAAATTTAAAATTAGCTGAACCTGCTTTGGTGTTTGAATGGTCTAAGGCAGCGGTTCCCAACGTGTGGTACGCGCCAGGATGTTTGGGGGTACATGAAAATTTTGATTAATGGTGGAGAGAGCTACATATGCCAACAGTATAAGACAGAAGATCAGTCAAAAGTTATTAAATTAGCTCAACGATGGGGTGAGGTGCGGTGCGCGTTTTATTTTATAATTGATCTGGAGAAAATGATTTCAATCTTTAACATAAAATAGTTTTTTATATATTAATAAATAAATTAAATGTGTTTGTGTTTATTGTAACTTTCACTTTTTGAATGTAAAAATATCTGCACTCTTTATTCAGCTTATTAACACATTGTCTTTTTAATCCCATTACTAGCCCATTTATTATCAATTGCAACAAATAAATCAGAAATAATAATTACATTAGTAATTAAACATTTTGATAAAAGAAATTAAGGGCATAATTTATGGAAATAGACTGCCAAGAGGTATGAATGAAAAAAATAGGTTGGGAATCGCTGGTCTAAGGCATCACTCTCACAAGAGTCTGAACTGCCGATAACGGACAACCAAGGATTGAATTTCAGTTGTGTGCATTTAGGGTGGTTTTTCCTAAATTGTATTGCATGCAAATTTTCGGTACAGTTTCACTAAATTTAACTTTATTCATCCCTAACACTACATAGATATATAACATAAAACAAACAAGGAGACAAAATAATATTAATAATAATGATTTTAATTATGTTTCATTAATCAAGAGATTACATCAGAATAGGACAAATTTTCTATAGTTAGAATTTGCAAAGCTATTTCTCCTTTCTTTTTTTAAAAAAACTATTTGACTTTGTTCATTTAAAACAATGTTTTTAAGTCAACCTTCCTAATCCTTAACACATTAATGTAATCCATACTCATCCTTTCAATATACCCAAACCACCGTAAGACTCTTCATTCACATTGACTTATTGGATTCCCTGTAAAATTGCACCCTTCAAAACCAATTAATTACTGACTCTATCCATACGAGTTTTTCCACATACATTTCTTAGATATCTCATTCCAATCGCATTCCGCATGCTCTTGTGTTTCTCCTGACAAACACACGCTTCGCATTCACAAAACAGCGTTGGCTTAACACACTCTTATATAGTGCCATCTTTGTCTCTGTTGATACTACCTCATTCTTTGCAATAGTCCACATACATCCAGCTACTCTCTGAGATACATTCACCCCTCTTGTCGATTTCACCAAATATCCTTACATTTTTATAGAACATTCTGCCCAGTAACACACAATCATTGATTTGTTCTAACAGTTTTCCATTTATACTAACTTGACAAACATTTCCTGATCCATCCTTATCAAAAACCAATTACTTAGTTTTGGAAACATTTATATGGAGATCCATTCTCCATCCATCCATCCATCCATTGTCGCCACATTCAAACGATTTAATGCATTCTGCAGGACACATTCCTTCTCGGCCATTAATACAACATCATCTGCATTTAACAGCACTCTCACATTCACATTGTCCAATTGTACATCAACGGCGTCCTCTAAAGCATCTCTCATACACTTATTCATGAATACATTAAACAACCATGGAGACACCTTGTCTAACACCCTGTTCAATGTCAAACCATTCGCTCAAAGCCCCATCCACCCTAACACACGGGCTACTTCCATCATACACCTGTATAATTGAATTTACTAACCATGCAGCCACACCATACTCTCTAAGAGCATTCCATAATATAGTTCTCTTCACCTGATCATATGCTTTCTCCAGATCAACAAATGCACAATAAACTTTTTTCTTACTGGCATACATTTCTCAATCACTTGTTGTAATGCAAATATCTGCTCCATGCAACCTAAACCTGGCATGAAACCGCATTGCACACCCAATTCTTGCCCGTAATTCTTTAACTAAGCCTCTCAATTAAAACTATCCCAAAAGCTTAGCCTGGAATACTCAACAAACGAATATCCCTACAATTCTTACATTTACTCTTACTGACTTTGCCTTTATACAAAGGAACAATGACAGCATTCCTTCAGTCATTAGGAACGTTCGAAATTCCAGCACACACAATGAACAACTAACACAAACTGGCAATTAATACCGCGCCCTCATACTTAAGCATATCAGTTTGATCCCATCTACTCCCGCAGTTTTGCCATTCTTTAACATTTTCATAGCTCTAAACACCTCAGCCTCGTTAATTCTTTCACTCCTTATAACATTTTCACTATTTTCTACTACTTTATAAATAATTTCTCCATATAATTTCTCAAAATACTTTCTCCGTCGCTCTCTTATACCGTTTACATTCCAGATCATCTTACCACATTCACTCTGAATGCCATAGGTATTTCCTTGCACCTTGTTTTGTTCTCTCTACTAACTTCCAGAACAGCTTCTTATTACCTTTAAACTCATTCTGTATTCTTTTTCCTTCTTTTAATATCATTTGCTCTTTACTCTCCTTTACTAATTTATTTTTATTCATCTTTTTATCTTTGTATATGTCCCCAACTTCTTTATTTTCTGTTTCACTCCTCATGGCAATCATTCGTTTGTATGCTTCTTCCTTTTCTCTCACAGCTTCTTTCACCTGTGCATTCAACCATGCATCTTTTTTAAGATTCCCACCACTGCAGACCCACACAACTTTTGCGCACTCAACTACAACCTCTTCTATTATGTTCTAAGCTTTTTCAATAACATTAACATATATTTCAACATTCCATTCATGGTCTTGTAAAGTTAATTTTTCAACCAGCAATCTTTCATATTGCGCCCTCACACTTTTATCCTGCAACTTTCACACTTTCACTTTTACTTGCTCAGTACTCTTTCGCTATTTCGTCACAAGATTTCTAACCAACTCAACTACTCAGACCACTAGAAAGTGATCCATTCCACATTCATCTCCACTCACAGCCCTAGTATTCTTTAGTAAACTTCTCAGTCACTCATCATACACCACAGAATCAATCATCGTTATCGAATTATCCCTTTGTCATGTATACGAGTGAATATTTATGTGTGTAAACCATGTGTTCGACACAAATAAACCACTTTAACCCTATACTTGATCTGGAAAACATTGGAACTATAGTTTGGTATGATTCTCTTCAAAAAGGAGCAATCAATTGCGAACCAGACTTTATCTTGATCACTTTAAGTCTGTGGTTTCATCTGGTTCTTTTTGGGACTGAACAAACCAATAATAGTAGAAAAAAGTGTATGGTCTTTATTATATAAGACAAATTTACTTTGGGTGATTTGCATGGTAAATTTATTGGGTGGTAATTTATCGAGAATAAATATGATCGTCATTAGCAGTGGCGGACTGGCCAGGGTGTCAGCTTGCCCTTTGGCAAGTAGGCCCTGTGTGTCCCTGATGAAACATTAGACAATATGATAAAAAGGTTTGTGACCTTTAAGTAACGAGAATATATAAGTTCCAATATTATTACTGAATGCAACTAAAATTTATGGTGTATTACTATTTTAATAGTAGGTAATAATTTTAAAACAATATTGGCAGCATTTACTTGTATGAATTTGAAACTACAGCCCCATTATCAAGTTATTTACAAACAAATGATTTAGCTATGTTTATTGCATAGAGTTTATTAAATTCAGCTACAACAGATCTTAACGAACAGAAAAGAACATTTAATAATGTTCAGCAAGATATTTAAATTAGCAAATCAATGTAATGCCCAGATTTCACAATTGAATATGGATGAAATTCAAACATTTAAAATTGACTATTTGGAAACAGCATTGCCAGTTAAGAGGCAGAGGAAGAAAAAAAAGTTGTAGATGAGCTTATAGATGATGATGAATATTCCTCGAGTTCTTAAGCTGATTTTTGAGTAAACGTGAATAGCCTATTAATGGACCACATTGTGCATTGTCCAGCCACTAGATTCACGCTTCGTACAACATCAAAAGTTCTATAGATATTTATCCTGCTTGGACTCATCAAAGTTTAAAACTATTGCAGTGAAGGGCCAAGAAGATGAAGCATTGGAAGGTATTATTAAGCATTCTCTTCAAATAAGCAAAGATCAAGTAATATTGGAATTATTTTCTTTTGCTCTGAGCTTTGATGTATTAAAGTTATTGCTTATTGATGATGAGAATATGGATTCCATTTTAAACAAGTGTAAAATTTTAGCACCTGCCCATCGTGTGCACTAAATTTTTTGTCATCCAACAGACTTCGTAACAAGGCATATTGAACTTTATAAAGTCATCTGGATACTATCAATTACTCAAATCCAACATGAGAGGACATTTTCAAAACCAAAGATCATAATGACAAAGCTAAGAAATTCACTGTCTGAGGATATCTTGGAATCAAACATGTTGTTATCCATTGAAAAGGAATTGTTAGATGAATTGGATGCAGAAGCAATTATTGACAGACTCGCCCAATCATCTGTTATATTCAATTGATTGCTCTTAATTTAGATGACTGCACTACCTACCCGTTAATGTGTCAAATGTTCAGTACAAGCAAACTATTTAAAAATATCCATCATTTATTTAAAAAAAAAAGTAAATTAAAAATAAAACTCTAATAATCTTTATATTTAGTATCTACTGTATAAGGCAAAAATAAATGTGTTTCCCAAAAGTTTTTATTGTACCTTTCTTCCACTTATTTATTTTTTGAAAGTTTTATTTATTTCCTATAAAAATTAAATGATAACCTTGTAGTTGAGAGTGGACCCCCTTTGTCTCCTGACAACCAATATTTTAAACACTATTATTAATTAATAGTACATAGTTGATTTAATTTTTTATAATATCTCTATAAATGTCTTCTATGAGAGTAGGACTATTTTATTGTATTCTTTAAAATCTCATTTGTTTTAACAGATTGTCATTCCAAACTTGCCGTCTTCACAAAAGAAGTTTTATATACCTGTGCAGACGTCCAGTGTTGAGGATGCGATAGCTAAGGCAGCCAACCATGTTCTTATGTTGTTAAATTATGCTAACTATAACTTGTCTATTTGATAAAAATGTATGCCAAAGGGAGTACTCCAATAATTTTATTATGACTACAGTCTTTGCTTAAAACCGCATGTGCCTTGGAGGATTGTATTCTTATTTGAAATCTTGATTAAAGATAATATAAATTTTAACTTTAGAAGAATTTAGTAAAATTCTACTTAATTCTAGGGACATTTACATTAGTAGCACATACTTTTGTGTAAGCTGGGCCAAATATAGATCCTTTACTATACAAGTATGGATAAATATGTTTTGTTTATTTGGAAGAGCAATTTATGATTTAAATACATTGTTTGACTTATTTTGTAAGCTCCCAAAGTTTTTAAACAGAGATTAACCACCACATATCCTTTTGTGACACTTGGTTTAATTGTATACCCATTCTATTCCGAGTATAATTTGGTAGAGCTTGCTTAACATCACTTTAATAAAGATTAAATATTTGAGCATCCATATTATATTCCAATTTATAGGTTAGCATGCCAATTTATTAGGATTAGATTATCTGGAAATAATTCTGGTCTGAATAAAAAAGCTTTGTGATAACACTTGGATTTCCCAATTCAAAATGTCATTGTTTTGTGAAGTTGAGCTAAAGCTTAACTACCTCAGTCTGTTTTTCAATCATTTTTATCCAAACAACTCTTCTGTTATTTTCTAAATATCAGTATTAGTGTTAGTGTTAACCCCTTAATTGAGTGCTATTTTTGCTGTACCATTAGTATATTTTTCACAAATTCGAAGAACATGTATCAAGATATTTTTACATATAGGTAATTTAAGAATTTGTTTCTTTAGGATTTTACAACTAATTACTAATCTAAGATAATTATGTATTAATTTTAAATACTTTCGAGATTGGTTCATTTTTATTGTTACAGTCATATCTGCTCTTGTCATTAAAATGCAAATATTTTAAAAGAAGATTGATCAGTCAAATATTTCTCGAAGTCGTTTGTTTTTAGCTAGGGGAAAAAAATAGTGAGCAATTGATGTTTGTACAATTCCTTGTAAGGTAACGAAAACAATACCAGTAGTTGACACATTTAGGAGATCTTTCTTTTTTAAAGAATATATTGTAGTGATTATGTTGTTGTAAGTCTTCTTCTTTAATTTCCCAATAACAAATTACATTATTTTTCTTAATTAAACACACAAATTAATTTTTTACTAATCCCTATAATGCTCCAGTAGTTGACAGGCTTATTTTTTGGTTGCACCAATATTTGACACTTACAGGTTTCAATACATGACATCATATAACATTATCTTAATAAATGGGTTTTAATCAGCTTAGTAGATTTTTAAAATAGAGTTTTAAGAAATGTGTAAAAGAGACATGTTTAACATTAATGCTATGTTGCTATTATACTTAATTTGCTTGCACAAGGCTATAGGAAATAATAGAGAAACACAAAGATTGAAATGTATTATGATAAAAACTTAATAGATGATTAAATTATAATATGATAGCAATAAATTATGATCCAAAAATAAGTAATACTGTTACTGATATTATACTGATAAAATAGTAATACTCTAGTCTAAGAAGTCTTAAAAATTAAAAGTAAAATTTAATAACATTTATTGTTATACCAGTAAATCAAAAATTGTTATGTAAAGAGCTTTAGACAATCTCCCATTTCTTTTAATATTGCAATTACTCGTCCAGGAGCCTTCTTGTTTTTTTGTGCTATTGTTACTGAGATTTTTTTTTTTTATCTACAGCGTTTAGATTCCAAGGTACCAATTCACATCTTCTAAATCCATTTTGAAGAATTGAAGGAGAAGGACTAACTTTATCAGTCAAGACTTTTTGCAACAAAGGAATGAAGTCCTTTTTTATTCGATGTTAAGCAGTCAAAATTCTCATTTCTCCACTTATGAACATAGTTTTCCAGTTTTCCTTTAATGTTCCAAACAGAGAAACATCAATAGGCTGCAACCATTATGTTGCATTTGGGAGTAATACAATTAAAACAATTTCATTCTTTGTACAAAATTTACATGTGTGCATTGTGAGATTGGCACATGCCCATCACTCTATACTATTACTGGTCGTTTAATACATTTTTCTAGCAACCAAGGAAAAAACATATTTTTAGTGTATTTGTAAAAATGTTCTTCCTTCATCCAGCCACTTTCTGATTTTCTAATCCCCCAGTTTTTAGGGATGCCTTCAACAATGACTTGTAGTATTCGTTCATAACAATTTATAACCATGATTGAAGCCAAGGTGTCATCAGCACTTCCATGTTATTAGATCAGTCAAGCACACCTCATCATCACTTTTAACTTGTTGGTAAACATTTTTTTCTCCTTTGGCAACTAACACTTTACTGAAGACAGGTACATCTATGTTAAACACACTATGTGGCTCTGTTATAATAATCTGGAAATTATTTTCCAATAAATACCAATGTACTTAATTGAAACATCGACTTAAACTTTCTTTTGACACACTAGCCCTAAGATAAATTCAATTTTGATCCAATCGTTTGCTTATTTCTGGATGGTGATTCATAAATAATTCATATCACTTTCTTCCTGGCCTACCATCTACAAAAGGGCTGTCACATTCTAGTACTTTAACTAAAGTTTGAACACTGCCGAAAAGTTCAACTTTTGTAACTGGGAAGCCAGCCTTTGCAGCTTTAACTGCCAATTAAACAAGATCTTCTTCGTCTTTGGTCATTGGACTGTTGTCTCATGCGAACTTCAACCGGAGATCACCCTTTCACTTTATACATCAAAGTTGCTTTAAGAACCATATATTTTAGCAGCCATAGCAACTGGTACACATTGGTGAACGTTTTCAATTACCTTCGTCATACTTTCCACTGAATATTGAAGCACTTGCTTTCTATCGGAGGCATATTGTCTGGAAAAATATGACTTTATTACCCATAGGCGTACAGTGAAAAATATTTCGAGGGGGTTTATGTTTATTGTAAACAAAATTTTACTGGAAAAACTATTTGTGTGATTTAAAAACAACATACATACTAAACCCTTACAAGTTATGACTTGACAATACCAATACATGATTGTGTGTGTGTTTATTTTGTCAAGTCAGAATGTGTGTGTATATATATATATATATATATATATATATATATATATATATATAATATATATATATATTTATATATATATAATAATATTTAGCTATAATACATATGTAATGGCTCAACAAAATTACGGTTTGCATCAATTAAAAAACAATCAAATATATATTATCATCAGAAAATGAAATCAACCCTCCTTGGACTCAGTGAAAACTTGGTGATAACTTCATTTGTGTCCACTTCGATTTCTTTGTGAACACAGAAGGCTAAGGCTGGTTAGGCAATCTTGTGCCATGGTGTTACGCAGGTAGCTTTTCAATCTTTTCTATGTCAAAAATGACCTTTCAGGTGAAGCAGTAGAGATGGGAATATTCGCCAGTATTAGAAGAAGTATCCTCACATTTGGGTAAAATGTTTCACTACACTGCAAAAATGCTTCTATTGCAGTGCTTGATCTGTCTTTTAGAGACTTCTCCACTTCTTCCAAAATTTAAATTCTGCGAAGAAGATGTCGGGAAGTGGAAAAGTTAACTGTAGAGATCTACACTCACTTTTAAGTTTTGGCCACTTTCATCATCTGCAAGATGTTTAAGGGTCACTTTTTGGATGTTTGAGAGAAGCTGGTTGTGGTTTCAGCAGCGTCCATTTAATTGCACTTTTACATTGTCTATGGTATAAATATTGCTCTCTTGAGTATTCCTCTGGACCTGACGCTGGAACATCTTCTCTATGAGCCTGATGCACAGTTGATCTGGGCATTGTGATAGTATCGCCAACATTTGATGCCAGAATTAATGCTATTGCATACAGTGTCTTAAATTCTTCTTCAGAATTACTGTGTTGCAGTTCAAAAACTTCCAAAACTGTATTAACATGAAAGCAGGTTTCAGAAATATTAATCTCTACTTTTTTAAATGCCTTTGACAGCTGCAGTTTAAAAAAGAATATTTTCTCAATTACAGTGAGGCATATTATAAACTGCCCTGCAGTGATGCACCCTAATAATTTGAAGTTTCACGATTTTCTGAAGACTGAAGTTTTTCCAGTGCATTAACCACTGACTTAGACATTTCTTTAAATTTCATAACTGTCTCGTGTTTACTAGCCCATCTGGGTCTGAATTAACTAACGGGAGCAAATAGTTGCGCCAGGGCAAGTTTGAAAGATGTGCCCAAATCCCTAATTATTAAAAGAACAGGCACAATTTGAGAGCAAAGTTGCGCCTTTTATTTGCCACCATTCAAGAGTAGGCACAACCATTAAATCATGATTGTCACTTCAATAAATTTA
Organism: Timema cristinae; assembly: GCA_039000515.1. NCBI lineage: Eukaryota > Metazoa > Arthropoda > Insecta > Phasmatodea > Timematidae > Timema > Timema cristinae. The sequence goes on from JBCFYV010000003.1 coordinate 11,042,621, forward strand.
AATGACATATTATCGCTATGGCTTAAAATACAAATAGTTAACTGTACCCCAATTAATCAATACTTATAAAATAACATGTCCTGACTGACTGACTGATTCATCATCGCCGAGCGCAAACTATCAAGGCTACAAGAATGAAATTAGGACTGTATATTCATTTTGTTATGTAGGCACCCACTAAGAAAGGATTTTAGAAAATTCCACCCCAAAGGGGTCAAAATAGGGGATGATAATATGTATGAAAGTTCGTCATTTTGAAAGTTACATAAACAAAATTTTGTATTTCGGTTATTGACGTAAAACAAATAAATACGTGTTTCAGGAATTTCGGAAATTTTATTTAATAAGGGATGAAAAAGGGGTGAAAGTTTGTATCAGACTTGCATTATTTTTGATCTGAGGTCAAGTTATGGTCATCAACATAACGTAATATTTTTAATTAATCTGTAAATACATATATATATTTTCGTATTTGTATATAATCAACTTCCACGTGAGCAAAGCCACGGGCAACAGCTATCTAGTAATAAATAAATAATATAACATACGGTTGTCAAGCACAAAATTTGTTTCAATTTAGATAGTGGTAACAAAGCAATTACTTACATTTTACTATTAAATTTTACATTCAAACAAAGCAATGGCATTTCTTGCATTATTACAAAACAAAACGTCAAACAAATCACGAACTGTGTAATCTTTGTCTAGATCCAAAGAGGTTTGTATTCCTTCAAGTCCAAATACGTCTCATCACTAATTATGGTGGTTAGTATAACTTTAAAAAAAGTTTTAAAGTTTGTATAAATATTGTAATAATGAAAAATAGGCTTTAAACTAATAATATTAATAAATACTAAATATGTACTAATATTGTTTCTGTAGGGCACCCAAAAAGAGGCCGCTTCTAATTTTATTTCGAGTTTATAGGCATAATGTTTAGAAATTCTTGTACTTGCTGTCAATTTCATTAGATATTTTAAATAGAGCAGCCTTGACTTTGAAAGTAAATTCTTCACAGGGATTGGTCGAAAAGAGAGCAATTGATGATGTTTATGGTGACGTCACCATAATCTTGCCACCAGTTTGTGGCTTGCTTAGTGAATAAGGAAATGGAGCAAATAATAAGGCGCATCGTTTGGGAGTATCTTGGGTGCAGAGTTACGCCATTTCCAGACTTGCGCCAAAGCAGAATTGCACTCGTTAGTGAATCCAGACCCTGGTTTCACAAAGAGAAAGGAGAGATGTTTATTTTGAAGTAGGTGAATCTTGGACAATGCAGTCTTTCAACATAGAATTTCTCTATGTTATGTAGTACATTCACAGTATAAATCTAACTGGAGAACAGTTTATACACAAATTATATTTATATGTGTATATATATTTGATGTTGCCATTATTTCGGGGGAGTTTCAACCCCCTCACCTCCACGCCTCAGAGTATGCCCATTACCATATTGCAACACATTCCAAAAATTAATTCACCTAAGTTAAGTTAATCAATCAATACATTTTTTCACCAGCTAATTATTTGAGTAGGACATAAACATGTTATATACTACTTATGAAAATATATTATTTTACAGACCTAACAATTTAGCAACAAAATTGAAAATTATAGAAAAAATATATAAAATTCAAAGATATTTAAAATCAAGGACAGTTTTATGAAGAAATTAATCAAGAACGCAGGAATCCATAAACAAGACAAACTATTAAGGAGAAACAGCATAATTATATTTTATAGATACACTTTTACTACATCACAATGATCACATGACAACAAACTGTTAAGTACTGTGTAAAAAAAGGCAGCAATTATGGTCACATGACCTATATGACAGTGTTGCCTCAGAAAAAAAAAGTGAATAAACTTATTTAATTTATATAGTTACTTAAATCATAAATATTGTCATTTTATCTAAACAAATATAAGAATTGTATAACAACAGTAATTGTAATATCTAAGGAGTTATTTACTAATGGAATTCATCCATCTATCATCACGAAACAACGTCCAAAATAAACTTCAAGTAAGAACATGTCCTATACACCTTCTCCGCTTAGCTACGACCATACTGTGGCATTATCGTAAATATGGACACTCAGGCAGTCATTTAAATAAAATAAATAAGGAACGTGTAGGAATAAAGAATTGGAAGTAATACGGATCAACTCATGTATACACGAGGAAATTTAAGGAATATCTTAAAATCGGCTCTTAAAACAAATAGTAGTGAGTAAGAATAGATAAGTGACGAATTGGAATTAATAAAGAAAGACAAGACCGAATAAAGGGTGAGGATTTAGTTGGAATAAAAAATTATAGTGTCGGGATTATTAAGAAACTTTTCGGAATAGTTTAGGATTATTAAGTCAGAAAAATAAAATATAGTTTGAATTAATTGGAATTAATAATGAATTCATCGATTCATTATGGGGCGAATAAAAATAAATAAAGAACTTGTAGGAATAAATAGTAGGGAGAAATTTGGCATACATTAATTATAACAAGGCGCGATAAATAGCGAGGATTGAGTCAAAATAAATATTGAGTCAGAATGATTTAGAAACAATTCAGAATAAATAAGATTGTCTTATTATTAAAAATTGTAATCAAAATTAAAAAGTACAAAGTTACAACTAATAAAGGCTCATCAGAATAAATAAGAAATGACACAGACTAAAAAATAACTAGTCACAATAAATAAGTTAAAATTCAAAATGAATAAGGAATAAGTCAGAAAAAATAAGGAACAAATATTAAAGAGGAAGCGGTCAGAATAGATACTGAATGAGTCGAATTTAAAAATAAATGAGTCAGAATATTTAAAAGGGAATGATTTTGAATAAATAAGGGATGAGTCTATGTATATTATATATATATATATATATATATATGTATAAAAAACTTGTATTGATAAATTAGACATGAGTCGGGATATTTTAAGAAGAATGTTTGAGAATAGATAAATAACAACAAAGAAAATAATAAAAGAGTGAGAAACAATATTATTATTATCATCATCATCATCATCATCATCATCATCATCATCATCATCATCATCATCATCATCATAAGGAACTGTTTCCAGACTGTGGCCGGTTCTGTTTAGTAAAATGCCTCATCTCCCTCCTGTACTCTCTTCTACTCTGCTCCTCCCACTTGTTGCTGTCTGTTCCTTCCATCTTGTTCTTGGTCTCTTCCCTACATACTTCATATTCAATAATCTTCTTGGAATCCTCTCCCTTACCATCCTAATTACATGTCCATACCATCTCATCCTAGCTTCCTCTACTATCTCATGTACATGAAATAATAATTAATATTGTATGAGTCAATATATCCCATTCACTGTAGGAATTACTCTCTTAAAGGTCTTTTTTCTTACCAATATTCTACTATATAATAGATTTCTGCTAGGGAAAAAGGCCTTTCAGAATACAATTCCTACGCTGAACAGACTTTATCTATATATACAATGAGTAGGAATTTTGAAAATAAGGTACAATTGCGAATAAACAAGCAGAAAATAGTTTGAGTAAATAATTAGGAATGAGTCAAAATATCAAAAAGAACGAATCGGTATGAATAGTGAGATAGTCAGAATAAATATTCAAACAGTCAGAACAAATAACAAGAAGGAATGATTTGGAATAAGTAAGAGAAGAGTCAGAACAAGTGAGGGTGTTCGATTTGGAATTGATAAGAAACGAATCAGAATAAATAAGGTTTGAGTCGAAGTAAATAAATAAATATATTTTAGGAACAAATATGAAATAATAGTATTAAGGAAAGAACTAGTCCGAATAAATAAGGAAATATTTGGAATACATACTGCATAAGTTAGGATGTGGAAATCTAATTTTCCTGAGGGGGTCAGATACAAAAGTTTAGTTGACATTTAGCCAATAGAAAGGTTTACACATTAATTTTATAAGTATTATACTATGGGGGTACATCAAATAACAGGAGTTTTCGGACCCCTTCCCTTCTCCCTTTCTAAGAGCTTACTATTTATTATGTACAACACTGCCTATGTATCCAATTAAATAAAAGATAGTCATTTTCAAGATAATTTGAATAAAGCAATAACAGTCATATGCACTAGCATGAACCCATTTTGCTTTGAAAAACAAGAACACATGTTGTTCATCATGTAAAACACTCCTCTGATATACATATACATTTTAAACAAAATCATAGAAAATTTGGAGGAACATTCACTTTTTTTAAATATGTCGTTAGTAAACTATCCTTAACAAATTTTCTCCTTAAAAATAGGAATACAGTAAACTATTTTGGTTGTGGCACCAATTAAAACAGACACAGCGAGGTACAGACAGAATTATACAGATAAATATTTTTGGGTTCAGAGGTAAATAAAATGAAATATCATCATAATGGCAAAGTCAAATTTTTAAACTTTTACAATATTTTATCTTTCCATGAGAAAGTAAAGATTAAATATAGAAGAAGTCAAAACCTTTCAATAATTAAATACCTATACATGAAAGGCAAAGTTTGGGGAAAGAGCGATCATAACTATTCAAATGAGCCTTATCTCTTTTGTTGTCAAATATATTCAAAATCCTACCTCGGCTTGGGTTTGTTTCCCATGCCATTTTCTCATTATTCAATTTATTCAATTAAAGATGTATATGTTAAAGGGTGACCTGATGGTCTAGGGGTAAGGTGTCAGACTTCTGTGCTGGCGGCCGGGGTTCAATCCTCGGTCCCGGCACAGATTTATCTGATTTCCAAACCCTTCCTTCACCTCTGACAAGACATCTTGTGAATGTGGGGAATGCCAGGTCGCCACCGTGGTTCGGATTCCACGTTAAACTGTAGGTCCTTCATTTCATCTCACAATCACCCTACCATTACAGATTAGCGTAAGTGCGTATAACCCGAACGGGTAGTAAGACGCGGTGCTAATAATAATAATAATAATAATAATAATAATAATAATAATAATAATATATGTTAAAAAAAAGTGTTTTGTAAACAAAACTATTATAAAAATATTTTTATCTCAAAAGTATACATTTGCGAATACAATATTGTTAGTACAATCAGCATTGACATTATTAATTATTTATTATTATTATTATTCGCTCCAGTGAGCATATGGTCAAGAACTTAAGTCTCCTTTGCCTGTGATAAGAAATTCAAAGTTTTTAATCCCGCTGAGTGTATTGAGGTTTTTTTTTTTCAAAATTGTTTCCATCTCTTCCCCTCCAAAAATGCTTGTACATTAACTCTACATTTTACCTATACCATTCCTAGAACAATACCATAATTAGTAGCCCACTTATATGTATAAGTGTGCAGAGAAAGGCACTTATTGTGGTGACATAAGCATACAGGACAGTATTAGATGATGCTGTTGTGGTATTGGGAGGTGTCATCCCGGTTGACATTTGGATACAGAAGGGAGTTTTAAGAAGAAGATCTGATTAATTGACAGGTGATAATGAGATGTTTTAGAACAATGCTAATATGAGAGACTGAGTAACCTTAAAGGAAGAGAATCTTTTGAGTATTTCCCATCTTTTTAAATGAGAGTATAAAAGTATGAAATGATTAGCAATCATTACGCTACACACCTACAGAATGGCCATGGAAATTTTACTTGAAAATTATCTGGGTTTAATCTGTGTTAGGAACAAAACTGTGGACAATGTTGTTGCAGAACCGTTTACCACATCATGTACGAAAGTGAGAATTACGAAGTTCTACGGATCGTGTTAGTGAGGAAAATACGTGATCATGGTCTGGTGTGGAGAAGGAAAAGGGTGGTGAACTCACTTGATATTTTCAAAGCGTTTTTGAAGACATCTACAAGGATTTGGAAAAGAAGAGATAAAGAAGAAGACTTTGGAATGGTGTGATACAGCAGATGGAGAAACAGAAGAATAGAAGAATTTGACTACTGAATGAGAGATAAAGTGAGAAAGAGATTGTCTTGGAATGTGGAAGATCTGATAGGGTGGATGATATTTGAAATATTTAAATAGGGTGAAGAAAAGATGGCGGATTTGAAATCATAACATGATAAAAGAGAATAGTTTAAATGATGGAATGAAGTAAGACCTAATAATGGTTATGGATGAAGGGGACATTCTTTTAGGGATGAGAGAATTTGTACCTTAAAATTATGAGTAAAGGTTAGAAGTCCCTTATTCAAGATGAAGACAAGCAGGACTAGCAGCTAAAAGCAGTAGGCTTGATGCGCTAGGGGTATGGAGGAGGGCCTACGGGCCTAAAACATTTATTGGCGTTGTACACAAGAATAACAGACTATCACTCTCCTGTGTGTTGACATTAGATAATTCAGGTGGCAGTGCAGAGTGAGTGGATAGCCCGCTTGGCTATGATTTGGTAAGGTAGACATAAATACCCAGTATTTAAAAAAGTTTTATTAGTTCACTCCAAATTCACCCTTTTGAAGAGATTTGGTATAAAGTATGGTGTTTAGACTTTTAAAGTCCCACTAGACTTCAAACATCCAGGAATAAAGTAAATTGTTTTTGGTTGTAAACTTATCCTTGTTAATGTATTTTTTAAATTCATTTTCAGCAGCTCTTTCAGCCAATTATTTAGACTTATAATCTTTTGCTTAAGGTTTTTTTTTTTTTACTTGAAAATAAATGTAATCATTGAACTTTAAAATTAAATTATTCTTTTCTTTACCTTTAGTATAGTTATTTTTGTTTTATATTTGTATTTTTTAAACTAAAGTGCCATTCAATGAAAATACCGTTAGACTTTTAAGATTCTAATGAAATTTTCCATAGTTGTTATTCCTCCAAATATAGATAATTTCATGTATGTGGATTAAATTTATTCTAGCTAGACATGCATATAGAGTGTATGCAATGAAGTACTTACAATATTTTAAATAAAATTAGTTTTTAATCTTTAAGATATTTAATAGTTGTACAATTACATAATTTTTGATCTTATACAAATACTTTTCGTTTTATAGCCCGATACTTCGATTATATATCATTTTGTAGTACATAATGTCTTTATTTCAAATTTGTTTGGTTTATTAGTCTAACTCTACTATTTTATTTTATTATTCACACCGCGTTGATCAATGCAAACATAAATTTGTTATGTCCATTTCCTGAAACTTCTTTGTTTGACTGTACCTACCGATAACACAGACTAGCCAATCAAGGAAGGATCGGGCTACCCCGGTCTCAAACTAATGACACTCACCTTTAAGTGCTTTTTATATATATATAGAGGATCGCATCTTACTACTTGAGTGACATTTATTTTGTTCTTTTTCCTTCTTCTAGTAATTTGGCACTTGGATAATATTGTACTGTGTTAAGTTTTATTCTTCAACTCAAAGTGTCAAAAGGAACTCATCTCTTGGTACATCAAAACGCGTATTGATTTTAGACCTATAGTTTATCTGAATATTACAATTAACTTCATGAATGTATAAAAATGAGTTTACCTTTTATTACTGGTTATAAATTTAACATTAAAAAGATCTTAAAAGCTTTGAAAATATATCTAATGTCACATGAGTACTGCATTTCTTTAGACATTTTCTAAATAAAAAAAATCATAATTTAGCGTGTTTATTGAACATGGCTAAGTTCAACTCTAAAAATGAAATGTGCATTTAAACCAAGAAAACGAATAAAAAAGGCAAAATCAAACACAAATAGTTATAAACTTAAAACAATGAAATATTTTATCCACATTGTTTTCAGTTAAGTATAAGGCTGCATATGTGGAGGGGGGGGTTTCAAACCTCCACAAAATTTTATGAACAAACTATACATAACTTTATTTATGATTCAAACCATATAAAAAATTTAAGAAACAAGTACAAATTAGGGAGCCGTGCAACCATAAAAAACACTTCGGAGAACTACTAGAGGTGTTTAATATTTAGAATTTTTCCTAGTTTCGACAGCTATGGGGTTATTTCGCAAAACAAAAACCACTTCTGATAGTTTCTAGAGGTGTAAATATAGGCCTAATAGTATTCAGTACAATAAATAATTTGCAACACGTGTATTAAGTTAATTATTTTAAATTATTACTATTCTTTTAATCTTAGTAGCCGGGATTCAAACTCAAGACCACAACTCCCGGGTGAGGCATGCAGTGACCATTCATGTTCTAAATTAGCGAAAAAAAAGTGGTAGTGTTATGACAACACTGTTGTGAACAAAGAGCTGGCAATCCCAGCTTACTTTCCCACTCCAACTGTCCATCCCCTCTTCACAACACAACACCCCCCTTCAACCATGTTAAAAATTCCCTGTCAAAATGTTATAGCCTATTATTCTAGGAGAAGCTTGTTGGACGAATCACATTAATTAGTTTCTGTGTTGAAAATTTTCCTAGTTTAAAGAAAAATGGCATTTTTAAGCTTTACCGACCATCATGTTTAATCAATCTTCTTCATTTGGAAATAATTTGGGTATGACATAGAAACAAATTTGAAGGGTTTCCTTTGGGCTTAAAAATTATATATCACATAGACACGTAAAGCTTTTTTAAAAGTTCAGGGTCAGCATGATACAATTTTAATTTCAATTTTTCGATAAAATAATATCTTAAAATATTGAAGCAAATACCCTTGTTCACAAATTTCTTAATAGTATGCATGCCTAAATTCATTTTGGGATCTCGATGGGATCACATTAAAATTTATTTTAAATAAAATTGGGGTCACCAAAAACACCTTGACAAAGCTTCTCATCACAAACTCACCAGAATTAATTGGTGCTCGATGGCCTAGATTTTAATTACAAATAAAGAATTTTGTATAAAAACCCACAAGAATTTATTTTTTTTTCTTTTACATGATATTTAACATGCTAAGATTTAATACATATGTATGTATATATCTCCATCCACCCATCCGTCCTACAACAAGATATAGATTAAAAACATATATACTAAAACTAAAACAAGATATATTCCTGTGTAATATTAAATTTGAATACCAATAAATTTAAAGCATTAATTGCTAATTCTATTTACCCGTTTGGCAGGGTGTAGGTCTGTCCAGTTGGTATTGGTTCCACTTTGATTAAAATTTGTTTGACAGAAACCGGAAGTTTTTCTGGTCTTGGTGGGAACAATAGATGGTTAGTATTGCTCCTTCAAACAGTTTTTTGATACAGGCACAAAACAATGTATTTTTTGTGTGCCAGGAATAGGTTTTGTGTCAAGGAAACGTTTCTTAAGTAACTTATATTGATAATTATTATTATTAGCACCGCGTCTTACTACCCGTTCGGGTTATACGCATATATATATTGATAACAATGTTCTTCATTTGTACATTAAAAGAAATGAATTGATGCTGGTTTTGATTGGCTCCAATAAGATCATTAAAGTAGTGTCATGATTTAATCCTCATATGTTTCTTAAATGTCTCTAAACCCCAGTTGACAACAGATACCCATTATTTATATGCAATATGCTAAATCAATTGTTCTTCCATTTTTTCACTTCTCATTTATTTAATCTGTTTAAGGGCAAGAAATATACTCATTGAGGTAACATTTCGGCACAACTCACATAAATTTAGCTAGACGTGATTTGTCGTCATCTAATACTATGTTTTTTAAAAGTGCTCCACTACTTATTAATTTTACAGTTTGATGTATTGTACAGAGACAAACAGAATGTGTACTACTTTCTCCAACTGGACTATAATTTTTAGGTCGAAGATCTGCACATTTTGAAACCCTATAATTTCTGCGGGATATTTTTTTTTATAATACATATATATTTTGTTTATATTTCCTAATATTAGTCTTTTTTGCAAAGATTCACGATATTAATTACCCTCTTTTAAAGACATGAAATCTTTATTGCCTTGCATAAGATGACTTATTTCATCACTATTGGAAAAATATTCTACTTTTAGAGAGATTTAATTATCTTGAACGACCAGATCTTTGGTAACAATGTCGAAATTTAATCCAGTCACTTGTACTTTCTACTAAATGAGTTTTTCTTTTAGTCGAAATAAATAAAGATCAAGTCAGAATAGTCCAGAGTAGTGAATCAGAATAAATTAGGAACTATTTGTAATAAATAAGGGACAAGCTGAAAAAAATTATGATGTCCATTTCCGGATCGGTAAGAAACGAGTTTACATTTTATAAATAAGAAAGAGAGTGTTGAACAAAACTATTAAGATTAAAGTGAAATGGAATGAATGATAAACATAAGGAATTATGAGTTGGCATAAATAATAAAAAAAAACATGTCAGAATACATAAGATATGTGTCTGAATAAATAAGGCGAATGTAGGGTCATACAAAGTGTAACGAGTAGGAATAAATAAGAAATGAGTAAGAATAAGTAATAAAATATTTTACATAAATCCAGAACATATTGGAATCTATGATAAAACTAGTCTGAATAAAAAAAAGAATGAGCAGGATTAAATAAAGAATGCTTGGTAATATAAAATAAAAAAAGTCTTATAAATGATAATGAAATGTGTAAGAATAAATTAGCAATAAATCAGAATAAATAATAAATAAAAAGTTGGCTAGAGAAAGGAACCGTTACAAATGGCTAGGGATCGAGTTGAAATAAGTTATTAACGAATTTAAATAAATTGGGAAAGAGTTAAAACAAGCTAGGAACAAGTCAAAATAAATTAGGAACGAGTCACAACAAGCTAGGCACAAGTCAAAATAAATTAGGTATGAGTCACAACAAGCTAGACACAAGTCAAAATAAATTAGGTACGAGTCAAATCAAGCTATCAACAAGTCGAAATAAATTAGAAAAGATTCACAAAGATATGTTAGAACTTGTCAGAATAATTATGGAAGAATTTTTCAAAATAGTTAAGGAAATGTTCAGAATAAACACTGATTATGTTGGAATAAAGTATGAATGTGTCATAATATATATGTAACTATTTGTAGTAGATAAAGAAGAAGATTAAATTAACTAGGAAGTCGGCATGGAGTAGGATTTAGTAGAAATTGAATTAAAACCAGATGGAAGGAAAGACAAACCAGGATCACACAAGAAACAATAAGGAACGAGTCGTATGAATAAGGAACTACACTAAATTAATCAAGAACCAACGCAACGAAGATAAAGACAAAAAGTTCTGGATACAAAAGGAGAAATGAATGAAAATAATAAGGAAGAACATTTTGAAGAACCAGTGGGAATAAACAAAGACAAAAATTATGTATAAATTAGAATAAATTAATAGAAATTAAGAAGGAAGGAGGAGTCTGAGTAAATAAGGGAGATCAAGTAAGAATAATAATTTAATATTAAATACAGAGGCTATTGGAACTTTGTTTACAATATGTCAACCCATGTTTTAATTCAGTTGATTTTATATCACTTTATTGAAAATTTATATATATCATTTTGTAGATCATTAAAAGCAAAATAAAATCAATCTTTTGAATATTAAAAGTCACTTAATTCATATACCAAATTTAAAAATATCTAATTCATTCAATTGGAAAGCTATATATTTGGTTATAACTATTCCTAAGTTTTCTATCTAAGTTCCAAGTTTATTACCACTCCTTACTTAAAAATACTTTATAATGTTTTTTATTACTTACTATTATTATTAATATTATTGCTATTTACATTTTATAACTAACCAATAGATGCACTAGTTACATACCATAGCTAAATGGGGAAGTGATTTTTATTTTTAAGATCCATGATAATTTTGATAATTGCTTTCTGATAATAATATGATTTCACAGAACTGTCAGAAACACTAGATACAAATTTGGCCAACAATAATTAAAGTTTGTAAATTTCCTTAAGGAACTAAAAAATATTTTCCAACATTCTTGTTTAAGTTAAACCCCTGAAATGTGCTAGAAAAACAAGAAACAACCTTTTAGATGCTCTGGTTGCCAAGGAGTAGAGAGAGCTAAGTGTATTGCACAAGACTATCCAACAGAATAATGACCAATAATACTTATTTTTCTCCTCAATTGTTTATATTCATGGGACTTTATATGAAAATATATTTGAAACTAATTCATTACTAATAAAACATAGACCTACAAAAGGTCTAAATTTTTGAAAGAATTACAAAATTAACCATCAAAATTCTTGATTATTCTTATTTGAGCATGTTACATGATTTATTGTAATTTTTAACTAAATTTAAACTTAATTTGCAAGTATCTATTTAGTTATAGTTTGTAGCTGTTAAGAATAATACGTTTAGTAAAAATATCAAATATGTTTGGTTAAACTGTTTTGTGTTTCATTTGTGTAATTACCAGTTTTTTAATTTAAATGTAAAATTCCAAATGTTTTTATTGAACATTTTTCTCTTTTATTGCTATCAGTGATCTTATTTAAGAAATGTAAGTATATGTATAAGCAATTATATTAATGGAGCTAAGTTATTTTTAAATAGTTGTGTTAGTGGTAAGTTACACATATAGAAAAAAAGATTTGTTTGTTATTGTAGAAATATTTGAAGTTTTATTTTTGCCAATAGTTTGTTTGTAAAATGTGTACTTATCTGTTTGTATTCATTATGTGTATAGCTTTGCATGGCTTAGTATTTAAGAAAATAAATGTAAATGCAAGTACACACAGCTCTAATATAATCTACAGTATTGGTAAATACTTTCAAACTTTTATTATTAGCCAAGTTTATTGTTCCTTATAACCTATACCTGTTCATGTTAGTGACTAGCTGAAGTACCCAGCATTGCGTTTGGACCCCTGGTAACGCTTTTGTTTCAGGCAGAAAAAAAAACTTCACTATAGTTCTTCTGACCCACTTTTTAATTATTTTTTTTAAAACAATATAAAATGTAAAATTTCAGCTTTAAGGTGCACATGTTTGTGCACAAGGGCTACTAGTTTTTAAATTTCAAACCTCTGCAATTCCCATGACAGACAGACAGACTCTCAATTTTATTATTATAGATATTAATCATCCCATAGAATAATACTATGCAGGTAAGTTTGAACTACTCCTGCGCCTACTAGCAATATTAATTATCTTATACAACATAAATGTTACAAGTAAAACTAGACCAATTTACCATTTCACCTTTTCATGAGCATTATAATGTTCCTTTAATAGCAAAACCTACCCCTTTGCACTTATATTGTTAATAATTCCATCAACATGAATACCTCTAAGCACAGCTCCCCTTCCTTAGACCTAATTTGGGTTTAACAAACAAGGTTTTAAATCATAACCTTAAAAGAGAATATTAAATGTAACAGCCATTTAGGTTTGGGTTCACCAGAGACTAAACATTTAAAATGTGTTTATTTGGTTAGCTGTCAATTACTATTTGACTGTTTACAATGATTTATTTAAAAAGATATTTTGTTTTGTAGGTTTCAGTTTTCAAAATGTCAGTTTAGAACAAAATAATGTTTATCATAGTAAATAATGGAAACAGAAAAGTGGTGTATCCAGAAAAAGAAGGGAATGAGAGGGCTACAGCCAGGACTGTCTCTAGTGACAGGCTTTAGTATTAACTGTGGCAACTCTACTTGTAATGACGTCAAAGATATGAAAATACATGAATATTTCCTGTGTTCTTTAATCTAAAAATTTATTTGGAATTTTAACAGTATTGATTTTGAATGATTATTGATCTGAGTTGGCTTTTACAAGTAGCATTTAAATACAGGCATTTTAAAGGTGTAGAGGTTGCTAAAAATAAACATTAAAATATAAATTGACATATTGTTATGTATGATGTTTAATTCACAATAATGATGACTATAATATATGTTAAAAATGGCAAAATGTTGATTGTTTTGAATTCTTGTAAGAGCTTTTTATTTTTGTAATATAATCAAAGGGTCCTGGGTTCAATCCACGTGTAGCTCTATAAGAAACTATAACATATTTAAATAAAATTAAGGGTTTTATTTCTTTGAATACAGTGTAAATTTGTGTTCGCCATTTGTTTTAAATTGCATGACTGTTAGTTTTAACAGAACAAGAACACAAACCTGCAGTACAGGCCCAACCCCTTTTCAAAACATGATATTGTTGATGAAGGCATTTATCTGACTCACAAATTAAATATAAATACAAAACTATGAAGCTTTCTTGATTTTACTATCATTTAACTATCAATCACGAGAAAAACATTTTGGAACTAAATTTTCATAGAACGGTAATTTCTTTTTCTTTTCTGGACAAAGTTTCATGTACTTGTAAAAGTACATTTTCAAATTTTGACTGAATTAAAGAAAATAAATAGTTTTGAGTTATTTGAGAAAATATTTGGTCTCAGTAATAAATTCTTACTTTCAAGACTGAGATGATATATTTCAACATCATTTTGTAAACAATGTTATAATACTGTACTAGAATGAGTTATAGGTTTTTTTAAATTCATTTAAAATTAATTGTTAGTCAAAATAAATGTGAAAATTAAATTTATTTTCTAAAGTGTCAGTTAATAAATTATATTAAAATTACATTATTCATTGCATTGAGTATATCATTGGTAATTTGATAATTTCAAATTTTTACAACCAAGTCGAATAGATTATTATTATTAGCACCGCGTCTTACTACCCGTTCGGGTTATACATGTGTAATGGTAGGATGATTGTGAGATGAAATGAAGGACCTACAGTTTAACGTGGAATCCGAACCACGGGAAGTCGAATAGAGTGTCAGAGAAAAAGTATTTAAAGAACTGCTCCTGTATTTAAAACGAGACAATCGAGTATTCTCACACATAATAGGTTTTTTTTTTAAATAAAAATCTGTCTTAGATACATAATATTATAATAAACTTCTTAATATTTCAGGTCACCATAGATTTAAATTACATTGAGCTAGTATGCCCACAATTCTAACTTCAAATTTTATCCTATATAACTCAATTTATCAATACTAAAACTGAACATTGTTTATTCCCATTCTACCAACTAAAAATCTTAAACAAACAAACATTAGGACGAAATCAAAATTTGCAGACCATTTAAAAAACTCTAACCATCAACCCAAACCAAACCAATAGATCAATGTATTAAACCTCCTCACATTTCTCCTTAAAGGTAGAAATTAAACACAGCCATAAATTATGTCATTCAAGCAGCTTTATTCCAAAATAAATAAATCATTAATGAACAATTAAAACTATCATATTACATTCTTGTGAACACATTAACGCATATACCTAAAAGCATTAATATCCTGTAACTTCATTTATCCTGCTCTACCTTCCAGCGTAGATAATGAACCGTTCGAGCCGGAGTCGAGAAGATTAGTTCCTTACCCTTCCCTTTTTATAATACTTTCAATCAATTTATCCATCCTTGTTTTCATAGGTAATTTTACATTCGTTGTTTTAATAGTAATTTACCGAACAATAGTTCACACCGTGTTCATGACCACTTTACCTTGCTTAGCTCTTTTTTCATTAGTATTTTGTTTTTTGCCACAATCTTTTATTTCCAACTACACCCTGATTTGTTTACATCTTACATATTGTGTCCCGCACAGCGACGTTGGTAAGTTTGTTTGTTTATTAATTGTCTTTTACAAAATCATGAATATACCAGTAATTTATCATAGATTTTCATACAACTTAAGTCTCAGTTTTCTTCGTGGTTCTTTAATTTCATTTTATGGTGTCCATGATATATTTTTATACCGAAACATGTCGGAAGAATATAAATCGGCATCATTATAATGGCTGATTATCACAAGGAGTAATGGGACTGAACCAAGATAAGGCTTAGATTTTACACATTACCTTAAAATAAAAATTATTATAATCGTCATAAACCTTGTATTTAGAACATTTTCATTGTTTTATTAAGCCTCATTTGGTGATGCTAACCCACTAATTCAATTTTATTACCTAATTTACAAAACTGTTGATCTTTAAACTTTGTTTTTGTCCTTAATTGGTTGTATCCAAGTTTTGTAAATAATTTTAATATTATATGTGAATTTTAGACTTGTCGTCAAACCATGTTTTAATTCAGTTGATGTTAATCACTTTATTGTAAATTTTTATATGACATTTTGTAGCTCATTAAAAGCAAGATAAAATCAATATTTTGAATATTAAAAGTCAATTCATATACCAATTTTAAAACTATCTAATTCATTCAATTGAAAAGTTATTTATTTTGCTATAGCTATTTCTGAGTTTTCTATTAAGTTTTAACTTTATTACCACTCCTTACTTTAAACTACTTAGAATGTTTTCTGATATCTATTATCATCATCATCATCACAGCGTCTTACTAACCATTCAGATTATACACACTTACGCTAATTTGTAATGGTAGGGTGATTGTGAAAAGAAATGGAGGACCTACAGTTTAACGTGGAATCCGAACCACGGTGGAGGCCTGGCATTCCACAAATCACAAGTTGTGATTAATACACATCTTGTCATAGGTCAAGAAAGGGTTTGGCACTCAAATAAATTTGTGCCAGGATCGAGGAATGAACCCCGGACCGCAGCACAGAAGTCTGACACTTTAACCTTAGACCACCAGGTCACCAACATGTTGTAATACTCTTAAAAATGTTTGACTGTTTTTTTTTCTATGTGTAGTAATAGATATTCAGATTTTTCACATTCACAAAAAAAAAATTGGAATTTTTTTTAAATTAATAAATAATTTTCTATAAGAAAATTGGATTTTTTTATTAGAACTTATTTATTTATTACAATAAAAACTGATATGGGATTAAATGCTAATTTAAAAAAAAAATCTTATATTCTTGAAAAAATTAATAATTAATACTAGGCCATCAACATATCAAGGTCAACAATAATATAAAATAAATAAAACAGTCATAGGTTTGTTGTATAACCTAAAATGTGACTGTCAGAAGTGACAGCTGCTAAACACATGTTTTTGCAAATCATATGGTTTGGCGTAGGGATACATAATTTGGTCTAACTTTTCAGAGCTGTCAGTCAGCACCAAAGAAGCCATGGGGCTACTTGTATATCGTGTAGCCACAACCAGCAATATTATATATTATATGCACAGACTAACATTTTATGATGAAAAAAAATGCCAGCTTCCTACAGAGGTCTATTTTGCATCTAGCTAGATTCTCGGGCCAGGCGTGCATAATGAAAATGAGGATAGGTTGTCACGATGTCCATGTGAGCAATGTGGCTCGAATATGAGAGCGAGTGATTCACAAAGTATATGCATGGACGTCAGAACTGGCCCCAAAAGGCCAAGAACTGGAAGATTAGCCAAAAAGTGTGCCCTTGCGGTAGCACAACATGAGTATGAGGTATATGGGCCAATCATGGACCTGCTAAGCCAAAACCCGAGGAGTGCTAAGCCCCGAGCGGTAGTGCCCACTAGCTTAGTGAAATACATTTTTGACTAGTACCCCAGAAACACCAGTTAAGGAGCTCACCTCAGAGTTATCAATACATTTGAACGGCTACGAGAATGATTTACAGGGCAGGTATGCTTAGTGATGTACAGCGGTGGTGTGAGACGTGTGAAGACTGTAACCGCCGCAAGATACCACACCAGCAGCCCAGACACCTTTACAAACGTATGTGCCCACCAGGCAGATGGAATGAGTCACCATGGATATCCTTTCACTCCCGTCACAGCCAGAGGAAATTGGTACATGCTTGTAGTGGCCGACCATTACACTAAATGGATTGAGGCTTAAGCTATCCCCGACCAGACAGCCCAAACAGTAGCTGGGTAATTGTGGACGAGTTTGTATGACGTCATGGGGCACCGGAAATGGTACAATCAGAACTGTTCCATGAGATTTGTTCATTGCTGAGAATAACGAAAACCCACACTTCACTCTTTCCCCCTCAATCAGAGCTTTTTAATATAACACTGCTATCAATGCTAAGTCACTGGGCTGGAGACCACAGCAGGGCTATTCTGACCGGACGGGAACTGTAGAGATGCCGACATGTGCATTCTGTCCAGTCGGCAACTTGACGACACGACTGCATCGTCATGAACTCTGTCGCTTATTCATGAGACTATCTACCCCCTCGTTAACTTCCCGACTTTAATGGGGTTCGTTACTTACTTTTGGTTTTTACATATTTGATTGTTTATATTATCCAATTTAATTAGATAAGGGTTTATTTTAGTAGGTTTTAGCGTTTAGTAATTTTCAAGTGGGATTTTTATTTGTATTTGCATCATAGATGTTTAAAACAGTTGTTTTAGAGTGTTAGGTTAAGGCTGAGCAGTAATTTAAACAACGTGTGAAGTTTTAAATTGTTTCTTGTGGTCGATATATATTTTATATATTTCGTAGTTTCTCATCTTAATAAATACCTTACACCATAAATTAAGCCCAAGTCCAAATGTTATTTGACAAAATGTCCCCAGTGCCTTGCAAACCAAAAAGCAACATCAAATTAACATAGGATTTTTGTTATGTATGTGAATAAAAAATAAAAAGTTTATCAATGTTTTAGTTGCTATAGCATTATGTGTATTTTTACAGGTTTTTGGATATGATGTTGAAATATGGAATTTCATCTTATAAATAAAAGTAGGTAACTTAGTATGGGTAATTAATTAATTGTGCAATAGGCCTACCTACTATTTTCATCTTAATTTGAATTTTTCCTACAGATTTAGCTCTCATACTAGTCACTCTACACAAATTGTAAAATTAATTATAAATCGTACCACTTGATTTATAAATGTTTATTTATACCAACTTAGAAACTATTCTAGGCCTAACTTACTAATGGTGATTGTACAGTTTCTAGTTTAATCAACATAAAGCCATTACAAAAAAGTACAATAGTATGTCCATACAGTTTATTTTATTAAAAGAAGAAAAAACTACAATCAAAAAACTTCACTTGTCCTTCCTCGTATGCGGTAGTTCAATATCATCTGAAAAAAACTGCATGATAAAAACAAACATCCTTAGATACATGACATTTTAATATAATAGGATATGCATGAATAAGATATTTAAGAGGAAATGCACCTGCATTAGCATGAAAGAAGGTTGAAAAAATACTCTATAGACTTGTGTAGGATTCAAACTTCTATTCATAAACTGCAACAAAATACAATAAATTTGTAAAAATAACAAACAACATAGCAGAAAGTATTAATATTTACAGTAAGATAGTGGTGATCCAATCCAACTGAATAATGGGAGTGCCTAAAATTGGAAGGTTTCTACACTAGATCTAATAAGATTGTGGACTCCATTTTTCATAATATTTATAAATGTTTATGTCTGTTTAAGTATTGAATATTTTTTATGCCCGAGCCTTATTACCTCTCAAAGATATTGGGATATTTACAGTGATGACATTAGAATGAGGTAAGTAAACATGAGAATAAATGTGCCTACATTTGCATGGAGGGAGAATGGAAGTACCATAATTACACTTGGTTTCAATTTGAGCCCTCTCTATTTCACTGACAAACCTGACTATGTTGATGCTTTAGCCTTTGTACCCCACAATTTACCTAACAGTGAATCTTTATTTGTAACTACCAGTTTAATCTCATCAAAGCAACTGCTTATAATTCCTTATCAAATCAATTTCAAAGGTATTTTAATAATTTTAATCAATCACAAACAAGGATATATAAAAAATTAGGGATGATGCGCAAAATACAGTGTGTATATAACACCCTTTTTTTGTTACAAAATATAAAATAATGAATAGTTTAAAACAATAATCCTACTCAAGAAAACGGTGAATCAAATGATACTAAAATTATAATTATGGGCATTGATATTTTTTCACTTTTGCAAAACTTAATCAACTCACCCAAAACATCAAAGATATGTAGCAATTGATGAACATATTGTGTTTTTACATGTACGGCTTTGGGTTTATACAAATGATCCTTAACATTATCATCTCTATATTATTTCTTTGATTACTACCTTTCAAAATTGTTATTTTTGTAGGCCTATACATGAAAGGTTAGGTCAATTTACTGGTTAATACTCCAATAATAAAGTATTAAAATAGGGATTGGTTTTTCTTATCATTATAAGCTAATCCAAAATAACAAAATCCAACCTTCCAATCATAAAAAAACATGACTTTGGTGTTTGGTACAAGAGTTCTTAATCAAATGTTTCAATGATAGGCCTAACAAATATATTTAATAATTATTGTAATTCTACTATAATTTGATTTTCCGTATCCTTTTGAATAGAGTGATGGTGTTAAATTATTTATTATTTTCTATTTCATATAGAAAACAGAGTCCTATATCTACCTGTTATTGTGCGATTTCCCCGAAAAAATAACTACTAACCTGGCCCTTATGTGATTAGGTTAAACATCTTGAAATAAACAAAATAAATAATTGGACGAGTCTTACATTATCTTACAGTCACATTAATTCTTTGTTTCTTTTAGTAAATACTTAATAAAATCTTTCACACAGTTTTGTAGGCCTAAGCTCCACTAGCATTCCCTTACTAAAATAAAATGTATTGGTTTTGTGGCACTTTATTATTGGTAAAACATTTGATAAATTACCATTTATATATAACTAATATTAACTTAGAACCGGATGACAAATAATCTAGGATAAATATTCAATTTTGACAACCTATTCAACATATTTGTGTATAGTAAAATGCAGCCCACTTTTGTCAATAATAAAAAGGGTAATACATTATAAGCTAACCTAACTAGTCCTACAAGAACTCGTAGCTTAGGTGTACTTTTAAGTTAAAACATCCTAATATAGATTAGCAGTATTTTAAAGATAGTTTTTGTTTCAAAAACTAGCGCTTAATTGACAACACCACATTATAAGACTATGCACAATGATATAGGACTAGTTTAAATTTGTTGAATATAATTATATTGGGTCTACTCACGTTTCTTTATTTCCGGCCATCACACTGGCACACAATGTATAATAATAAAAACTTTTCCGCCAATAAAGATAAAACAAACGTACAGAAAGCACTTAATAAGCATCGACATTCTGTTTGTAAGCCTAGGTATAGTTATAAATAATGATACTAAATACACCAAACTTGAAATTATACACAAGATTAGACCTACATAAATATATGAAAACACCCCAATAAATACCAATTTAATAGTAACTGAATTAAAGAAATAGTAACTAATAAATTGATGGAGCAAGACTTTCGAATAATGTGATGACTAATATAAAAATAAATACTAATCATTAATAAAAACCGGTCGTCTGCTAACTTCGAAATTGCAAATACAACCAAAAGTAAACAAGAAGCAATGAACTCTGGGTAAAATATGTTGCCAACCTAAATAAATAGTGTTGAAAACCAAATACTGTGATTACCTGTTGCCATGGCAACCATGGTCTTCCCGACACGAAGACCAAACCGGACAGAATCGCTGTTTCGGTAACTTTTCACGACAACTAGTCGCGAAGCGTAGTTGACGACACTCGAGCCGACAAATGTTCCCGAGCGGTCAGAATAACCCTGCAGCAATCCTGGAATGTGAAGCTGCCGCATGTGATGGCATATAGAGCTAGTGTGCACCAGAGCATGCACACAGTTTGATGCAGATTAATGTTTGGAGACAAAGTTCGTCTACCAGCAGACATCAAGTATGATCTACCACCGATCCTGAGATTATATTTCTCACTTGCGACATTCTCTGGATAGTGTACATGATGCGGCACAGAAACACTTGGGCGTAGCAAAGAGGTGACAAAAAGCTTTGTATTAACATACTATTATTAATGTTTCTAATTTATTTGGCTCGGTATCTTATAATCTTTAAATCCAAGCCGTTTTATGCTACTTTTGATTCATCCTATAATTACAATGTATCTTTTTCTTATTTAAACTATTATTACAAACAGGCTAGGCACTTAAATACTACTTATAAGAAAGTACTACCCTACTCCCCCATACCAGTCTAATTCGCTACCCACTTGGTCAGCGGTATAGCCGTCAGAGGCGAGCATCCCCCTATTCGCCATCTGGGGAGGTGCCCTCTCGAAGTTGGAGCTTCGTCCACTATCTAGTTTGACCAGTGGAACTATCGGACTTAAAGAACACAAGTGGGTGACAAAGTGTGGCTCCATCAGCCAACTCCTAAAGCAGGAGAAGCGGCAAAACTTTATCGGCCGTTTATGATCAAGAAGGACCTTGAAAGTGGAATATACAAGCTGCAATATGTAGTGTTTCGCCAGAAAACCACTATTGTTCACCATGACCAACTCAAACGATCCATGAAAGTTCCGTATCCGAATCAAGCTGAAGGACTAGAACAAGCTCGAAGGCGAACAAAACGACATCTATGGAACAGTGCGGAAGGAGGAGAATGAAAGGATAAATAAATAAGACCAACGGGACCAAGATAATCAGGTTAGACACTCACAAGACGCATTTCAAGAGAGATAACTTAGTCCATACTTCCAAATGGACCCTGGAACCTCTTCGGGAATAAATGAAGGGGTGTCACCAGGATCGTGGTTGAGGCCATTTCCCTGCCTTAAGGCTCTGCCATTAGTCCTGCACAAACAACGTTCCCATATATGAGCTCAGGCAGCAGTCCAAAGGGATACCACACAGGTGGTGTGGAGGAATGAGACTCGGAGCTTAGCCCCAAGAAAGATATGTGTGGCTTTTAGGAGGGACACAAACACCACTACTACCTGAAGAAGAGGAATTGGAGGAGCCATTAGGGAAAGAGGAAGTAAGAATCGAAACAGAGTTATAAGAAGGGGCTCTATACAGCAGAGTTCCACTAGTTGTTGAGGTTTTCCCACATGGTGCAGCACCCAGAATTCTAATACAAGAGAAGAGTTCCATTCTAGATATTGCACCAAGGACATTCGGAGGACAGTAGCAACCCCATCTCGCAGCACGTGATTTAGCGCTACTCAGGATTCAAGAGCAGGGCTTCTGGAGAAGAGGAAGCATTGTGATGGCGTGCAAAGGTCAAACGTTCCTAAGCCAACAGGGGTCGACCAGGCGGAACTAATTAGGGGTGGGGAATGTTGTCTCTGAGTGGGGGATAACTGAGAAGAGAGTGGCAGGCCTGTTAAAGAGTCAGTTGAGTGACAAGGATGGACTCGGATTCTAGATGTTTTTAATTTGTTTTGCGGGACGGTCAAAAGCAACACGCGGCCCACAGGTTGGAGACCATGCAGCCACTGAAGCGGGTTATGATGATATTATAACTTTACAAGTCTTACTATATTAGTTTAGAAATCAATATATTTTTAAATCTTAATCTAAAATTATTTTAAAGTGTAATTTTAAAATTTCCCGCTCTCATCCCAAATCCCAATATTATGACTCATTTCCTGTTCTGAAATAAAAAAGTAATTCCCCTCCATCCCTATATAAGAACATTACAATTCTTTATTTCTTTTAATGAGTTTTACTTTGGTTGTTTTTAATAGATATAATAATCTTTTGATTTTGTTAAATTAATATCTGATTTATTATCTAATAAATAAAGCTAAAGTTACTGTCATTGTTGTAATAAGCAAAGCTAAACTTAATGTCAACAGTTTTGTAAGTAAGTGTAAGCTGCAACTTACAGAATAAATTGAAACATAACCTCTACTTGCACAGATTCAGTGTCTGCCGCGTATAATGAGGCCCGAGTGTACTAATAACAGAGGAAAATAACACACAAACTGCAGACAAGTTTATATTTTCTAGAAGGGTCTTCATATCAGAATTGTAATATATGTTAGAGTTTTTACAATTATATCATATTTATTTATTTAATGACAAAGTTAAAAACTATTTCCACATCTGAAAATTGGTAAGATTTAACTTGTAAAATATGTACAACAATAAAAATAAAGTTTTCCTTAAAAGAGTTATAATCTAATTTGAAAATATTTACAATCTTCATTCATACATTTCAAGAAATATAAAAAAATGAGTCTCTTTGTAGTTTTAGATCATGAAGCAAACACTGAGGAAGGACCTTTGCTACATGGTATGACGTTGCATGCAAGTTTCAGTGTATTGCAAAAAGTGGAGGTCTTGTAACAGTTGAGTCAAACGGTTGAAATGCCTTTCTGTGTAAGGTATCACTCCCTCGAGGAAACTTGACAAACCTGGAGTCTTTAACTCGCCAATTGCAATGTCGTCCAAAAGTATTGAGATCACCAGCTGCATTAACAAAAACAAAAATAATTGCAACTATATTTTGTTAACACTGCATCTCACTACCTATTCGGATACATAAATCTCAAACACAATATTAATTATTCAGATTGCCAGGTATAACTTAACTAAATAATTATAAAAATGAGCCTTGAATTGAATCAAATCTTATTTGTAAATTTCGAACTATCAAATCATATTATATCCTAGTTAAATTTGCTAAGGTTATTATGTTAAAAAAAAAAAGTTACACATTAAAAAACCCCTTAGATTAGTTTTGGAGCCTAGTCCTAAATTCACCATGATCTACAGTTAGGATTATGGTGATTATAAATTATTTCAATATATAATATCTAGGGCTAGGCTGATGCTGATAACTGATTTGATTTATTAACCGATATTGGCACAATCAGCCAAGGATAATCGGTTTTTTGTTGGGCAGAGTATGATCGAAATACACAATATGTATACGCTATTGCTAACACAATTTATAGCACGACCGGTACAGTGCTTGGCTGGAACACAGACTAACGGTTTATTATTTGAAAAAGCCTTTTAAGACTAAATTCATGAGACATCTGTCGGCGTTATAGTGAACTACAAATGTAAACAAACATGAACGTTTTGACGGTAATAATTGAACTCCAACATTTTTTATCATGCAGATATTTTATGCCGATAATTCAAAATCTATAGATTATATTTTAATTTCTCAATTCATGAAAATAGAATTCATAGTTCAAAACAAAATATTTAAATAAAGACTCTTGCATGTACACACAAATTCTTTAATTCTGTATAAGATATTTTATTTTATAATAAACAGCAAAACCAACATTATAACCAAAAATAAACCTTTCAATTATATTTCCCTTAAGGCTTTTTTTCAAATTATGAAATATATGATTAATTTATTAGAGATAAAGATTTCCTCAAATAACAAATTGAAACACTATCAAAAACAATATTATGTGGACCAGTATGATTTTATTTGTTGTGGATTTATAAACAATTGAACAATTAAAACTATATAATATTATGGCTATAAGTAACATAGTTCTAATGAATACAAGTTGTATAAAATGAAATATTACCTACATTTTTCAGTATGAGCTGAGGCCTGCACATGCATTTTGCTTTATATTTAAATCATTTTCGTTTTGGCTTTAAGTCATTTGTATTTTATATTTCACCTTTTTTCTGTTGGCTGAATTAACTAAACTATGTAATTAAAAAAAAAAGTATTGGTTACCGGCAATATCTGCTGAAGGGTTTATTGGCCCAGCCCTAATATTATCTTCGGTCATCAAAGTTAACACATTTGTTATGTATTATCCAAGGGTGTGATTATAGACTTTCCTATGTTTTATAGAGGCTGACTTTGAGGAAAAAGTATTATTTATTTTCTGGTCACTATGGTAATAATTAATAAGCATTAACTTTACCTCAGGAATTGTATTAAAAATATATTCAAATATTTTAGGAACATTGTGGGGTTTGCAACAGCTTAAAAGTTAAAATATACAATATTAAATATTTGATCTCAACATAAAATAAAACCCATGAGAGTATTAGCTTATGGTAAGGATGCTGTGCTGATTGGTGTTGGCACATTTCAGCCAATATGTCACAAGTACAACTGTTGCTCAGTCTTACCCTGAGCACTGCCTGCCTGGCTATGTCACTACCACTAGAGGTAAGGCGGCCTACAGACACACCAACATACTCAAACATTGGGAATATTTCATGTATAGCTTTGTTTTGAAACAAAAAAAAATTAACTCCACAGACCCCTATTTACTATAAAGTTTGATCTTGAGAAAATTAATCAATAATGTCAAAAGTGTAAATGACAACATTTAAATTGCTTTGTAGTCCGCTTTATTTTTATTTCTTTAATATAATGACTAACTTTTTATATATAATAAAGATAATTGATAAAACTAAAGTAAAAATCTACTAAGAATAAATTTGATGAAGAAAGCCCACCTAGGGAAAGAGGAAAAATGTGTGAAGAATCCAATGCACAAAGGTGACATCTTCTTCCTTTCTTCCGTCTTTCATAGTAGAAGTAGTCACACACACATTTTAACATAATTAGAATATTTATAATATTTCGGCATTGTTGCCTTTATCAAACACAAAGAAGAAAGAAGAGAGTACAAATAACACAATCACTGGATTACTCCATTTTGAATTTAAAGAAAAACTCTTAGAAACACATTGTGCCAACTGTTTTTGAGAGTAAAGATAAATTTCTTGGCTGTGGTTAGTATTTATATAGACCTATTTAAAAAATAATAATACTAAAAAAGAAAATAAATAATAATAATGATAAAATATATTTTAAAATAATAATAATAATCATAATTTGAAAAATGTTAGTCTTATAAAAAGAAAGAAAGGATCTTTTGTTGAGGCCTGGCGGTAATCTTGATTTGGTAATCATTAAAAAAAATATAATATATAAATATATATATATATATACACACAACCAATTATTAAGGACATTCAAAATTCACATTTGTGATAAAACGAATATTTACACGAATTCTGTTTTCACACAATAACACAAATTTAAGCTTTTTTTCTAAATAGACACAATTTCTTATTACCACATTATGCAACACTGATGATATGGGTTTTGGGACCGGTGCATCACAAACATTATTAAAAAATAAATCCCAACATTGCTTTTTTCCACCAACAACACAATAAAGAAAAATCTCAGTAATAGCAATTTAAAAAAAATGATAAATATAATAAAAATGGGATTCACAAATTTAAGTGTGAATGTAATAGTATTTACATTGGCCAGACTGGAAAAAACTTCAATGTCCGTTACAAAGAACATATTTCAGATTTCATACACTACAGGACCAAATCAAAATTTGCAGATTATTTTAAAAATTCCAACAATCAACCCATACCAATAGAACAATGTATGGTACCCCTTCACATTTCTCACAAAGGCACAAAATTAAAGACTGCCAAAAATTTTTTTGTATAAACAGAATTATTTCAAAATAAATCAATCATAAACGAACAATTACAGCAATCCAACCAAATTCTAGTAAACTCACTAACACATCTACCTATAAATATTAAAATCCTATCACCTTTGTTATCCTGCTCTTCCCTCCAGCGTAGTCAATGACCCGATCGAGCCAATGTTGAGAAGATTTGTTTACCAGTCCATCAATCTTGTACTTCCATTAATTTATCCATTCTTGTTTTTACTCTTTATATCATTCATTGTTAATAGCCATTTCCCCACCATTAGTTTTTCACCGTGGTCTTGTAAACTCCCGTTGCCATGGTGCTATCTCGATAGTCTTTTGTTTTCCCTCATATCCGTCTGTTTAAACCACACCCCAATTAGTCTCAACATTTCAGTTGTAACCCCAACTTGTGTACCCGCACGACAACTTTGGTAAGTTTGTTTGTTTACCTAATTTTGGTTTTTTCAAGTTTTTGATATCATTATATTTTGGTTTTTTCACTCTCTGAAGTCTTTTTAATAATCTCTAATTTCATTTCACAGCACCATGGTTATGGTGTAATTGTATCGAAACATGTTGGCGTGGATTGAATCGGCTTTATTTTAATCACCGATCATCTGCTAAAAGGAGTAATGGGACTAAACAAGAGTAAGACTTAGATTCTACACTTAACTTATTTTAATTACCAAAGTTTATTCACAGTTCTAGATTTTACAATCACATTCTTTTGTACCACTTTGAAAGACGTTATTCTTACGAGATTAATTTTATGTAACTATTCAACATCAGTGTTTGAATTTAAAAACTTGTGCTATCCTCAATTTTTGTTCTAGATATTTTAATTATTTTATTATGTTGTGTATGTTATGTTTTGACTAGTCGCCAACTTATGATTTAATAATTGTTGTCGATGATATTATATAATTTTAAACTTACCTTGACATATTTATGCTTAGCGATTTCTAACATTAAAGTATATCGATTTCAACTTTTTAATATTATTTAACATTTCATTAATTCAACAGTGTATAATAACCTTTTACTTTATATTGCTAATCTTAAGTTTTTATCTAAGTCTTAACCATAATCATTACTATTCCTTCATTATTAATTAGAATGTTTTCTAAAATGATATATTAATACAAGCTTTAATATATTCTAAGTTTGAAAACAATTAATAATTCTCAAGGTTAAATTTTTAATCTAAATGAAATTATAATTTAAGTAAGGGACCATTTGAAAATAGTAAAAATAATGGCTATTCAAGTATTTACTGATCTACTTAGCTATTTTTATTTTCATTCCCTTGTCATGGCGACGCAACTTCAATCAAAGATAATTCAAAATGGACTTATATTGACTTAGTCTGTCGGTCTAAAATAGTTTTAAAGTTCTATTACGTTATTAATGTGAAATTTGATATTAATTTCATCACTTTGTTAAGTTATCAAAAAATTTTAAGTGAAACTGCCGATATCATCTAGCTTAAATAGCTTATAATTATCATTGTGTTTTAAAAATTGATTTATATATACATAAAGAGGAAGGTCTAAAATGACGAGCTTACAAAACTTTCAAACTCGAGCCCGAGCTTTAATGAAGAGCACAGCTCAAAGCTCAAAATCCAAGTACTCGCAGAGCCCTACTTACAGTTGCAATTATAACAGTCATACATTCAGTTAAGTGTTAAATTACTGGTCTGGGGCCTTGTTATTAAGTTCATTTCATCGTATAATTATAATTGGTTCTGTAACCACATATAAGGAGGATTAAAGCTCTTAGACAAATTTAACTTGAAAAATTAGAAGAAAAATAAACTTTTTAAGTATTTGAGTTTTGAATCCATGCATCTCAAATATCTTTAAGGATTCGAGAGCCCACACCTAATATAAAGTTTTTCAGAAACATGCTAAAAAGTGACAGAGTATGTGTTCATTACTTGAAGTAGGTCGTATATCCAAAATAGATTTTGTCTAGCTTCACCAGTTTTCAATACGCTAGTTAGGTAAATAGATCTGAGCCAAACAATAAAAATAAAATATTTTTAAGGTGTAACATTTTCTTTCACCTGAGCTGGATGGCAGTTTTTGCTGCTTGTGTTCCAAACAGACGCACATTTCAAACAAGATTCTTTCTGGTCTTCATGTAGTTGTCTGATAGTGTCTTCTAAGCCAGCCTTACCTTTCTTGATTACTTCTGTAACAACCACAAGGCAATTTTAACAACAAAAATAATTGAAACTAGAAATAAAACTGAGAATGTAATATTTTATATATGTACATTTTTTTAACCCTGAAAGCTCTGTTCACTGATTACGCTACGGCCCTATCTTATAAGCTGTGCCATAGTGGAACTGAGCAAGGAAAGCTTGCAACCTCACAGGGTAAGTGAAGGGTAGACTTAGTTTAATCTGAAAGGTAGCAAATTACCTTGCTTGTGTACAATACGGTGTAGCTTATATGATATGACATGATGTATAAAATATACTAAGAATGTTTTAGACATTTTCCTAACTACCATAAAAGTGACTTGTTATTTGAATTATTCTGGGTGGGCTGTCTGTGTACATGATACTCTGATTAAAATGCATGCTTACCAACTTTTGATTAACTAGAAAAGACATATTGCCAGTTTTGTCAATTTTAAAACAATATTATGTAAGCTAGTGTTATTTTTCTGAAAACTCTAATATTAAATCGAGTTTAGGTGTTTAAAAATGAGGTGGCTCAATGGCTAAATAGTTTTATAATAAAGGAAATTGAAAAACCTAAAGAAAAAGGAAAATAAACTACTAGAGTAAATTTGATGAATAAAGCCCACCTAGGGAAAGGGGAAAAATGTGGGAAGAATCCAATGCACAAAGGTGACATCTTCTTTCTTTCTTCTGTCTTCTATAGTAGAAGTAGTCACACACACATTTTAACACAATTAGAATCATATTTCACCATTGTTGTCCTTGTGCATTGGATTCTTCCCACATCTGTCCTCTTTCCCTAGCTGGGCTTTCTTTATCAAATTTACTCTTAGTAATTTATTTTTCTTTTTTCTTAAGTTATTTCAATTTCCTTTGTTATAAAAACGAGTTTAGGAAAATGCATATGATGAATATCTAGACACAAGTTGTAAATCATTGTAATTACGAGATATGGCACGCACTGTCTGTAAAGAGAGGACTACAATTAAATTAATAGAAATGGTTTATATTGTTAACAAGTAATTTATATTTCACTTTAATTACAATCTTGTGTTGTATACTTGGCAGCATAACAGCCCCCCGAAGTGGGGATGTAGTTTCAAAACATAAGTATTTCTACTGTGGTTATTAAAATTATTGGAGGAAAAATATCAATACTGTATTATTATCGAAATAAAAGTATCGATAACAGTAGGTATCGGTGTCGAAACACATTACACTTTTCTGCTTCTGCTTGGGGCACCTTTGGTTAACTGAGTTCATTGAGCTCTACAAAGGCTTTTTTGTTTATCATGATAAAGCTCATTTATAAAGGAAGGGGTAGTAGATTGATCACATCTCGCCCCTGTCAGGGATCAGGAATGATGTATTGATAAAGATGAAAGAACAGTATGAATTATGATGATGCTAAAAGAGATTGAATGCTGTAGTTGCAGAAAATGAGTGAGAACTGAAAAACAAATGTCATTTGTTCTTACCCCACAATCTACCCTAGTAAACATGTAATCCCAACATGAGTGAAGATAACAAAAAAGTTGTTTCTTTCTATACCGATCTGATACCAGATTGTGAATACTAATATCAGTAAAAGTATCGGAAAAAAGTATTGAGTAAAAAAATACTAGTATCAAAAGGAAAATATTGATATTTGTAAAGTATCGATACTTTTTTTCAAATTCTACTCTAGAGTCACATATGGCTGTGGTATCTGAAAGCTCACAATACTATTGGTCACTCGTATGTATCTGATGAGTCCACACATCCATCACAGACTCAGCCTTAAAATATGAGTGAAGAATGACGCACAAGACAAATCCTGGGCAGCTCAGTGGTAGAGCATTGGTGTATTAAGCCAAAGGTCTCGGGCTTGATTTTCGTGTGCTGGTATCATTTTTCAACTAATTCAAATTAATATAATATAAATAAAATAAAATTCATTTAGTCTGGTCTTTCCTTTGAATAAAGACTAATAATATTTTTAAATTCCTGAAATTCAAGTAATTTTCAATGGTTTTTTCCTTATGCTCATAATTCAAGCCTAATTCATGGTTTTCCCCAATAAGGGTCACCCTGAAATTAGCTGTAATTCGCATTTAATGGGTCAAGTAGACAAGTTCATGAAAAGATTTTATTTAGTTTTAATTTGCGCATGTATTATAAATTTATAAATGTTACAATTAACTTTAAATGTGTTTTGAAGTCAATTTTAATGTTCTAAGTAAAGGTTCATAAACATTTCTTACAAAATTACAGTGTTCTTATTCATAGGTGATGAGCGAATATTAAACATCAAGGGTAACATGACACCACTTTTTTTTTAATATTTCGGTTTCAATAATCACAAGGCTTTGTCAATAAACATATTGACAACCAAAATAAACATTTATGTTGAAGTTTATATTAATTTTCTGTTGTTATGTGCATGAAAGAGATTTGTGATAATTTATTAACATATTGCAATATTAATTGGTTGGTTGGTTTTTATGGCCAGCATAAGTTTCTGAAATTCTTGCATCCAAAGTGTGATAGGTTAATTCTTTGCCCTTTGGAGCGCTACAATGGACTATATTATCATCTTTACACATGGTAGATAGTTCTTCTTAACAAAGTATACAGTGAGGAGACGGATATAGTTTTAGTTTGAAGAAGGCGAATTTATTTATTTAGCCGTTTGGGTTATACACTTGAAGGTCGATATTAACTGAAGTTATCAATTTTTTTATGAAATCTATACGTTTTATTAACTTATCAATTTTGGAAGAAATGTGTACATGTTTTCAATTAAACACGTTTATATTATATTTGAAATTTAAAGTTGTATAAATTTGCATAATATATATTTTTTTCAACAAGAAACCAATGGCTGATGTGACCAGTGATCGACGAGTGACCAATGGCAGGAAGGAGGGGGAGGGTATGTTTGTAGCCAGCCATTCCAACGACCCTGCCTAGAGTCAAGTTCATATAGGCAGACATTTTGACAGTCACAAAATTAACTTAAAATAGTTTTCATACGGGCTACATCAAGTCATGTGATCTGCAGCTGTCACTTTTGATAAATTATCAATACCTATTGTACTAAAACTCTGTCCGTCTCGATTCCTTTCATAAACACACAAATAAATAATTACAATTCCATGAGTTTAAAAAAAAAAAAAAAATCTTTGTCCAATGATAACATGTAAGTCCAAAAAACTCCAATTAAAACAATAGTGAATAAAGAAATAATTAAGTCAAACCCAAAACATTTAAGGAACATTATTTGTACCATACCCGCCTAAAATAAAACTCAATACAATAAAATTAAGGAAAACGAGGTAGGAGATGTTACAATAAGAAAAAGATTATAGACACTGGATTTAATAAAGATCAGGTGGACAAGTAAATGGAAATTACTTATACAACAACAATATCATAAGGGTCCGATTTCCCATATTGGACTGTAGTATTTTAAAATATAACAAAGTTTCTTGGCATTTTAAAATATACCATAGGTTTTTGGCATCTTAAAATATAACATAGTTTCTTGGAGTTGAGGCCAACCATGAAATAAAATTACTACCAAAAATAGTAAGAATTAACCTTTGCATGTCTTGGAATAAAAATGGCAATAACGCCTGAGATGGTTAAAACAAGACAAAATAAATTAATTTTTTTATGGAAAATTACACCCAAAGGTTTACATACATATTCACATGGATCAAACCCATGAAATTGCTGTTGCTATAACAAATAATTTTAATGTGGCAAAACAGGAATTATTCAGAGACTTGCATAATGCACAGTAATAATAAAAATCGAATATTTAAACTACAATGGCAGCATGAAGAGTGAAGTTAAAATGGTGGAAAAACCATAAATAAAGGCAATACTTAGAGAGCTACATCTTACTTGAAAATAAACCCAGCAAACAGAGAACAAGACAAGATAGTGTCTCAGAACAGGAATAACAAATAAGGTTTACACGGCAAACAAAAACGACTTCGCAGATAAAAAAAGGGAATGGAAGCAGGACAAACAATTTTATGTGTTTTGATCCCTTTGAGAAATTAACAGGCCTAGCATATTCATAAATCTACATTTAGAACAATAAATCTAACCAGGATATCGAATTAACAAAACATTATTAAATTATTACTCTACTCCAATAAAATAAGTGAGTCAAAAGATTTGTCGTCAAATTTATCTGTTGTCATACTTGCGTTGTCCGACAGAGCACAGATCAAGACAGATTCAGTCAGGCCTGTTACATAACTACATAGAGTCAGTTTCACTCACTATCACTTGCCGCTACCTAAGATAGTTAAGGTTTAGTTCTTATTTTCGAGGCTAGAAAACGCCATGACACTCCATCGCAGATAATCGTCATAGTAAGAGAACCATCTTTGGTTTTTCTAATTGTACAATAGTTCTACCATCTCAGGAGCTAAATTTGGTACACTATAAAATAACAATAATAATATAATAAATTGTTACCAATTTTTACAGCAAACAAATGTTTGTATTTTCTTAAAGGCTCTTCCTACTAAAAACAAAAGTAGACTAAATTTTTTTGTCCGTTTACTGGAATTCATAGTGTTAGCTTAAAAAACAAAATTTAGTATTTAGGATAAGTAAAACAGTTTAAGATCACAAATTTCTACTATAAAAACGCCACGACACCGATTCCTTCTTGTTTATTCTTTTCTTGCCAACATCTTAAATGAAAAATCTACTACCATAACCACCCTGCCCTAAATTGGGGTGTTTGTTTAAACTAACATTGTTGTGTCGAAAGAAGAGAATGACAGAAATGGTCTAGATGTAACAGCTGACACCTCAAAACAATGTGTCAGAGTTGTTCTTAACTTGCAGTATATATGGTTGTTTTAGAGCTGCCTGTTTTGGGGTTGTGCGGGTTAGAACATCGTGTCACCAGGTAATTGTGCTGGAGGGCAATCGTCGTGCCCATAGGGTTTGAATCCGTGAGGGACTATAGAGGGTGTCAGTCAGACCATTGGTAATGGCTTTCTTACCAAACCAGTTCTTTTGCGAGCTTCTATGTCAAAGTCTTTATATCCTTTTGTAACTTCTTTATAGCATCATATTTTGTAGTAGTGCATAGTGGTATTAATAAACTCTAAAAACTAAGGCTGTTGATAAATTACAATCCCACACATCTATTTTGCCGATGCCCCTGTCCTTGCCCACAAACCATCCTGACACTTTAGTCCCGCAAAGGACGGGGAGGCGACACTACCCATTTATATAGAACATGTGTTGTTTCAATAATATATAAAATAGGTAGACATGTAGTGCTTAGGATCTCGTATTCTAACCTATAAAATTCTTAAAGTAGTGTCTGTTTTCTAGAACAGTGGTATTCAAACTCTTGTTTGTGTACCCCCAGATATAGCTTATCTTTAAATTGGTAGTCTTTATTGTATGGTTTAAATTTTTGTTAAATAAATATTTAAGTATTTTCACTTTGGTGACCTGGGTGGTCTAGGGGTAAGGTGTAGACTTCTGTGCTGGAGGTAAGGGGTTCAATCCACGGTCCTGGCACAGATTTATCTAATTGGCAAAACCTTCCTTCACCTCTGACAAGACGTGTATTAATCACAACTTGTGAATGTGAGGAATGCCAGGCCTCCAGCGTGGTTCGGATTTCACGATAAACTGTAGGTCCTCTATTGCATATCACAATCACCCTACCATTACACATTAGTGTAAGTGCGTATAACCCGAATGGGTAGTAAGATGCGATGATGATGATGATGATAATAATAATTTCACTTTAACTAAAATTGTAAATTTTTAAAGATTTGAAAGGATTTGAAAGAAAATATAAGATTCAGATTTGAGAAATTCAGAATAGGACTCATCTCCCACTCATTCAAAACAATATATTTTGCTAGCATGTAACAAGGAAAGTAATCTTGCCTTGAACAATTCGTAGTACTTGCAACGGTCTGTCCAGAGTGAGTGCTAGTTTGAGAGCCGTCAATAGTTGGTCAGCCTTCAAGAGGTTCGCCAACTCTTGCTCCTGTAGAATGAGCTTCTCTTGCACTTTCCTCGCTTCATCCTGCTTCTTGAGGGTCACATCTCTCCACAGGACCAGCTCAGAGTCTGACCCGCCACTTACAAGAAAATCTTCATTCTTTGATACTGAACATAAACAAACAATATTATTTCTATCATCAACCGAGCAGCTTTGCTTGCTATCAAGAACCCTATACTTGATGTTTAGAAAAAAAACTGTTTAAGATTCATTTATCGAAGATTTAAAAATTTACCATCTGCTATCCACACTAGGATACAAATACCATGTCCTTGAGTTATTTATTTTGTAGGGATGGGACCCTCAAATCACTTGAATCCTTAAGGGTGGTAAAGATTCAAGGACTCAAGAAAAATTTAAAATTGGGTTGAATACACTATTTTACAAATCCAAATAGAGATTCCAAATCCAAATCAAGGAAAGAATATAATAACATATTTTAGTATTGTTAAAATGCAAAAAATTACTTAAAAATATTGTTATTTGAGCTGGTATTGATTAAAAAAAGACTGAATTTAAAGAAATATTTCAAGAAATTGAGAGGAGCTTTTGATCCAGTTTTCAAACAATAGGTTTCACCTAAATGAAATTTTTTAAATTTTGTGATTAGTTTTTGATAGAAATTTAATTTTAAAAATTGCATGAGAGTGTTTAACCGGTCAGCGTAGAAATTATATTTCTTTAGATTAAAACATTATTATTATTTGAAATGGTAGAATAACGGCTAACAAATAAACAAGTAAAAGGTTATATTTTGATTCTTTCATCTTTCTACTATTTTAAAATGTAGTTCTCATTTTCTAATACCTAGGGTCTACTTTTGTTTGTGTGAGAATTAGTACTCTCCCCAAAGTTTGGTTGGATCCTAAACAGCTCATTGTCAGCTGAAAACCTAGGCAGAACTGAAAAGGCTTACTAGACAAATTAGGAGTGTGGTTCTTTCCTCATTGAACAAGAAGGTACTACTATTGCACATCAGTCTGCCAAGCCACCAACTGACTCTACAAGCAACATCTTCAGTCCAGTCATCACAGGGACTGGCTGTATACTGAATGTTATTACTAGTATTAACTGACTCTACAAGCAACATCTTCACTCCAGTCATCACAGGGACTGGCTGTATACTGAATGTTATTACTAGTATTAACTGACTCTACAAGCAACATCTTCACTCCAGTCATCACAGGGACTGGCTGTATACTGAATGTTGTTACTAGTATTAACTGACTCTACAAGCAACATCTTCACTCCAGTCATCCCAGGGACTGGCTGTCTACTGAATGTTATTACTAGTATTAACTGACTCTACAAGCAACATCTTCACTTCATCACAGGGACTGACTGTCTACTGAATGTTGTTACTAGTATTAACTGACTCTACAAGCAACATCTTCACTCCAGTCATCACAGGGACTGGCTGTCTACTGAATGTTATTACTAGTATTAACTGACTCTACAAGCAACATCTTCACTTCATCACAGGGACTGGCTGTATACTGAATGTTATTACTAGTATTAACTGACTCTACAAGCAACATCTTCACTCCAGTCATCACAGGGACTGGCTGTCTACTGAATGTTGTTACTAGTATTAACTGACTCTACAAGCAACATCTTCACTCCAGTCATCACAGGGACTGGCTGTATACTGAATGTTGTTACTAGTATTAACTGACTCTACAAGCAACATCTTCACTCCAGTCATCACAGGGACTGGCTGTCTACTGAATGTTATTACTAGTATTAACTGACTCTACAAGCAACATCTTCACTTCATCACAGGGACTGGCTGTATACTGAATGTTATTACTAGTATTAACTGACTCTACAAGCAACATCTTCACTTCATCACAGGGACTGGCTGTATACTGAATGTTATTACTAGTATTAACTGACTCTACAAGCAACATCTTCACTTCATCACAGGGACTGGCTGTCTACTGAATGTTATTACTAGTATTAACTGACTCTACAAGCGATACCTTCCCTCCAGTCATCACAGAGACTGGCTGTCTACTGAATGTTGTTACTAGTCTCACTCATATTCCTCCCACTTTCATATTATACAACAATAGATTTAATAAAATAACACAACAGTAATGGATGATAAAAATTGTTCTTGACCCCCTTTAAATGTCCTCTTGGCTTGACACCGCTTAAATGTTTTTTTAAGTTTGAAATCTTTTAAATTCTCTCTGTTTGACACCCCTTAATGTTTCCTAGGCTTGACACCCCTTAATTGTTTTCTAGATTTGAAATCTTTTAAATGGCCCCCAGGCTTGATCCCCCTTAAATGTTATCTAGAATTGACACCCATTAAATGTTTTATAGGTTTTAAATCTTTTAAATGGTCTCTAGGCTTGATCCCCATTATATGTTCTCTAGGTTTGACACCCCTTAATGTTTTCTAAACTTGACACCCCTTGTAATCTCTAATGTTTGGGTCACCTCCCTGTAAACTTTTAAACTTACAGGTCTGGATAAGACTTTTAATGGTTTTATGACACTACTATCAAATCTTTCTATTCAGAGTTTTGAATTGAATCAATTATTCAAAATTATTTGAAATTTTGAATATTTGCACACCCCTCAAATAGTAACTAGATGTTAACATTCTTTCTTATAACCCATTCATTATAACATTCATACATTGAGGTGAGTGTTAAGTTACTGGTCTGGGCCTGGTTGTTAAGTTCATCCTATAATTAGTTCTGAGCCAACATCAAGCATTATTAGAGTTTTGAATAAAAAATTTTCTCGAAGTCTCAAAGATCTTTAAGGATTCAAGGAATTTGAGTCCCTCTAATAATATTGATGTCACTCTTGTTTTAATATAATATATATAATACCCAATTTTCCCTGTTCATGGTAAAATTCCATGACTTTCCACGATTTATTTTTATCAGTTTTCAAATGTCCTGTTTTGCCTGTTTGTGGAAAGCCTGATGATTCGGATTCGAGATTACAATTTGTAAAATAGTATATCTACCTTATATCTAGTTTATACATTATTTTTAAATGCTCTAAATCTTATAACTTGTTAAGCTTCTTGCATATTTACACTTACAGAATAGGGATAAATAATATGTATGAAAAAAGTGCATTGAGCAAAAACATTTATTAATAAATAAAATGATAAAGTATTAGGAAAATGATAGAACACAAACACACTAATACATATTTACACACACATCAATATTTCAATGCTATTAGATGAGTCTAATTACTACTACTTCTTGAGGAATATGCTATTAGATGGGTCTAATTACTACTACTTCCTGAGGAATATGCTATTAGATGGGTCTAATTACTACTACTTCCTGAGGAATATGCTATTAGATGGGTCTAATTACTACTACTTCCTGAGGAATATGCTATTAGATGGGTCTAATTACTACTACTTCCTGAGGAATATGCTATTAGATGGTCTAATTACTACTATTTCCTGAGGAATATGCTATTAGATGGGTCTAATTACTACTACTTCCTGAGGAATATGCTATTAGATGAGTCTAATTACTACTACTTCCTGAGGAATATGCTATTAGATGAGTTTAATTACTACTACTTCCTGAGGAATATGCTATTAGATGGGTCTAATTACTACTACTTCCTGAGGAATATGCTATTAGATGGGTCTAATTACTACTACTTCCTGAGGAATATGCTATTAGATGGGTCTAATTACTACTACTATCCTGAGGAATATGCTATTAGATGGGTCTAATTACTACTTCCTGAGGAATATGCTATTAGATGGGTCTAATTACTACTACTTCCTGAGGAATATGCTATTAGATGGGTCTAATTACTACTACTTCCTGAGGAATATGCTATTAGATGGGTCTAATTACTACTACTTCCTGAGGAATATGCTATTAGATGGGTCTAATTACTACTACTTCCTGAGGAATATGCTATTAGATGGGTCTAATTACTACTACTTCCTGAGGAATATGCTATTAGATGAGTCTAATTACTACTACTTCCTGAGGAATATGCTATTAGATGGGTCTAATTACTACTACTCTTCCTGAGGAATATGCTATTAGATGGTCTAATTACTACTACTTCCTGAGGAATATGCTATTAGATGGGTCTAATTACTACTACTTCCTGAGGAATATGCTATTAGATGAGTCTAATTACTACTACTTCTTGAGGAATATGCTATTAGATGGGTCTAATATTACTACTACTTCCTGAGGAATATGCTATTAGATGGGTCTAATTACTACTACTTCCTGAGGAATATGCTATTAGATGGGTCTAATTACTACTACTTCCTGAGGAATATGCTATTAGATGGGTCTAATTACTACTACTTCCTGAGGAATATGCTATTAGATGGGTCTAGTTACTACTACTTCCTGAGGAATATGCTATTAGATGGGTCTAATTACTACTACTTCCTGAGGAATATGCTATTAGATGGGTCTAATTAGTACTACTTCCTGAGGAATATGCTATTAGATGAGTCTAATTACTACTACTACTAACTGAGGAAGATGGTATAATAGCATTGAAATATTGATGTGTGTGTAAATATGTGTTAGTGTTTTTACTTTTATTTGTGTTCTACCATTTTCCTAATATTCTATCATTTTATTTATTACTAAGAATAAGGATAAAGAAGTTAGCACTTTGACAGAGAGTACAATCATTAGCATGAAGTAAGAGTGGGATAGTTTTGAGGAAAAAATGTATTAATGGAAAAAATATTTGGTATAGTTAAATTAGCATTAAATTAACTTTAAATTGTGTTTAAAGAAATGTGCAAATTACATAAGTGGCCATTTGTTTTTCCTTCCCTTTATATGTTTCTATCAACCTTTCCTATACCTTCTTCCAAATATGTGGTTTGGCTATTAAATAACTGGAATGATACTCTTAAGAAATTGTATATACCAAATTACTCAATGGACATGTTATCACCTTCACTGCAGTCCCCTCCCCGAACCCCACACCCACCATACGAATCTTCAGGTCCTTTTCTCAGAGGCTGTTTATGAGCTTCGTCACTTTTTCCTTCACAGCACCAACAGACTCGAAACAGGTTCCCTTTAGTTCAGATTTGATCTTCAGGAACAGAAAAAAGTCACAAGGGGCTAGATCAGGTGAGTAAGGTGGATGTTCCAACACCGGAATCTTGTGCTTCACCAAAAACCTCTGGATAGACAGGGCTTTATGTGCTGGTGCGTTGTCCTGATGATGAATCCACGAGCAGTTCTTCCACAGTTCAGATCTTCTTCTTCTAGTGCATTCACTAAGGATTGTCAAAACCTCCTTATAGTAAACCTGGTTAACAGTCCGACCTTCAGGTACCCAATCAATTGTGAACAATCCCTTGGATATAAAAAACTATCATCATTGCTTTGAATTTGCACTTGCTCGTCCGTGCTTTCTTTTGTCTCGGTGAACTGGGACTCTTCCAATGTATGGAATGGCACTTAGTTTCAGGGTCGAACTGAAAAAACCACGATTCGTCACAAGTTATCACATTTTAGATGTTATGAGGGATGTCAGCACAAACGTTTACTTGAGTTTCCTTTTGCTCAGGAGTGAGCAGTTTTGGCACCATTTTAGAGCAAACTTTTTTATGTGTAAATTTTCATGTAAAATTTGTAGAATAGTTTCCTTATTGATATTAACTAATTCAGAAATTGCTTGAATGTTCAGGCATCAATTTTTTTTTAACAATCTCACTCACTTCTTCAATATTAACATCTGTTTTTGATGTGCGAGGACGGCCGAGGTACGGATCGTCTTTGATCTGTTTCCTCCCACCTTAAATTTGTTAAACCAATCAAACACTTGAGTACGAGATAAACATTGATCACCATAAACTTCCTTTAACAAATTGTATATTTCTGTAGTGGAGTTCCCAAGTTTTACAAGAAACTTCACGTTGAGACGCTGCTCACCTTTTACACTCAACACAATTCCGACGGAGCTCAGGTACACAGTCCACTTCGAAAAAAGGCTACGGCTGAACTGTCGATCACACGACCTTGAAATTTGGAAGGTAGAGGGAGAAAAAAACATAGATCAATATCTGACCCTGCTGGTTGTTGCTGAGACCTCTCAGCTAAGTGGCAAAAAAAAAATTAGTCCGGTTATTTAGTAGCCACACCTCATAAAATGCAATTACCTCATAAAGTGAAAAGAGGTCTTCCTTATAGAGATATATTATATATTCGCATCTAATGTCCTTTTCCTGTGTTTGTCCTTTATGTTATACCTTTTACATGTTTCTATCTATGTGTCCTATCATTTTCTACCATTTTCCTTTTTCTTCTTTTTGTGTTTTTTTTTTCTCTCTTTTAAGAAGTTGTGTTGCGCATTTCCCACTCCTCCCCGAGGAGTTCTGATAGAATGAAGCCTAGGTTGGGGGATTGGGTGGTGACGATCGATTTTCTTTAAGAGGCAACCATTACCTCTTTGTCCATTGGCAGCAGTATAAGTGTGAACTGTGTTCTTCTTTTGATTGTAAAAGCCATATTGTGTTCACTCCTTTTATATGTTTCTATCCATATTTCCTATACCTTCTTCCAAATATAATATAATGTTATATAGGGTAGTTGTGGCAGAGTAAATGCAAAACAGTGAAGATAAGGTTGTTACAAAGTATTGGTAACTTGCAATTAATATTATTACATTTCTTTATGGAAATTAAATTATATTAGTTCATTCCTTTTGAAAATGGTGTTTTGTATATTTTTTTTATTGGCAGAGTGCCAACAAGACTTTTAAATACCATGTTAGACACATCTTATATGCTATCTAGGTTTAAACTCCATAATGTTAACTAGGTTTAAACCCTTTATAGTTTCTATGTAACTTTAGTTTATTAAAATCCCTTTAAGATGTGCTCTTAGTTTGACACCCAATAAATATTATCTAGTTTAACACTCCTTTAATCTCTACTTCATGTCTGGCTCACTAACAGACTGAAACTGCACCCTCATAAATAGTTGACCTTGGCCAAATATTTCCCCCCTCCCTCATTTCCATGCCCCAATAATATGGTAGAGTAGAACATATATTTGTTCATCTCTAAATCTTTCAATCTCTTCGCTTGATGAACTTAACAAATAACTGTTGAAAGACATCACACACCTCTCAACGTGTTTGTCTCTCCACACTGTTAAAACACCTCCAGCTTAAGCAGGTGGTAGCAACAACTCTCTCTCCCTAATAGCACAAAGGACAACCACCACTAAGAATAGTGAGAATACACCTGCCACAACTGCTATACAGAAACCTAATGGACTACGCAGCTTTACAGAGATTTATGACACTGCTATCCACTAAAGTTATAAACCAGTAGGTTATTGTTGCTAAAATTATGCATAAAACAACAACACATATTGTGAGTACCTGCTAAAGCCCACACCCTGGCATTGTGGTGGTCAAATGTAGCAACACATTCACTTGATTTGATACTCCACAGTTTGAGTAGACCATCAGCTCCTGTGGTGATGAGTTGCATCCCTCTAGAGAGGAATTCTGCTCGAAGGACAGAGGAGCTGTGACCTTCCAGAGTCTGTAAGACAGTCCTTAAAGTGTTTTACAAGTAACAACATTAATAAAGACATTATTTTTTTTTAAATAGGGAAATAAGTTAATGTGTGAACAATGAGTAAAGAAATCTCACTTAGCGAAGGGGCAAAAAAATATTGGTGCAATCCAAGGTAAAAAGTGACTCTTTTCCATTTATTCTGTCTTCTATAGTGGAAGAAGAGACACATAAAATGAAGGGGTGGCACCTTGAATCCTCAAATTCATAAGGATATTCATGGATTCAAAAAACTTTCAGATTCGAGACTCAAATCCTTAAAAAAAAAAAAAAAAGGAGTGGACAGGATCCTGAAAGTTCAGGAAAATGTAGGGAATTTATCCCTGCAGGGATTGGGCAGAAAGTAAATCCCACTTGTTGTTCCAGGAGGTAGTACTGGCTCAATTCCTACTGGAGACAGTCATCTTCTTTGTTCTGTAGCATTCTTGGAGGGGGTATTTTACTGCCTGTGGTGAGAACAACCAGTTGAGAACTCTCAATGTTCTCTGTCTATCAACAAGGTCCATAAACTTGGCTCCATTCATGAAAGCAGCAATGAAAGGATGGAATCATTAGAGCTACAATAGTGCTGCTCAGTAAACAAAAAAAAATTGTTTGTGGTGTGCAGGGCTAGGTTGAAGTCAACTTAGTCCCGACCAATGATTTTGGCTTATAACTTCCACAAAAATTTAGCACTAACAAAATGTTTGTGTTTATTGAGCAGCACTAACATAGCACTAACGATTGAGTTAGGTCCGTCATTAGTGCTTTCATGGACGGGGCCAATTTCATGCACCTCTACCAAGAGTTACTTGTTAGGTT
This sequence comes from Timema cristinae, assembly GCA_039000515.1. Lineage (NCBI taxonomy): Eukaryota > Metazoa > Arthropoda > Insecta > Phasmatodea > Timematidae > Timema > Timema cristinae. Next base: position 11,086,341 of record JBCFYV010000003.1, read on the forward strand.
TAGCAAGTGAGAGCTTGAGCTTGTATTAAACTTCTGATGTTAGCAACCAAACAAAGAGTAGATATTACAGGGTGTTGAACAAGAACCTTTAAGAGGTGTCAATTCTAGACAACATTAAAGGGGCTCTAAACAGAAAGAAGATTCAAGGGGTTTCAAACATAGAGGATATTTAAGGTTACAACTGAGACTTAGTTACAACCTAGAGAACATTTAAGGGGTTTTAGACCTAAAAAACATTTAAGGGTTTAGACCTAAAAAAATTAAGTTTCAACCCTTTAGCCTTTGAGAGGTGTTAAAATACAAAACCAGATTTAAGAGGTATCAAACCTAGATGACATTTAAAGGGTTAAAAAAATATTTCTTTTTTTCACTTTTCCAATAGTTAAAAATAAAACAACATTTTCAAAAGAGATTAACTAATAAAAATAATTTATTAAAATTAATTATTTATATATGTATTATTCAATATTTGTTTAAAAGTTTGTTATTTGTTTCAATAAAAAATGCTATTCGCATACCCCTATCTAGATTGTTATGTCTTTATAATATATTATTTGTATCATATTTAATAATGTAAAGCTTTACCATATTAGTTTAAAAAACAATATATATTTTTAATCTAGAGTTATTCTAAGGCGTCATTTTTATAACTTTCCATTGCCGTCCTGATATTTTGACTCATTTTCTGTCCTCGTTCTGATATAAAAATGTCATTCCCATTCATCTCTTAAAATAATAAATAAAATTGTTTTATAGCTCTAAAACCGCTCATTCGTGGTTCAGAACCAATTATAATTATAGGATGAACTTGACAACCAGGCCCCGATAATAATTTAACACTAAACTGAATATATAAATGTTATTATTAATGGATTATAAGAAAGAATGTTAACATTTAGTTACTATTTGTTAGAGATGGGCTAAACAGTGATTTTACAATATCAGTGACTACAGTGACAGTGATTTTAAAATATCAGTGGCATTCACAGTGTATTGATGGACCAATACTTTTTCACTTTCACAGTTTGTTACTAGGTAATTATTTAACACTCATTTAAAAAAATTCCTTTGTCTACAAAGTACAAATAATGGATATTCTTTTCAACTAGAAGTCTACATTCTCGTCACTTAATAATTACTCAGATCTTTGCTAAACTGAAATAAATTCACTTTTTGAATCAACGATGAAAGAAAAACAATTACTTTAAAAATGAAAAATATACTTTAGAAAATGTAAATTACCTTATGTTTATTTCGTTGCAGATTATCAAAGCAAAGACTGCCACTGTCCGCCCCTGCTGGTCAACATATCGTCAATAGAACGAAGTGTGAACGTTAACTGATATTTTGTTAACCACAGTCAAAGCTAGTATTTAGTTGCTGTCTGAGTAGGCGAGTACAATCGAGTATAGAGTATTTCTGTGTACTGGGTATTTACTCAAATAGTTCCATGACAATCAGTTGGAAGGAAACTAATTACTCGGGTGTTTGGCGGCTTGCAATGGAATACGATACTTAAAGGCCTAACATAAGCTCTTCCTGTCAGCACTGACATTGACAATCGACATACAGCTACCTAATCTTCAGGTTTCATCTGTGTTTCATGTTGTCTGACTAATGTACAGTCAATACAAAAGTATGCACTTTAAGAAATTTCATAAAATTGAAAAAAAGAGTAAGCAAAAAATTTTATTTAATATTTTATAGCGAAATATTATGTAATTTGGGCAAAATTAGTGGCCCAAAAAACATTATGTTAAACTTGAGTACCAAGATTAAAACTTTTTTGACGTACTATGAGAAACTCTTATTTTACTACAATTAAAATTTATATGACAAAAATTAACATAACATAATGGCGATTGGCTTATAAAATGTTGTTTGGAATGCAGGTCATATATTATATTATTGTAGTGTTATTTTATTTTAAATGCCGTACATATAATAGTAGATGAACTATACATCTATTAGAAGCAAATAAACTAATTTAAATATAAAGGAATAAAACTCATAGCCACAGCAGTGAGATTTTACAGTATATTAAGAGATGCTAGAAAATATTTAATCAATTATTATATATAAACACTTTAGATTAGATTATGGATGGGATGATTAGGATTATCAAGGCATAGTAAATATTAAGCTTTATTTATACTTTTTTTATTTTGTTACTTATTTTAATTATTTGTGATTTGGGGGACAGGATTACTGAAAACAAGAATAAATGATTTTTTCATAACCTACGTTTAAAAAGAATCCAAAATGTGATTCGCTTAGTAAGCGCGCTTTTTGATTTTGTTCTTGACAACAAATATTTTGTATTGAAAACACATGTGAATGAAACATTTAAACATTTTTACGTAGCAATCTGATATGGTTTTTGAAAAATCAGCTCTACGAGATCAAGTGTTTTAAATAGAAATAGCACGTAAAACATGCCAGTCAATAAGGTTGATTCTCAATTAGCTGGTAGAAAATAAAAGAATAACAAGGGCCCTGAAGTGAGTATTTATTCGAGTGTTTAGAAGAAGCAATACTAGCTTCATAGATCGAGTCACTGGTAATAGCGGTGAAAAAAATGATATGGTGAAAAAATCAGTCAGTGATTTATTTGCCCATCTCTACTATTTGTATTTTATATTTTTATATTATATTTATATTTCCACTTATTTCATAATTTTTCTAAGATTTGAATTCATAAACTAGTGCAGGGGTTCTCAAACGGTGGGAAGTTTTAGGGTTTTAGGGGAGGAATTAAGACCACAAACTAAAACTATTTAAAAAAACTTTTTTCTTCAAACTACAATATTTCAGAATATTTTAGACTTTGCATTAAGCAATTTGTTTAGTTTGTGCACCGGACTTGCTAAACGGTAATTTTAATTTAATTGTAAAGCTCCACAGTAAACATATTCAAAGTAATATGTATTTATGAACTAATATATAAAAAAAAACAGTGTTTTCAATATTATTTGTATATTATTCAGAATGCAACTTTTGAGTTAGGCAATCTTGGAAGGGGGAATTACATTCTGACAAGTAGTGACTAAAAAGGTGTGAGAACCACTGAACTAGTGGATTCTACTCAAATATATTATCAGCCAGCCTCCAAAAGTAAAATCGAGCAATATGCTGTCTGTTTAGTATGAATATATCTACTGAGCAAACTGTGCTCTATTGTTTGTATTAATTAGTTATATTAATTATCGCTTGGTGTCAGCACCGCACTGATGTCTTGTTATTGGTTCCAATTCCCGCCCTTCTCCCCTAATGGCTCTAGGCTCACTCGTCCCACACTTTTCTTATCATAACTAGTAAAACTGTGATCAAAGCGTTTCTTTTAGCCTCGAGACACACAGCCATGAAACTCTCTCATGTAAAATAATAAGTGCTCAAGAAACAAGATTGGGGCGCCCCTGCTATTATCTCATCACTCCAGGTATTCTCAGTCACCATTCGCAAAGGTAGGCTCATAGTTAATGAATTGATGGTCTCTGTGTTTGATAATTCAAAGCTTGTGTGAAAAATCCCGTCTGTTAGCATCGCACACTGTCACTGTTTTCTTCAGATAGGACAGGATGTTTACCTTGATACAAGTGAGGTCTCCAATGGACCAGAGCTTGGTGAGGCAGTCAGCTGAAGTAGTCAACACCACCATGTCAACAGGGGAAAACCGTACGCACCACACACCACGTCGATGCCCTCGCAACACACCCAGCAGTGACAGGTCATCCGCAGACCATAGCTGCAACATGAATCAGAAGTAACAACACTTCAGAATAGCTCTTTTGTGAAAAACAAAACAAGTAAGTAATTGCAAAGCACAAGTTATTATACTTTAAACTTTATGTTTTAACACATATAGTCAACATAAGTTCAGAAATATGACACGTTTTCATAAGCTCATACAATTATCACCTTAATTTTAAAACAAAGGAAATTGATAAAACTAAAGAAAAAAGAAAAATAAATTACTAAGAGTAAATTTTATGAAGAAAGCCCAGCTGGGGAAAGAGGACAGATGTGGGAAGAATCCAATGCACAAGGACAACAATGGTGAAATATGATTATAATTGTGTTAAAATGTGTGTGTGACTACTTCTACTATAGAAGACAGAAGAAAGAAAGAAGATGTCACCTTTGTGCATTGGATTCTTCACACATTTTTCCTATTTCCCTAGCTGGGCTTTCTTCATAAAATTTACTCTTATTAGGTTAATTTTCCTTTTTCTTTAGTTTTATCAATTTCCTTTATTATAAAACAGTATGAGTTAAAGATGGTTTATCAACAAAGTCTATCAAACAACGTGTTGATAGAATGATAGTGATGCCTGATGTCTATACCTGTGAACATTAACGGCAGCATATCCATTCTAAATGATAATTTAACTAGATTTTGTTTCAAATCAAACTCCCGTACAATTTGAAGGTGTTCAAGCTCAGGCACAAAATAAGCGAGTGTGTTTTTGGTAGCTAACAATCTAAAACATCCGTCATAACATCACACTTTAACCTTGAGTGATGAAAAATACTGACACAAGACAAACCTGAATAGCTCAATGCTTGAGAATTGGCATGCTAAGTAAAATATTCATGTTTTCTAACCTTTGTTGTCTTGTCCTGGGAGCCAGATGCTATGATTTTATCATTAGGTGAAACAGACACACAGTTGATATCCTTCTCGTGAGCACGCTCTGTGAATTTGGGGGTTAAGGACACCTCTAATCCTGTAATGGTAACTTTACATTATGCTCTGTAAAGAAGTATATATAGCCAAGGTAATGAAATATATTTTGAAGAGTAAATATTTTATATTAATGGTAATAGCCCTAATTGATATACATAAAGACAAATTTAATAATAAGATCCACCTAGGGAAAGAGAAAAAATGTGGTTATAATCCGATGCACAAATGTGATCTATGTTTACTTTCTTCTGGTTTATACAATACACACACATATTGAAATAAAAATCAAGTTTTTAATGTTGGCATTGTTGCCGTTACCAACCCGAAAGAAAGTGAGAAGAATACTGAACAAATGCTAAACTACTCCATTTTAAATTTAAACCGAAGACACTAGTAAACTGTTGTTGGAGTAAAGATTTGAGAAACAGTTTACCATAGTGTTTTAACAGTTTTGGTTTGGATCAAAAATATCATTAACTTCCAGTCTTACAACTAGCAATATCATAATGATGGATTATCATCAATTTATGTTTAGAGTTTAGACCAAACAATAATAACAGCAAAACATGTAGTCAACTATCAAATAAGGAGAAAGGGATATAATTAAAAAAAGATTTAATGTTGCCAAAAATAGCGGCCTGTAGCAAGTGTCACACACATATATATATGTATATTAATGTCCTTGCTTGGACCTAGCATGAAATTTATTAAAAGGTAAAAACAAAGAATCGATCTATCGAAATCAAAATTAAAGTATTGAAGTGTGTAACAGTAGAAATCATGATTTGTAATGTGAACCTCAAAGAAAACCCACCTAAACCATGAAAATACTTGGAGATCCTGTGATACCTTTTATACATTTAAAATCAGCAAAAACTGATACTATCCGTAGCCCTATCGCCAGTGGTACAACGTTGTAAAGTATAATGGATGCCATGGTATTTGCCTAAAATACAAATAGATTGTGTTTATTTAGAAAAAATCTTAAATCCATGTTATTAGCATGAAAACAATAGAATTCATATAAAAATTTGCTTTAATGCAAAAGCGAATTTTGCATGTTCCTACTTATCGGTTAATTTTTTCTTTATGTAACTATCCCTAGTGTAATTATTTGTATTTTTTCAATATTCTATTTTTATTAGGTAAGAATAAACATTGACGACACGTTAATGGTATTGCCAGAATGCTGATTCATACATTCTTAGTTAGCTGCCATGATGTACGTTACATAGTGGTAAATAGGCACTTTGTTCAGCAAAGTGTTGCAAATTATGTTTACCTGAAAGAGCCATGACCAAACAAGCATGTGCTGAGCTCCTTCAGATAGATAGCTATTAAAGTTTGGGGCAGAGAATCGGTTGCAGTCTGTTATAAAATTCAGTTGTACAGTCTGAGTGATTAAGCATCGGATTAGACAGAGGTTCTTCGGGCCATTTCAGAACAAGTAGTTTCCTAGCAAGCTAACTTTGAAGTCAAGATCAGTATAAGTTTCACAGCGGGGTTACTGGCACAACAGTCCACACGGTCTTATATTTCAATATTATTACATAGCGGTAGGAAGTACATTACTTCTTTTGTAGTCATATTGCTGCTAACATACACTTTTCCAATAACAACTTAAGACACACTTCCAACTCTTGTCTTGTGAATCCCATAGACCATCCTGGCAAAATGCCCAAAAGGTGGAGACCAGGTAATGACATTTATGTTTGATCAATTTCCATTAAAATAAAACCAATACAAAATAATATATTTGGAACAAGTTATCTATTTATTTTATGTGGAAAACCAACATTACAAACACACACTTAGGAGTCCCAGAAATTAAATACAAGTGTAAGTGTACAAACAAATACACAAATAGTAGACTGTTAGATTGGCTGTTTTCCGATACACCCGCACATTAGAAGAATATGCACTCTTAGAAACATCACCAAAGAGCGGATCCTCACTAACCTGGTTTTAGTGTTTTAGGTACATCCCACAGCTTGATGCAAGAATCTTGACTCGCCGAAACAAAGTAGGAAGCTGATAATGAGCTCAATGCAATAGAACCCACTGATTCTGTGTGTCTAGACCCAACACCGATACAAGTGACTACGTTAGTCAGTGGCTCCATCAGCCACATACGAACAGTGTTATCCTGTAACAGACACACGTTAATTCAAGGTCACATGGCAATCTGTTTACCCCTTAAAGGGAATAAATGTATCTTTTTTTTTAACATGTTTTAGTATTTGTTTGTTTTACTAGCCGAGTGAGGGCATTATAATATGTATGTTACCAAGAACTGTGTATCTATTTACACGCAAATGCTAGTATTCAAACAAAATTTTTAAACCTGTACCTCTAATAAATGAAACACGGGGACTTGGATGGTGGTGTACTGTTGTGGCATTTGTGTGAACTAGAAAAACAGTATCTTTACCTACTACTCAATGTAATTTTGATGAACTACCAATAATATAGCTATGATTTGTTTTTCTCAGCTTTAGTTACACTAAAACTGTGCCAACCTCTTGACATTCAATAATTAATTTCACAGGAATGTTCCCAATCCTCCTATTCACAGGTTTTTAACCATAACATCTTTCTGCACAGCTATGGGTACATGAATGGCTCCCTTATATGCAAATCTGTCCAAGGGCTACTTGACGAATGCTTTTTTTGGTGCATATATCCTGAACGGGTAGCAAGACGCAGTGCTAATAATAATATAATATAATAATAATAATAATAATAATAATAATAATAAATAATTATAAATAATGATAGATAATGATAAATAATAATAAATAATAATAATAATGATTTTACTATTCCTGTCCACCAAACCCTTTGTATGACTATGCATTATATCGATGACATTTTCATGATCTAGCCTCACTTTGAACCATCAATGAACATCTTCCTGGATATTCTTAACAATTTTAGCCCCTTAAAACTTTACCAACAATAAATCACATCATAGTCTCACCTTCCTCTAAAACAACAAAATTCGCACCCCTGTAGATATAAAATCAACCAATCACCTACAAAATCTCAACTATCACAGCAGCCACCCCTCATAAACCAGAATATATCTACCATACAGACTTGCGACAAGCCAAACAAATATGTTCATAGCCTAGCGATTTAGCTGAATGTTGAGAACAGCTCTCTTCTACCTTCAAGGGAGGTTACCACAAGCCTTTAATAAACAACCAAGTCTCCAGAGACAATACTTAACCTCTGAGGAAATTTGAAGACATCTCTCTCACAACAAATTATCATCCTGGTCTACACTGAATAAACACAATCCTTAAAAGTGGCTGCAAGTTCCTAACCAGTTTTACCTCGACCCAAAACCTTCTTAGTTCATCTCCAAGAGTCACTTTCAAACAACCTCCTAATAACCATTATATCCTAATCTGCCCCAAACTTCCTGAGAATCAGAGAAGACTACCAAAGGATCAAACCCCTATTCCAGAACATGTGGGATCCACCTACCAGCTACATCCTTCAACAGCGCAAAACAAATAGTTTGGTATATCAACGACAGTGCAAATCATGTGATGCAGAGTATATAGGCCTTACTACAGGCGCTCTCAGACAGCGAATGAACAATCATCGTTTTGACACAAACCACAAAGATTCGAACAAGCCTGTACCCATCCATGCCGGTACCCACAACCAGGACTTTCAAACCTGCTACACCACCAAAATATTAAGAGCATTTCCCAAAGAGTGGAACAGTTCTCAACTTAGACAGTGGGGCCTGGCTCACTAATGGATTACCAAAATTAATCAAGATTACCACCAGGCCTCGACAGAAAATAGTTGCTAAAGATTCCTTTAGTTTAATTTTATTTTAGAAATTCATTTCTATCTTTTTTTTTAACTATTTGTTTTGAAAATATAATCTATTTCTTTTTAATTTAAATGGATAGGTTGCATTTCTAAAGATAAAGGTATGGCAAATTTTATTTTACTCCAACTTCAATCTACCAGTGTTTTTAACAGTTTATTTAAATTTAAAATGGAGTAGTAGCCAATTATTTTTCTTCTCTATTTCACTCAATTTTTTTACAAAGCCAATAGTCTCGTAATCTAAAAAATATGTTTGTGTTTATATTAGGGGTGGGACCCTCAAATTCTTTGAATCCTTAATGATATTTGAGATTCAAGGAATTTTCAGCTTTAAAATTCAAATAAAAAAATAATTGTAAAATTGTACAGTGTTTCTACACTATCTTATTATACTATTACACATTAATGCAGAACAACATATTTTCAAGAAAGAGGTAAGCAACAAAGTAAGTTTTGAAATTTAAAGTAAAATTTCTTTTGCTGGAAAAATATACAGTGAGGGTGACTTGATAAAGAAATGTGTGTGTATTGTTGTTTCTGGGTTATGTACGGTAAAGAAGGAGATTGTTGAGATTGAGTCTATCATGCACAACTGTACAAAGGAGGATAGCGGACATTTCCACCAATCTTAGTGACCCATTCAAGAAGCCAGTAATTCTTCTTTTACCCTTTAGCAATGAACAAAAGTTTTTCTACAATTCTATCATTTTATTTATTTTATATTAAATTTCACACTTTATTTCATACTTATTATGTGAAAGTACAGATTTGAAATACACAGCTCAAATTTTTTTTATTCAGGGTTTTTTTTTAGCTCCTTGCCTTACCATCTATTCAGGTGGTTGTATACATAGGTACTAATTAAGATAATGAGTTAGGGGTAAGAAAGGTTGAATTTATAGTAAGTGTAACCAAATTTGTGTGGAAGGAGAGTGGAAAACCTTTTTGGAAAAACAACCTTCATTACATCTGACCGAGATTCGAACCTGATCTCCCTGTTATCAGCGGGCTAATCTAACACAAAAGTGATGCCTTAGACTATGTGGCCACTGAGGCAGGTGTAGTCGAGGTGTTAATGTAAACTTTGAAATTGCTGAAGAGCTTGTTTGTTTGTGCTCCATGACAATAAATATCCAGTGAAGTAATAAAGTGTATGTATGATAAGTTGAGAATAGGATTTGCAAACTTGGTGGCCATTTGTACTGACAGTGCTCCCGCAATGAGTGGAAATAATGTTGGAGTGGTTACTCTAATTGAACAATAATTGGTGGACAAATAACCAAACATCACTGTATAATACATCTTCATGTCCTGTGTAGTGAAATCTGAAAGTTTTATTATATAATGTCAGTGGTAGTTTCTATTGTTAGCTTCTTCCGTTCTGACTGAAACATATGACATTCTCAGCTTTTCTTGAAGAGGGTGACGCCAAAGATGAGTGCTCCAGCTTTTTGTTGCATTAAAAGGGGATTTAGTTAAATTCTTAGATAAAGAACCAAGACAGTTTCCTGAGCTCGAAGATGAGTCCTGGGGCCGTATGCAAGAACTTGACTAATTGGATGCTAAGTGAACACTAGCGTGGGTTTGTTCATGTCATCATAGTTTAAAAGGTGGAATGATAGTGTGCTCGGGACCACACTATCACTCCACTAAGCATTCACTAAGGTTCTTGCATACCACCCCTTGACTCATGATCTTTTCTTCTTTTCAATACATCTAAGAAATAACCTCAACACTCAACTCAAGGGACAAAATTAAGCTTGTATTTCAGCTTTCTGCATTTCAAAAGGAAATTAAAGCTTTTCAGAAACCAGCTGTTGAAAGGGTTTTTTTTAGCACCGCGTCTTACTACCCGTTCGGGTTATACGCTTAAGTACTAATTACGCTAATGGATTAGGAATTGGGAAGGTTTAATTAAAGGAAGTGATCTCGCATTTGCATGGAGGGAGAGTGGAAAACCACTCAGGAAAAACCACCCCCAGTTCACCCGACCGAGATTCGAACCCCAATCTCCCCGTCCTCAGCAGTCGGGCTCAACACGACTAGCGCGTTAGCCAACTACGCCACCGAGGCAGGTGTATTGAAAGGTTAAACACATCACTTTCTCACTTGTGCACAGCATAATCCTCATTACAAGCACACTGAGCTAGGGGGGAAATGTGACAGAAGACAAACTTTGTCAAAAGAAAAATACATTCAAATGAATATTATTGAAGATCCCTTTTCAGTGGATCCAGTAGACTTTTCATTCTGAATGCAGCTGAACGCTATTGATATTCAGTGTTAAACAGATTACAGAAATAAGTACCAAGAAAGTAGTCCGCAAGAATTATACGTAAGTCTGGATAGTGAAAAAAACATAAATCTTATTGTAACTGCAATGAAAACGTTCAGCATTATTGGCAGTTTTACTACATTAGTAAACAAACTTTCTTTATAATGTTTATGAACTAAAATAAAGTGTTCTTGTCTGAATGATTTATCCACACTTGGAAGACATGTTGAAGATGTCTACTACAAATATAACCCCAGAATACAACACTCTTTTTGCTAAAAATAATAGATGTAATACCTCTCATTAAGTTTGTGAGATGATTAAGAAATTACATCATTTTAATTAGAGTATTAGAAATGTAATTATGCCAAAAGTAAGCATAAGAAAGAAATGTATTATTTTTAATTCAGTTTTAAATTAGAATATAATGTGAAAAAAAATATATATATATTATTATTTTATTATATATATTATTATATATATTATTATTATTATTATCATTATCATCATCATTATCATCATTATCATCATCATTATCAACCAATTTACCTTCGATTCCCAAATCAGATTATGAACATAAAAGGGAATATAATATAAAATACAAGTAGTAACTAAATGTTAACATTCTTTCTTATAAGCCATTCATTATAAAATTAGTACATTCAGCTAAGTGTTAAATTACTTGTCTGGGGTCTGGTTGTTGAGTTAATCCTATAATTATAATTGGTTCTGGACCATCAATAAGCAATATTAGAGCTCTAAAACAAATTTCACTTGTAAAATTGAAAAAAAAAAAAGTTTAAAGTGGGGCCTTGTGAAGTCCACCTTTTCAATTTGAATCGAACTTGAATCGAATATATATGAAATATTCTCTAAGTTAAATCAAAGTTCGATTTTTTTGTGTGTATGTGTGTTATTTATATATAACTTTATACACTAAAAGTAAATGAAATCATTTTATTACACAATTGTTTGTAATATTTCATTTCAATCCGATAAATCAAGCTATTTTCGCAAGCTAAAGGTAAATTACTACAGTTTTTTTCCATATATATATATATTAATTACTAATTAGTTAGTAATATAGGGTTCCTACAGTATTTGTAAAAAAATTCTCCCTGACTTTTCCCGGCTATTTTCCCAAGTTCCCTGACAATTTCTCATAAAATTTCTACTATAACTTTACGATAATATACATGTGAAAATATTAATTTAAATACATTTATTTCGGCCTCCCCCTCCCCTACAGCCGACCTTGCCTCACCTCTCATGGAAGAATAAGAAAGCAAACGTCTTGCCAATCAGTTCAGGGAAAATGATGGAAAAATAATTAAATATGTCTAACCCTATCAAAAAGTTGTAACAAACTTGATTCACTTTGGTATCATGTGCAGAAATACTTACTAAATAACAGGCCACTAAGAATATACTAAAAAGTTTGGTATCATTACAGTCTTATTTTACCTAAACTGTACATATCCTGAACTGAATAGCTCACAACAGGAGGAACTGTGTCTGCTTTCATATTATTCATGTCTCAAGTCAATTTTCTTTTTATTAAAACTATCAAAAGTCATACAATAAGATACTATGCTATATTTAATAAAGTGAAGCTTGTTTCTTCTTCAGTTCTTGCAACTCCACTTCTATTGCTTCTCCTTTCTCTTCATTGCCTTCATTAATTTTTTTCTTTTTCCTTCTAAATCTTTAACTTGTATATCTAATTTCCTCTTTTCTGCCTTCTTTGTCTTCTTCACTTCTTTCCTGCTTCTTCATCTCCAAATATTCATGATAGCGTTTCCGAGCACCTCTCACGTAATCCATCATCTTTTTGTTAATGTGTATGTTTTTAATCCCTCCTGCTTCTTGTATCTCATCATGAATGTGACGACTGTGCAGTGACTGTTTTTCATGCATATTTTCAACCAGTAAGGATTTATTGACTGAAAAACCACCTTCAATAGTTCATTTCCATGCGACAAGACAAGGCACATCTTTATTACTCCCAAAGATGTTTGTAGTTTGCATCTCATATTAGAAAGCTACCATAAATAGTGTCAAGTCCTACTTCATCACTAAACTGATCACAAGGACGAAATATTTCTTGAAGCTGAGATTTTTTGAGGTTGCAAAAATGCAAGTATTCTTTCTTGGCATTTTCAGCCAGAACATCATTTATGATGTTGGCATGGTTGAGTTCCTCCAAAAGAAAAGAAAATCTCTTCTGGCCTAGTTGAGGTGAATGTTGAATAACACAAGGATCCAATGAAGACAAACCTCTCACAGCTTTTTGTTTTAAGGGACTTCTTGTAGTTTTGCAATCATGGTGGTTAACATACTTCGGCACTCGTGTATAAATTCTAGTTTTTGTCTTTTGTTACTGTGATTGCAGTTTCTCCTAACAAACGTTTTGTTGCAAATCCTACATCAATATTTTTGCTAAGGATCAAATTTTCTGATTTTCTCTTTTTTGTCGATAGACAGTAACTTTGGACCCTAGCACTTCATCAGATCAGGTTTCATGCAACGATTCATAAGGTATCTTAGAAATTTCTCTATAGCTCAAAAAGATATGGAGTCATTGGTTTTGATGTCTGGAACGTTGCAGGAAAGGCTGACATTCATCTGCAATTGTCTTGCAATAATAATATTTAGCACCGCGTCTTACTACCCATTCGGGTTATACGCTTTAAGTACTAATTACGCTAATGGATTAGGAATTGGGAAGGTTTAATTGAGGAAGTGAACCCGCATTTGCGTGGAGGTAGAGTGGAAAACCATTTAGGAAAAACCACCCCCAGTTCACCCGACCGAGATTCGAACCTTGATCTCCCCATCCTCAATTGTCTTGCAGAAAGCTAGTTTACACTTTAGGAATGGATCACAGGCTGATCTTTTCAGTGTCTCTACAGGTTTTGTTTTAGGAAGTTTTGCTTCTTTGAGAAACTTAACAACTTGGTCCCAAATTTTTAATGCCCTTTGAAAGCACTTTGCATTCTCTAACCACTGCAAACCACAGAACTTCAATGGAAAGGATGCACATCCTGTCGACTGGGTAAACAATGCTCGACGAGCTGGAGAGTCAGTGAACAGGTAGTACATGTGATGCAATAAGCTATTATATCCCAATCAACAGACTCCACTCCTGTTCTCAAGGAAACATGAACAACATGAAGCCCACATGTTCCCAGATTTAGCAAACTACATACTTCATTGTCTGTGACAGATTTGATATGTTCCTGAAGATGTGTTATAAACTTTAAATTGACATTTGGGCCATTTCCCTTGACACTTTTATCAACTTAGCGAGTGGAAGAGGAGAAATAACATACAGCAAATGCTTCAGTAATTCTTCAGCAGTGCTCCTATCGAAAAACACACTGTTTAAGTAACACTGATAAATTTATGATTTTCCTTGTCCCAGAATCTTATTACAATGAACATTTGTCCTCTTTGAATAACTTCAATGCTTCATCAAAACAAATTACAAAGTTGTTACATGATTTTAGGCAGTCCAGTAAATTGTTATGAAAGAATGAAGCCAAGCCATGCACAATGAAGTATGCAGCCTTGTTTCCACCAAGGGTAAGGCATTGGCAATGGAACACTCGGGAAACATAAACTGAAAAATTGCACTTAAATTATTGCACGAATTGAAAGACATTTTTTGTAAACAACTTGCATAGCCCAAATTACTTACACCTTATTTATATCATCTTTTATAACAAAAGTGTTATGGTTTCTTCGAGGCACTACACTAATTTCACTTTTGGCAACAGCTTCCTTATGCGGCTTTACGATTTCCGATGAAACAGAAAAACTCTTCGAGTAACCAGCCGAAACACCACTAGGTAGAATGTATTTGTGTGCCAGAGATTCTGTTGAAACAGGGGAGCTCGAAGAACCTGAATCACTTGACTTTTTTGAGAAAAAAGTCAACAGAGAGCGTTGATATGTCAAAGTTTCAAGAGTTTTGATATGAGTTGGTCCTTTTGCATGGGAAGCTAATGCTTGCTTTCCTATATTACTTAGGTTTATAGTTTTTTGCACACTTTACAAAATACCTGCAACTTATTGCTTTCAACGTCACTGATCCAGTATGAGAATTCAGGAAAATGCTCTGGGCTTAGCCAGAACTTAGCCAAACCTTGAACAAGAACCAAAACAATGGATCACTAAAGTTAAAAGAATTGTCATGTGCAGGCCAGGAGATTTCTGCGTTCACTTTCTGAAATAAAATGCTACCAAAACTTGTGTTACAGCAAGTTTGAGCATGGTAAGTGCCCCTCAGCTTTTTTTCATTGACGCAGTAAATACAAAAAATATTTTTGTTTTTTTTCTAAGTGTGACATGAATTGTCATTTCCCTGACTTTCCAGACTGTAGGAACCCTGTAATATACACAATTGCTCATAGTGAAATTAAGTTCCCATACATTGAGTATTTAATCTTTCAATATTTTTATTGACAAAGCTTTGTAATTGTAGAAGCCAAGATTTTTTGCAAAGCAAAGTCAAAGCTGACATTTGTTTCAAAGCCAAGTCGAAGTTTTGAAGGTTCGCACTCCCAAAGTTTAAAGACTTGAGTCTCGAATCCTCAAAGATTCAATGGATGGATTCAAGGATTTTATGATCTCATCCCTAATTATTAAGATTATCATCATTATCATCAACCGACAACGATTAAGAAATGCTCTTTTCCTTGTAGCAGTTTTGTCTCACAAGTCGTGCAGGCTTGCCTTAGACCAGTGCGGGTGTACATAGTTTATATTTAGTTATGGTTAAAACAAACAATTCTAGTATGGCCAGAAAAAACTAAGAATTAATATACAAATAATCTGAGTAATTATTCATTTATTATCAGAAAAGTACCAACCTTCCCTGAAGAAAGGAGCAAATCTGTGTTGCTGGGAGTAACAGCCAGTGCCAAAACTAAGTCGGTGTGACCACGCAGAAGTTGGCAGCCCATATCACATATTTTGTAAAGTTTTATGTCTGTACTGTTGGTAGCAACAGCCAAGTGTGAGTTGTCTGCTCCCAATAAAACTATATCCAGAATTTCATCACTGAACCCAATCAGCTAAAACAAGAATCGGAACAGGGGAAATTTTCTCAATGGTTTCAACCCCTATCAAACAGGTTATTATTTTTAGTTTGATTGGGGTTTACTTTCTCAGCACAACTTACATACCAAATTAACTTATTAAATAAAACTAACAGTAAATATCCAAGATAAATATTATACTATAGATCATAGAAAAAGAACTCTATACAAATACTCAATTCTGCTAGTCCCTGGCAAACCAGAGGGCACTTAAAATATATATAATTATTTTCGGTCCTACCAGAATCAAATCAGAGTCCTTTTGACATATTATTTAATTATTTTAGGTCTCATCTAGAATCAAACCAGAGTCCCCTTGAGTCATAGTCAACCTTCTTAAATCCCTAGCCATAGAAAAGGCAGCCACAAAATGTTACATTTTAAATTAAATGCAGTTGATTTAAATGTTCACATTATATTAACATGTTACAAACTCAATTTGGCACAAAATGTAATCATCACGTTCAGCTTTAGGATATGATTAAGGTTTTTGACAGGTTATCTCATATTATTTTTTTAAATATAGTTGTGTATAGCTCTTTAACATATGAAAACGGTGTAAATATTAAGGAAGGAAGCCAAAATGAAAGGATAGTTGGGTTAGAAATTGATAGAAACAAATACATTTCTCTCTTCATTTCTAAATAGACTTTTCACACTTCTTATCCCTTACATAGTTACACATTATTTTAAATTTTAATAAATACAGTGTTTTAATAATATAGTATGGCTATCACGTGATAAGATGAAAAATAAAAGGATGAAAGAAGTAGCCTACGTCTCAAACCAACCATAAAGAACGGAGTGACACCCAGCCTGGTGTTCCCCCCATCATTACAGTGACAGAAAAGGGTGTGGACCCTCTATCACTTCATTATGACCTTGAAATTATTATTAGACATACACCATTTCCCACCAGACATGTTTTGGCATGATACAAAATGGACACCTGTAGGAATCTGACATTTTTATTTAGTGAAAATTGTTAAGCAGTTTTCAAAAGGACATTTTTAAGAGAAAAACGTCGCACTTAAATTGGGTCAATACAGTACACGTTTTTTGTAAAATATTATTATGAAAAATGAATATTTCTGAAAATTAAAAATAATGTGAACTGTGAAAATGATAAGCAATTGTAAATGTGAAGTGTTTCAAAAATGAGGTGGCCCAATGGCTAGATAATTTTATAATAAAGGAAATTGATAAAACTAAAGAAATAGGAAAAATAAAATACTAAGAATAAGAATAAATTTGATGAAGAAAGCCCACCTAGGGAAAGAGGAAAGATGTGGGAAGAATCCAATGCACAAAGGTGACATCTTCTTCCTTTCTTCTGTCTTCTATAGTAGAAGTAGTCACACACACATTTTAAACACAAATATAATAATATTTCGGCATTGTTGCCTTTATCAAACACAAAGAAGAAGAGAGTACAAATAACACAAACAATAATTCAAAATTCAAGATGGAGTAATCCATTGTTTGTGTTATTTGTACTCTCTTCTTCTTTGTGTTTGATAAAGGCAACAATGCCGAAATATTATTATATTTGTGTTTAAAATGTGTGTGTGACTACTTCTACTATAGAAGACAGAAGAAAGGAAGAAGATGTCACCTTTATGCATTGGATTCTTCCCACATCTTTCCTCTTTCCCTAGGTGGGCTTTCTTCATCAAATTTATTCTTATTCTTAGTATTTTATTTTTCCTATTTCTTTAGTTTTATCAATTTCCTTTATTATAAAATGTGAAGTGTTGAAAGAAATGAAGAAAGGTTTTCCTACCCAGGCCTAACTTAGCTATACTTCCAGGTTATTTACTGTTATATAATTTGTATGCTATTTTTTAAAACTTTAATAATGTTGCACATAATTGTGAAATATTTGAAAAATACACCCGACAAGGGTTGAACCCATTTACCTTTTAATTAAAAGTTAATACACCACCGCTCTAATAAATGAGATGGTAGGGGATTAGTCCAGCTTTAAATATATCTTAATCATTTCAGCTTTTTAGGGGCTTTCTGAATGAATTCTAGTGTATGTTCCTAAATAGTGCTCAAATTGTAAGTCAGGAGCCCAGAATATGATATTTACAGTTTGCTTCAGATGATATTTTCAATTATATCTCCAAAAGAAAATGTAGGTCTAATTAAAACTAATGATTCTCACTAAGTTTTATTTGTAAAATTTAGCACGGTGAAGTGTGAAGTGATGGTAATGACAAGGAAGAGGGTAAGGCCTAGTAAAGCTATAAGGTTGGATGGAGTAGAGCTGAGAAAAGAACAGAATGTAAAATATATTTGAAGCATGATTGAGGAGAAAGGTGGAAGTAGAGAGGACCTAATGAGAAGAGGACAGACAATCTATAGGTGTGTAAGAGACCTGCTAGGGAAAAGAGAAGTGTCCTTGTAGTGTAAGGAAGTGTAGTACAGAGCATACTTTGTACCCATTGTCACACATGCAGCAGAAACATGGACAAAGAATGTAAGAGAGACTAGGAAAGTTGAGGCCATCGGAATGAAGTTTGTGAGGAGCATGTTAGCTGCCACGAGGGGAAACAGGATTAGGAATGAAGTTATCCAGGAGAGAGTAGGAGTACATGAGATAGTAGAGGAAGCAAGACTGAGACGGTATGGGGATGTAATGAGGATGGAAAGAGAGGATGCCGAAGAAAATGTTGGAGATGAAGTTACTTTTCATCCATTACTGTTTCTAGCCTATGGTCTGGGTCAGTTTTTTAATTCAGGTCATATATTTTCCACTACCAGCTTGTTGTAACTTCATATGCCTTATAACCTAACATAAGACTAGGACAGGCACAACATCCAATCACAGGCAGTTAATCTATCAATATGAAAGGGGTAAACCCATATTTTCATCAGTGATACATTTTTAGTCATGCTGGGAATCGAACACAGAATCGTCAGCTTAGTTGGCGGACTTGGAGATGAAATATGTAGGAAAAGACTGCCAGGGAAGCCATGAAACAGATGGGAGGAGCATATAACAGAAAGTGTGCAAGTGAGAGGAGAGGAATGGAAGATGGAGGCATTTTACTAAGCTGGCTCAGCCACAGTTGTTTTCCTTGTATTGAACAACTAACTAATAGTGATACTAAAGATGCCAAAGTATCCTGTTCACCTGTTTCTGGCAGGTGAACGTCTTGAGCTTGTGCAGGATAATATTGTGGTCCACAGTTATGATGGCGAAAGAGCACTCCTGCTCATTGAAGAGCAGTTGTGTGATGGCCAGACCACCCTCTTCTGTGGCCTTTGAAACAAGGGAGTTCTCTTGGGAGTAGATTTCTCGACCGGAGAGCGCATCCCAAACACGCAACACACCTACAACCCCCAATCATCAACTATTAGCCTACTATTATGAAGTCTGTCCATTTCAAACTCTTCAGTGATTTCAGCCTTTGTAAAGATTGAGTTGACTTTTCATTAGGGATGGGCCCTCGAATCCTTAAGGATATTCGAGATTCAAGGATTCAAGAAAATTCCAAATTTGAGATTCAAGGATTCAGGAAAATTTCAAATTTGAGCATCAAATCCTAATTAGAAATATTTTTTTTCAATTTTACAAATGAAATTTGTTTTTGAGCTCTAATATTGCTTATTGATGGTTCAGAATAATTATAGGGTAAACTCAAGCAACCAGGCCCCAGACCAGTAATTTAACACTTGAATGAATGTATGAATGAATTATAAGAAAGAATGTTAATATTTGGTTACTATTTGTGTTTTCTATTATTCATTTCGTGTTCAGCCAGACTGCCAAAGGATGAGGAGATCGAGGTTTGAATCTCGGTCGGGTGAGCTTGGGGTGGTTTTTCCTAGATGGCTTTTCACTCTCCCTCCATGCAAATATGGCTTCACTTACTCTAAATTCAACATTCCCAATCCCTAATTAGTGTAACTAGTACTTATGCATATAACAAAAATAAAAAATATTACTTATTCTATTATATTTATATTTCCTCTTATGTTCATTATTTTTTTCCATGATTTTGATTCGGATTCAAGATTCAAAGATAAAATTGGAGATTCAGATTTTTGAAAAAGTGAATTCAACCAAGCTATCTTTTATCATCATATTGCTGATTATCCAGACAAACAAGTCGACTGCAAGGCAGCTGAGAGGGATGTACATGAACCCCTCTACCCTCAAAAGGAGAGCCCAAGTGAATCAATACACCACAACACCAACACCAGCAGTATTGTACAATGCCAGGCCACCTGTAGTTTTTCACAGCAGTACTCGCTCAAAAAGGAACTTGGAACATGTATTTTCCTCAAGATCCAGGTGTGTAATATCTGGAGACTGATAGCATTTGGTAACAGTGGCTCAGAATGATGGGTAGTTTTCATCCAATAGCAGTAATGACCATCTTACAATGCCGTAAAACATATTGAAACCTTCACACTGATATTTTGGTTTTGTTTATGTGAATAAGAAAGACATACAGGTCATGAAATGTGGTACTGTCAATGTTGTGACCACACATATATATGTGTGACCACACACACACACACATATATATACATATATATATATATATATATATATAAACACAATTTGGGAAGTTTTTCTGATAATGGCTTGGCTGTATATGGTTTTGTTTGTGCACCGCATTATATACCTATGTGAGCTATCTAACACATATTTACACTAATGGGTAGGGATGAGGAATGTAGAATTTAGCAATAATGCAACTGCATGTGTATGAAAGGAAAGTGGAAAACCAATTATAGTAACTATCTCCAATATACCTGGCCAAAGTTCAAAGTTCAAACCATGATCTCCTCAGCATTGGCATTCCAGTTTATTGCAAGAAAGATGCCTTAGACCAAGGGTCGGCCAATGGTCTATCTCATATAAAACTACATCATCATAGCTATTTTTCCGATATGGCCAGTGTTAAATTTGATTAATTTATTTTCACAAGAACTTGAATATCTTGGAAATTAAAAGAGTTAGAGACTTGGGACAAACCATTTTACTGCTCTTAAAGTGAAATACATTTCGTGTTATTTTAGTTTATATCAAAACTCAAACCGAAAGGCTAAAATTCAGCATGGGCTTTGTTTACAAATGCAGTTTTAGGCCTTTTAAAAGGTCTGATGGGGCAGAGTTCAAATTTTCAAATTCTTACAATTGTTAACCCTACCCCCAAATAATTAATCTGTGAGATTTCAAGGCTTAAAACTTTATCACTCCTATTTTATTAAGTCCTAAACATGAATGCTCACTTAAATTCACAAATATTTGGGCCTTTCTAGGGTGAGAGAAATGAAAAAATTCTGACATTTTCAGGGAATAAAGTATTGTATGATAGTTACTTGTGGTAAAATTGTGAAGTTTTAGACTTTTCAGGTTTTATTTCTGTGGAGAAACTAATAAATCACAAAAGTTATAAATGATTTTGTCTGAAAGTAGTGTTCATCAGTGATCTGGTGGCTCCTTCCTTTAAGTGTGGTAAGCTCCAGAGGTGTGAGTTTCCTCATAACTCTTGATAATGGAACTCAAGATCCCTCAGTCAATTTCTAGTAAGATGTTCTTCGCTCTGGAGGCGTGAATAACTTTACATAAAGTTCTTAATTTTCCCTAGCTGATCTTTTCAATTGAGGCGAGCCAACATGTTTCGTAATAAATACAGGCTATGTAGTCACCAAATGTTTTTCAGAACATTCAAAACCAGATTGTGTCATTGCTACTGGGAGATCTTCATATTCAAAAGACGTAGATGTTTGGTAACATTGTGCTTTTTTCTGATTTGAGGCACAAGCATCTTTAAAATATAGAATTCAACACTTTCTCATCTGTTTTAATTGCCTCTGTTGAAACATAAATGTATGATTCCTTTTGATGTTTTCAACAACAAAATAATACAAATATTTTGGGGTAAGGATCTGATTTGTAAAGGCTCTTTACAAGCTTGCTTTTGTGGCTTTGCTTTTCACATTACCACCTAATCCATAACATGCATTCTTCCCGTGAACAGAAGACAAGAAATGTTACTCAGAATCCAAGCGAAAATCAGACTTGTGATGCCACATTTTGATAAAATGTATGAAGTGCTGTTGTGTTCTAGATGGTCACTTGGGCTTCTTTCAGAGAATCTTGCATGAGCTGATTTACGAGAGCCAATATTTTGAGCGTCTACTCTATGAAGCTCACTAGAGTGTGTAAGAAAACAAAGTTGCTTGCCAGCTTTATACAATGACCTGTAAGAAAAAACCAGTTTAACGCTCACAGTTCAAATTAGAAAGATAACACGAAATAGAGAATTGTGGGTGCACCCTATAATAATTTTAAAGTTGGAAAATGGCTGTTTCTATACATTGTTTCATTAACTTATGTAATGATGTAAAGTTTGTTTAGTTATGTTCTGGATATTATCATCTGTTAATGAGTTGAATAATATTTTTAATTGCTCGCTTTAGAAGAGAGACAATAACATTTCCAAATAACCTTAAAATATATTTGTTCGATTTATATGTTCATACAATTAATCTCCCATAATGTTGGCTGTCATTGGATGTATTTTCATTTGCTGGTGTAACAAAGAAATGTTACTTGTTGATAGGGACCTGCTAGCTGGTTATTTCTTGATCTATTTTCCCCCTATTTTGGTCAGGTGACTGCAGTTTTATTGTAATTTGCTACTTCCACCCTTGTTTACATGCATGCAACTTCCTTCCCCCATTCCCTTTCACCATGGTTTTTTTTCTCTGCAAACGATGTTATGGAATAGTCTCAAAAAGTCACACCTCACTGAACTTCTCTCCCTCTCACATTTTAAACTTGTTACTTATCCAAATCCATTCCGTGTTTTACTAATAAACTGGTTGTCTGGAAATTTATTACAATACTAGATTAAATGTATCCTCAAGTAATAAGATTGTACAGCCATAATGTACTTTCTTCAAAAAACTGTTCTGCATCGAGGACTGCTATGTTTTCCTCCAAAGAGTGCAACCTTAAACAATTCCTATACCGAGCTTCAGCTCGTGTGAAAAGCTACACAAGATGCTATACCCCCGTGTAGCTCCAGCTCTTCACAATTGTCTCACAATCGTCTGAAGGGGGTCTTATGATACAAATGCTAGGCTCTTCAGAGCACCATCTGACTTAAAGCAATACGCTAAAGGATGAAGGGTGACCTTTGTGCTTAACCAAAGGAAGCTCTGGATCACAAAACTTAGTTCTCAGCAAAACTCTTATAGAACTATATTAATTTTTGGTCAGGTTTATTTTATGGTTTTCACAATTTCTACTACAATATCACTAAGTAAGAGGTAAGTGTGCTGGATACCCCTCTTAATTTGAACCATTTTCTTGTTTTGAAGTCTGTGATTTACTTTTGGAAACAAAGTTGTGTTGTTTTAGTGAGGCTTTCAGTGAACTCACTGGAAACTAAACAACAGTTAATAGGTTGGCACAATTTGTGCTGTACAGTGCTCCACACTGCACACACTTTTTCCGAATTCAACCTTCTTCAACCCTAAATCATTATTGTAATTAATACATATAGCCTGAACAGCTGTGGTTCTTAAAAATACTGATTTCTTCTGAAATTCTTTTATTTCCTCCGTAGATAATTTGTGCTACAAAGAAGCAGGAACATACCTCCATCAAGAAGTCATGTCAATCTATGTTACAAGTCATTAATATTAGTGAATCATTATAATCAACAGTCACATATCCATTCTCAAACATTAGCTTAATATTCTGGTGGGAGGCACAGACACAAAGTGCTTAGGTGCTTTAGGAACCAGCTTAGGCACAACAGTGCATCAAAATTAGACAAAACAAATTTTAACCCTGGGTAGATACTTTAAAAATGAACACACAGTTATTTAAAATTGTATATAATCAAATATATTTTTCTATGATCGTGTACATATTTAACCTTAAGTGAAACACAATCTTTTTTTGCCTTGACATACCCTACTGTTATAGTCATGTTGGTAAAATTCCTCCACAACTAACAATTAATTATTATTAGCACTGCGTCTTACTACCCGTTCGGGTTATACGCACTTACGCTAATGTGTAATGGTAGGGTGATTGTGAGATGAAATGAAGGACCTACAGTTTAACGTGGAATCCGAACCACGGTGGAGGCCTGGCATTCCCCACATTCACAAGATGTCTTGTCAGAGGTGAAGGAAGGGTTTGGTAATCAGATAAATCTGTGCCAGGACCGAGGATTGAACCCCGGCCGCCAGCATGGAAGTCTGACACCTTACCCCTAGACCACCAGGTCACCCACAACTAACATTACAGCTTTACCAAACTTTTCCCCACCTTTTTATCATTGGTAACTTTCACAAGTTTTTTTTGTAATCCTAACCAAATACAAATATTAAGAGACCCGTAGTTCCTGACATATATTTTAATTTAGACCAACTTGGCAATTAACTGATGATTTTGACATATTTTATTTCACTACTTCTGGCTATTTTACATTTATTAATTTATCTATTAAAACATTAGACCCATAACAGAGGATATTTAAACAACTATCATCTCCATTATCTCATCATCATCATCATCATCAACTGTTTCTGGGCCATGGCCGAGTCAGTTTAGTAAAATGCCTCCATCTTCCACCATTCTTCTTCCTCCTTTAATTTCTTCCACTATTCTCCTCTCACTTGTACACTTTCTGTTATCTGCTCCTCCCATCTTTTCCTATATACTTAATTTCCATAATTTTCTCTGACATCTTTTCGTGATATCCTCAAATGAATGCTCTAGATTCCTACAACCCCTTTGTAACTTTCTGTTTGGTTTACTAAAACCACTTTATTCTTTCACAACTTAAGTGTCTAAGTTTTGATACTGCTGATATATCTAGTGACGAACAAACTGCATTAACTTCTCTCTAACTTCTGCTGGAACAATGTTGTTCCTTTTGTTTTTTCATGACCATCTATTCTTTTTTTATAAGAGAACGTATTTTACAACCGATAGGACACAACTTTCCTGACGCAAGATCTATCCGATAGATTCTGACTTTCTTTTAATGTTTTACCCTAATTTCCAAACAATCTTTGTAGTCTTTATTCTTTGATCTAGTTTGGAGAAGATCACAATACACCTTTATAAAAAGATAAGTATACTTTACAATACACCTTTTTCTTGTGGTATTTGCAAACTGTTTTCAATTCTTCTGTGCATAATTTTAACTTCAATAATGTTTGTTAAGAATCGCTAAAATTATCAACATTAATTACATCCTTGTTGACTTCCCATAAGTATGGGTCAATCCTCTTAAATAAATAATCCTACATAAAACACTATTTTTATGAGCTTATCACAATATTAGACGTAATTGTCTACTGTTACTGAACAGCACTTTGCTCCAAACACAACCACTCACCACGAGAGACTGAGTGGGACTAAAGGAAGTGATGTGAGGTTGTTGTCATAATCATAATCAACCGTTTCAAGCCTGCGGCCGGGTTAGTTTTTAGTGCCTTCATCTTCTTCTATTCTTTCATCATTCTTCCTCCTTTCATTTATTACATTCTTCTCCTCTTACTTGCACATTTTCTGTTATCTCCTCCTCCTATCTCTTTCTTGGCCTCCCTTGCGATCTTTTTCTACATACTTCATCTCCAACATTTTCTTTGCCATCCTCATTACATGCCCATACCATCTCAGTCTTGCTTCCTCTACTATCTCATGTACTCCCATTCTTTCCTGGATAACTTCATTCCTAATCTTGTTTCTCCTAGTGACAGCTAACATGCTCATCACAAACTTTATTCTCATGGCCTCCACTTTCCTAGTCTCTCTTACCTTCAATATCCATGTTTCTGCTTCATGTGTGACAATGGGTACAAAGCACACCCTGTAAACACTTCCTTACACTTCAAGGGGACTTCTCTTCTCCATAGCAGGTCTCTCACACTCCTATAGAACAACTCTTCCTACTGTCCTCTTCTCATTAGATCCTCTCTACTTACACCTTTCTCCTCAATCACACTTATAAGACATTTTACGTTCTGTACTTTTCTCAGCTCTACTCAATCCAAATGTATAACTTTACTAGACCTTATCTTCCTTGTTATTACCATCACTTCACACTTCACTATGCTATATTTCATTACACACAGTTTCACTTCCTCATTCCATTCTTGTAACTGTTCCTGTACTTCTTCTTCTCCCCCATACCATCAAGTCATCAGCAAACATCATGGCTTTCCTTCTTTCCTCTCAAAGTTTTACTACCACTTTGTTCATAACCATTTCCATTACCATTAAAATAGTAATGGTGAAAAGGCACTCCCCTGCTTCACTTTATTTTTTATTTGAAACCACTCCACCCTCCTACTATTTGTATTAACACGACTTCTGTTATCCTCATACATGCTTTTCACTTTCATTACAACTAGAGTTGGGTTGAATCCACTATTTCTCGAATCCGAATCCATATTTTATTTTCGAATCTCGAATATCGAATCCGAATCCTAGCAAATCGTTATAAATTTTAATGATTTACAAATAGACCTACATTACACAATATAGGCCTAAACTATGAATTAAGGTTTATTTCAATCATGCTTTCAATTATAATCAACCCCAACCACCCCTCCCAAAATACAGGTTAAAATCTAGCTAAATTAAACAATCTAGACTCATATTAGTGTTTACAAATCAAATCAATCAAAATTTGAGTGTCTTTTAGTTAATTTTAAAAGTGTTGTTAGAATGGGTTGAGTTTCTAGGAAACATGTGAAATAAACAGATTAGGCCTAGTTATCCTTTGATTAACTTTAATCATCAATAAAGGATATTTTATTGCATTAAGATAGCAAAAATAAAAATACAATCAGATATTTTTAATAAAGACTAAAACAACATGCTTAACAATTAAACATTGATTGTAAATAGTGAACTCAATGATGCTTAAGTATGTATTATTATCATTTTCTTTTATATCCATTATCTATTTTTGCGTAGAAAACAAATATATTCGATTCTTGCGATATATCAATTTCTGAGAATACATTCTATTTAAAACACGAACATATTTTCGACTACAATCTGTTCATTCCCATTTTATAAGGCAGGACTGAGTTTGAATATTTCCACAATTACTTCAATTACATATTTAAAAGAAATAATAAGAACTAAGTTAAAATCAATTTAAAAATAAATAATGGATTAGCAAGTCGTTATTTGATTCTTAAAACTCGAGAGCGCTTACTAAGTGATCAGATTACCTGAATCGATTTTAAACAAACAATCAATATACGATAAGTACGCCGGTAGGGATGAATAAACAGTTTTATCGCTGTGACTGTTGACAGTATATATTTTTCATGAAACCCAACAAAATGTCTAACTTAAGGATCATATGCAATAAATTGGGGTTCTTTACATAGTTGTAGATAATTAAAACCAGTTGCGTAGTAAGAATTAACAGTATTTTTATTTTAATCATCCCTCGGGCAAGTAAACATAATATACGTCATGGCAACTGACTTTATATCGTGTGTAATGGCGGCTGACTTTGTATCATCCGTAATGTGTTCTTATTTGTGTTTAAAAAAAAGCCGTAATTTGTTTAGTTTATTTCGAATTTATTTGTAATTCTAGTTTTGATTTTCAGTTTTTGAAGAGTTTTGATGTGTTTATTGAAATATGTACAAGATTGTTCGTGAGGTGAAAGTTTTAGAAGTGAGCATGTGATGAAACGATCGAGTCCAAGTTTCCCATACGGTTGGGAGGTTAGGGTACTAGGCACGTAAGATTTTCCACACCTAACAATTTTTTTTAATTTTTTTTTTTTAAATTATTCATGTTTATCTCTTTCGTCCGACAAAATAAATATTATGGATTAAGTTGTCCTTTTCAAGTAGGCCTAACTAAGTAATTTTTGAATTCAACATATTATACTTTGTTTATGAGGAGAAAGATTCAATCATCGAATCTAGTAAAACACCGAATCCTCGAATCTCGAATACTTGTCAGGATTCGGTGGATTCGAGGATTCGAGTGGCCCATCTCTAATTACAACTTCTCTTTCCAGATCAGCCTCCTCCATTACTTTCCAAACTTTATTTCTATCCAAGTTATCATGTGCCTTCTCCACATCCATAATTCCATAACAAAGTATTTCCCATGTTCATCCCTTCTTTCCATCAGCTGTCATCTGGCAAAGATTAAGTCTATTGTAGATCTCTGTTCCCTAAATCTGTGCTATTCCACTCTCCACCTTCCTTTCATTTTATTTCTTATTCTCTTTTCGACTATTTCCTCATATATTTTTGTACAAAAGCATATTAGGGATATCCTCCTATAATTTGTACACCTCTTCCTGTCTCCTTCCCTGAAAATAGGTATTATAACTCCCTTTTTCCAGTCTTCTGATAGCTTGTTCTCCTTCCAAACCACTCTCAGCATCCTGTATAATCAATGTGAACATATTTCACCTGCTGCCCTTATCATTTCCAATGTCAGTTTGTCCACATCCAGTGCTTTCCCTTGACTCAGCTTCTTTAATGCATCCTCCACCTTTTTCCATGTTGGACCTCTATCCTCCTCCTCTTCTATTTCTTCCTGTTTCACTAGCATCCCTTTTCTCTTCTGGGTTGAACATTTTCTCAAAATATATTTTCCTTAGTCCTTTTACTTCCTCTTCTGTCTTAAATGTTCTTCCTTCTTCATCTATCATTCTAACTTCATGTCTTTTCTCTCTGCTCCTGTTTATAATTTGGCTATTTAACTCCTTCTTACTTCCTTCCACCTCCCGTTCCAGCATTTCTGTCCATTTTCTCCTCCAATCCTTTATGGCTTCCTGTTCAACTCACTTCGCTCTTTTATTCTTCCTCTGTTTCCTCATTCCTATTCTTAAGACTCCTGAATGCTTTAATCTTCTCTAATGCTTCCTTTTCCCTGTCGTTCCAACAGGGTGTCTTCTTCCATTTCCTCTTATTAATTGTCCTCCCACTTACCTCTTCTGCCACTTCCACCAGACTGTTCAACATTTCCCATTTGACCTCTACACTTTGTATCTCATCCTTGGGTATTAAGCTTCATGTCTTTCTTAGGTACAGCTCTCTTTCCTCTTCTTTTTTAGCCTCCCCAACCTTATTCTTCTTTCTCCTACATTCTCACCCCTTTATGTCTGCCATCAACAACCTGTGCTCACTATCTAAGGGTACACTTGGTATTACCTTGATGTTTATGGTCCACCCTTTCATTTCTTCATCCAAGTGAAAGTAGTTTATCTTCGAATCTTGCTCCCCATCCCAACTGTATCTAGTGATCTTATGACTTTCTATTTCCTTCTTATACCCGTTGTTTGCCTCTTTCATTTTATTTCTTGCGCAAAGCTATAACAGTTTCCTACCCTCCTTGTTTCTCTCTCCCCTTCCTTCCTTCCCTAACACCTCCTTAAACCCTATTCTCTCTTTTACTACTTTTGCATTCAAATACCCCTTAGTATCTGACACTTGTTTCACATATGTCTTTCTAGGTATTGATGTGAGGTGACCTGTCATAGCATGTTGCAACATGTTTTGAAATATCTTCCTAGTAAAGGATCATGGGTATGCAGTTATAGACATGTACATCGTCATTTGTGTCAATAGTTGCACTTATGAATATGCACACACAAACATACACCCCAAATGTATACTATCTAGAAAATTGTATCACAATGAATTTAATCATTACATAAAGGATGAATTTTGAGGCTTGATATATTAAATATTTTAACGGAGTTCGCTTGTGCATTAATTGAAATCTTGTCAAATAATGGTAATTATGGTTATTTTTAGGCAAAATAATTATTTGTAAATGTTATTTATAGTTGGCTTGAATCCACTATTATACAAATACAAATCTCAAATTTGAATCGCCACTTTACATTTGATTCCCTAATCTTTAATTTAAATTCGAATCTTGAAAAAAATTACAAACATAAGAGGAAATATAATATAAAATACAAATAGTAACTAGATGTTAACATTCTTTCTTATAATCCATTCATTAAAACATTCATACAGTCAGTTAAGTGTTACATTACTGGTCTGGGGCCTGGTTGTTGAGTTCATCCATGAATGGTTCTGAGCCACCAATAAGCAGTATTAGAGAGCTCTATTTGTAAGTGTGCAGTGTGGTTCATCTCATCCTTGTTTGAAGGCGCCACTAGTGTGAGAAGTGATAGTTAGTTACCTCTTTCTCCAGCGGTGGCAATGTGGATACCACCCTTGACAGTATGACCAGGCAGGGAGAACTTGGTGGGAAGAATGACCACACATTCAAGTGATTCGTATACAGGCAGTGTGCGTTCTTTCACTCCTCGAACTATGTCCCATATTATGACTACCTTGTCTCTGCCACAACTAGAATAACAAGTACATATCGTGTGGAAAAAATGTTGGGCCAAACAGCTATAGCAAGATAAATGTCAATTTTTAATAAGTTCATCTATTGCTAATTTCGTAGATACATGTGTAGTAGTATTTAATTCATAACGCTAACAAATTATTTGACTATTATCGGTTAGCAGTAAGCATTCACAAAGTATTATTTGAAATATTCCTCAAATAATAAATCATGACAAATTAAGCTAGGTCTCCACATGTCCTGTCAGGTTTACCTGTGACAAAAAAGGTCATGATATGAATCCTGGCCGAGATGGTTGTTACCGAATGGTTTCCCAATATACCTTCAGCAAATGTGGGTGCATTTAGTATACACTCCACCATCCTCTTCTCTAAGGCTGGACAAGTATTAAGAAGTGAATAAAAACAATAACTAATGTATGGTAAAAAATTACAGTTTGGTTGAATCCAGTTTTTTATGAACCTGAATCTCGAATCTAAATTTTTGAAAAGATAATTAACATAAGAGGAAATATAAATGTAATAGAATAATAAAAATAGTAACTAAATGTAAACATTCTTTTTTATAATCCAATCATTATAACATTCATACATTCAGTTAAGTGTGAAATTACTTCTCTGGGGTCTGGTTGTTAAGCTTATCCTATAGTTAGAATTGGTTCTGAGCCCCCAATAATCAATATTAAGGCTCTAAAACAAATTTCACTCTTGAAAAATTGAAAATAAAATAAAAACCTTTAAGGATTTGGGTCTTGAATCTGAAATTTTTTCGAATCCTCTAATCCCAATTATCCTTAACAGGGTTGCCACAGAAATTCCTTTTTCAAATTTCATGACTTTTCCAGGTTTTCCATACACATTTTTTAATTTTCCCCTGATCATGTTCTACCCATTTACATAACTGTTGGCCACTAAGTATGGATCGATCTTCAATGGCACACACGTTTGAACTGATTGTCTGTGACCTGCACTGGTGAGCACCTTGACTAAGGTGTCAGTCCTGGTGACTCAAATACATGCATTTGTTAAGATTAACAAGGAACCAATCAGAACAGTGGAGATATACAATATTGTTGTTGCTTTAGTTTTGTGTTCACTACTCATCCAAGTGAATACGTAATGAAATACTTGATCAGATAATGTCTCGTGAATTTGAATGAACCTTGATTCAGGTAAAGAAAATAATCAAACCAACACAGTTTGTCTGAAGGTTATTATCACTTCACATTATCTGTGATTGCCATAATAGATAATAATGGAAAAGAGTTAACAAAAAGCATATTAATGTTTCTCTTGTTTTGATAAAATAATAATAATGCCTCATTTTCCCTGTTTTCCAGGTTTGTGGCCACCATGCTTAAGGATTTAATAATTCGAGTGCCCAATCGCAATAAAAAATCTTACTAGCCAGCCTACTGATTAATATGCAGAAATACATTACATTTGCCATATAATACCTAATCATGTGTTTAAAGTCTTTGTGGAAGGCCAATGCAGTCACTTTACTGAAGTGGCCGGCCAAGCTCAGCTGTCGTTCGCCTGTTTTGACATCCCATGCACATATCGTGGTGTCATCAGCAGCAGCAAAAACCTGTGAACGTTCTTCTTCTGGATGGAACTCCAACACACTAGGACAGAAACAACTTGCGAGTAAAGTTAGACATGGAATTTTGACTGATTTATAACATACCTTTCCTTTCTTTTATATCACAATTAAAGAATTTTGGGGTAAAAGGGTATTTTGACTATAGAAAAATGCAATTTTCATCAAACAAATGTATGTGAAAATTCAATAATATAAATTGTTAAATAGAAGGTTTGCTTGTTCAGCCTTATCATATGAAGTATTAATGGAATTATTTACAAAAATTAGATATCTCCAAACATTATGGACAAATTATGGTCAACTTCAATAAGTGAATATTGATTATATAATTCTTGCACAACTAAACTAAGATATTGAGGATAGGTTAATTTAAAAATACTAGTACAAATGAACATTGAAGAAATGTTGCAACATAGATATAACCATATTTAGATTTTAATGAGAGATCACTTTCACAATAGACTGGAATTACAGTGAGAGATCAAGGTTTGAATACCAGTCAGATATATTGAGAGTAGTTTTTCCTTATTCTCAGTCACTCCACCTTCTTTTTCTCCCCACACTCACACACAACTGTGGTTTCATTTTCTATAGATCATGACTTATTATCTCTACACAACTGCCCAAACCAATAGTCGGACATAAAGCAAAATAAATAGGGAAACTAATTTCAGATCATTTGATTTGCATATCTCACAACATTGTGTGTACTTTGGAGATTTAGAGTAGGTCCCATACTCTGACACTAGAGTCACTGCCTACCTGACGACACCTTGTATCCCTCGGAGATTGAGAGTATATCCCATATTCTGACACTAGAGTCACTGCCTACCTGATGACACCTTGTATCCCTCGGAGATTGAGAGTATATCCCATATTCTGACACTAGAGTCACTGCCTACCTGACGACACCTTGTATCCCTCGGAGATTGAGAGTAGATCTCATACTCTGATACTAGAGTCACTGCCTACCTGACGACACATTGTATCCCTCGGAGATTGAGAGTAGGTCCCATATTCTGACACTAGTCACTGCCTACCTGACGACACCTTGTATCCCTCGGAGATTGAGAGTAGATCTCATACTCTGACACTAGAGTCACTGCCTACCTGACGACACCTTGTATCCCTCGGAGATTGAGAGTACAAGCTTGATGCTGTAGGTCCCATATTCTGACACTAGAGTCACTGCCTCCACTTGCCATCAACCAACCAGTAAGATTCAGTGCCAAACGCGCCACAGGTCCTTTGTGAATGCTTTTCCACATTTTCTGGACAGAGCCATCTATAAAATGTAGGCTTGAATTATTACTTGAGCCTGCAATTTTATGTAATTAGGCCTACATATTTTAATCCTGCCAGTTATGTGAAAAACAAAATGTTGGAGGATTAGTTTATTTGGGACTGTGTTTTCAGTTTTCGTATTTATTTTACTGAATTCTATTTATTTTTCAAAGACTCTATATAAAACTACCTATTTTGTGTGGTTTTTAGTGGTTTTATGTTTTTCTGAGCGAAAATACCTTTAATTAACTATTCACTAATTTTCAGGCGATCTGTACTGTCATAAATAAATGTATCCAGCTAAGGTATGGCTGTGAGCAAAGTCCAAGTTAAGTATGCTGTCTCATCAGAGAGGATTACAGTTGCCTAACATAACTTTAAGTCAGACGTTTCTCGTGCTGTGAAGGGGAGATAATGTGACAGTGAAAGATATCGGCCTCATCGGCTCGGCATCTATTCTGGGGCGTGCCATTTTGTAAGCACAAGTAAACAAGTTGTGAAAACAATATTCTTGGATCTTAATATTTCATTTTCTCGCTGTTCAATGGTCAGGATAAGAAATGGATATAACAAGGTGTAATTTTAATATTGGTTACTATGTCAAGACCAACCATTTAAACTCGGACCGAAAGAAAGAGTTCTAGGAAAGTGACTTTAAAATATCTAGAGTGGTCTGACATTCCCTCGTTTTCAAAAAGCGCTAAGAGTGGAGGTTTCGTTGAAAGTTTGTAGTATTTGTATGATTTCTAAAATAAGCTATACAATGCTATTTATTTTAAGTGTTTAATTAATGGGAAATTTATGGTGTGTAAAACAAAGCCATAATGCAATAAAACTAATTTAAAAAGTAATTTTATGTGTATATTTAAAAAAAAGTATTTTTCTAATACTTCCTTCAGAAATATAAGTCCATAAAATTAAATTCTGTTTTAATAATGAGAGTATATATTATTAACGTGGTAAAACAAGGTTTATTCATTTACATATATTGCACATTCTTATGTATTTTATTGCATATGTTAACTGATGTTTATAAATATTTATGTACATATTTTATAGGATAATACTATATAAAAATCCAGGCTTTAGTAAAATTTGGTCAGCTATTAATCTATGTGATGGTCTAGCTTAAAAATATCAAAATTGTACATAAAGCTAACTAAAACTAAAATCATAAGTACACTAAAAAAACTTAATAATAAAGTGTTTTATATCATCCCTGTTTAAATTTTTGTGAAAAGGGTATATTAATTCTACCAAACCTAATGTGTTGAATCAATAAGCAAACTTAATTCAAATACCTAGGAGAAACTTTGGTCCAACCTAAATTAAATTATTATTATTTGAGGTAGACTTTAACCGATTATATCAGCACATAAGAATTTCTATGAGCGAGAAAAAAAGGAACTAACAATTTTGTCGGGAAAGGTATTTTTCCATATTTTCCAGGGTTCTTTTGTATGCCAAAATCAACATTACTTCCCCTCCAAAGGAAGTTGTGCTACGGATTTTTATCGCTCAAGAAAAATCTGTCAACCCCGGTTTGGTTTGAAGCTATGAACATTGGGTCCTGAGACGAATACTTCACCCCGAGACCACCAAGGTCGACGACTCAAACTAAAATAACATACAATACACCAGAGCAGTCGGTGACTTTGACTTTATTCAAGCCCTACGCCCATATATTTACACTAACAGGTTATGGATGAGGAGGGTAAAATTTAGATAAAATGTATTTGTGAGCAGAGAGATTGTAAATCCATTTGGGGAAAACCACCCCTAGTCCATCAAGTCAGGGTTTAAATCCTGACCTCCCACTCTCCATGGATCCAGTCTGTTATCAGAATAACACATTAAACCATGAGACTGTTGAAGTGGGCGTGTTCTTGACTCTCAGCCTGGGGTTCATTACTGGCCAGTTCAACCGAGATGTTATCAGAATAACACATTAAACCATGAGACTGTTGAAGTGGACGTGTTCTTGACTCTCAGCCTGGGGTTCATTACTGGCCAGTTCAACCGAGATGTTATCAGAATAACACATTAAACCATGAGACTGTTGAAGTGGGTGTGTTCTTGACTCTCAGCCTGGGGTTCATTACTGGCCAGTTCAACCGAGATGTTATCAGAATAACACATTGAACCATGAGACTGTTGAAGTGGGCGTGTTCTTGACTCTCAGCCTGGGGTTCATTACTGGCCAGTTCAACCGAGATGTTATCAGAATAACACATTAAACCATGAGACTGTTGAAGTGGACGTGTTCTTGACTCTCAGCCTGGGGTTCATTACTGGCCAGTTCAACCGAGATGTTATCAGAATAACACATTAAACCATGAGACTGTTGAAGTGGGTGTGTTCTTGACTCTCAGCCTGGGGTTCATTACTGGCCAGTTCAACCGAGATGTTATCAGAATAACACATTGAACCATGAGACTGTTGAAGTGGGCGTGTTCTTGACTCTCAGCCTGGGGTTCATTACTGGCCAGTTCAACAGAGATCTTATCAGAATAACACATTAAACCATGAGACTGTTGAAGTGGACGTGTTCTTGACTCTCAGCCTGGGGTTCATTACTGGCCAGTTCAACCGAGATGTTATCAGAATAACACATTAAACCATGAGACTGTTGAAGTGGGCGTGTTCTTGACTCTCAGCCTGGGGTTCATTACTGGCCAGTTCAACCGAGATGTTATCAGAATAACACATTAAACCATGAGACTGTTGAAGTGGGCGTGTTCTTGACTCTCAGCCTGGGGTTCATTACTGGCCAGTTCAACCGAGATGTTATCAGAATAACACATTAAACAATGAGACTGTTGAAGTGGGCGTGTTCTTGACTCTCAGCCTGGGGTTCATTACTGGCCAGTTCAACCGAGATGTTATCAGAATAACACATTAAACCATGAGACTGTTGAAGTGGGCGTGTTCTTGACTCTCAGCCTGGGGTTCATTACTGGCCAGTTCAACCGAGATGTTATCAGAATAACACATTAAACCATGAGACTGTTGAAGTGGGCGTGTTCTTGACTCTCAGCCTGGGGTTCATTACTGGCCAGTTCAACCGAGATTTTTTTCCATCCTCCAGGTTAATACCGGCACAATTCCTTTTATTTATTCTCATCTCTTTCTCATTAAATCAAGTAAATAAGATATTGTTTATCTTAGCACATCATCTTTATACCTATTCAGGCTTATGTACTAATTATGCTGATGGGTTAGTAATGAGGAAGGTTGAAATTAGAGAAAGTGTACCTACATTTGTGTGAAGCAAGATTGGGAAATCATTTAGAAAAAACCACCTTCAGTACACCCGATCAGGATAGAACTACGATCTCCCCAACATCAGCAGTCTAGTCTATCGCAAGAGTAGCGCCTTAGACCATGCGGCCATCGAAGCATGTAGGAGCCGTTTATTGAAACGTATTACTAACAAAATAAAAAGAACAACTACCTCTCCAATTCCAAAGTCTGAATAGCCCGCTCTTATGGCTGGTGATAACCACCTCGTTGTCCGGACTAAGAGTGAAGGTGGTGACAGTGTCCTCATCCTCCACATCTCCAATTTGTCCGAGGGTGGTTTTTATACGTCCCTGCTGCACGTCCAACACGTGTACCACCCCGCCACACTGACAGAGCATCTCTTCACCGGAACTGCTCCACTGGACAACACATTCATTAACTTGTAAGTAAGATATAGAGTAATGACATGCCTTTTATAAATATATTTAAATAAAGAATGTGACATTAAAGACTGGGAGCTCTCTTAACACATGGACCACTCAGCGGTGACCTAGAGTGTTTGGGGAGTAGCAATCGCCACTTCCGAACATCAAGAAACCAGTTTCAAGACAGACTCAAACAAAAAAGCACTACTTTATTTTCTTTTTCATCACATATTAGTACCCATTAGGGTTGTTAGCATATATATGTATTAATACACTAGTAAGATAGCAATGAGGAAGATAGGATTTTAAAGGAAATATACTTAAATCTGTGTTGAAGAAGAGTGGGGAACAATTTAGGGAAAACCCCCTTCAGTAAACCTGACTATAATTAGAACCTCAATCTTCCAATCACCGACAAGCTAATGCAACATGAGACCTCTTATTTAGATTTAGATCATTAATTTATTGATCTAACCAAATCTTAAGAAATAGATTAAACAAAAAAAAGAAGAAAGGAGATATTCCACATAAAGGAAATGTTGTCAAAGAGCATGTTTCAAACATTATAGAAAGTTCTAGGACAATCAAATCAAAAGTTTTTTCAATAACGTTGAATATAAAAAAAATGTATTTGATGAGTTACTTTCTTTTTCCCAAGCAAACATTGCACTGAGAAGATGTTTTTTCAGAAGAATAATAATTTACATTGACAATTGATGTCAGAAAAATCTTAGGAATTAATAGAATTCATGTTGTCAATTTGAGTGCCACTCCAACACTTTAAAGTGTTTGGTTAGAGTGCACTAATATAAAACATTGTCTCTTTTTGTGATCAGGTTGTGGGTGAAATTGAACACTCATGAGTCATGAGCTACGGTGATGCTAATAAGTCTGTGACCGTACATTCTAGTGGGAGCAACGCTACTAAGTCTGTGACCGTACATTCTAGTGGGAGCAACACCATTAAATCTGTGTTTTGTTGGATTCGCCAAGTGGTCCGTATGAGAATGCCTTTAAACATCCAACCATATTGATAACAAGTGGAGAGTCTGAATCACAAAGCTACACAAATATTAAGTAGACTAGACAAAGTACCTGGCGTTGCCCAGGGTAACCATGCAATGGATTGTGTGCCTACCCCTGGCAATTCTTTGCTTCAAAGAGACAGAAAAATACTCTTCATTTTATTTCTTCTGGCACAGTTTTGGATTAGTTTTTAAAAATCTAGTCGAGGTGTATATGTTCATGCACAGGGGCTACTAATATTTAAATGTCAGATCTCTGAATGTGATAGGAACACAATGCTCATCATAGACAGACACACAAACTCTTTGTTTTATTAATAGAGATAATTTGGCATGGGTTGTGAAGTTAAATCAGAGTTATCTTGTAGCCCTCAACTATGTTCACATAAACTGTGGAGCTGGTTTTAGCACCATGTCTCACTACCTGTTAAGGTTAGATGCATATGTTCTAATGTGTTAAGTATGAGTAAGGCTGAATTTATAGGAAATGTACCTGCAGCTGTATGAAAGGAGAGTATAAAGTCATTTAGGACAACGACACTCGGTACACCCGACAGGGATTGAAAACCCCATTGCCCCGTCATCGTCAGACCAGTCTAATATGAGAATGATTCCTTAGACCATCAATCACCGGAGTGGGTTAGTTGTGTATTTAAAAAGCACTTAACACACCTCCATCACCAAGCACCTACTGCAAGACATCCTAATGTAGCCCTACACTACATCACAAACAAATAGCTGCAATAAAGTTAGTTTCCAATTTCCTTTACAGGCAAGTGCTGGTGCCATTCTTATTGTACACTGTTCTTCTTTCCTCTGACTGTGTGTTTAATAACTTTTTGCTAAATATATACATTTATATAAATTAATCAAAGATCCATTAGAGCTGTATTACTGTATGTATGATTAATTTATATAAATGTATATATTTAACATAAAGAGTAATAATTAAGAAACTTAATTCAGTATGATTGATATATATTACATCCCAACAGTGAAACTGCCCATTAAATTAAGTGGGCAAATTTCTGCTCATTTCGCAAACTGGATTCTTCGCTTGACCATTTCATGAACTGGGCCAAAATTGCATCAACTCTTGCCCATTTCATGAACTTGAACTTATTGTACTAGCTACTACAAGCTTAACTAAACTAACCAAATCTAACTTAACCTAAGTTTCCATTCTAAAAACAATTGTTTATGAAATGGGAGTCACAATATTAGTTAATTCAAATGTATAAAAAAGAAATCTCTAGAGATTGATATATATAGTTTAATGTAAAGCATGTAAAGAACATAAAATGCATAGTGTAGCTGACATCACTATTTATTGTTGAATAAACACTATCATATTACCTGAACAAGACCACCTGTGAAGAATGCTCCATGTTTTGCTTCAACTTCATATCTACAAACAAATAAACAAACAAGTTTAGACATAGAAGAGTATTTAGAAAGAAGTCCTCAATTCGGAATGTCACGAGGGATTATTTTTTATCAAAAATCATGGGCTTATAAAAAGTTTATTAATTTTCAGAAATATGCAGATTACTTAATTTTTTTGGCACCGTGTCTTACTACCTGTTCAAATTATACACCTATGTACTAATTATACTAATGTGTTAGGGATTAGGAATGTGGAATTTTGAAGTGTACCTGCATTTGCATGGAGGGAAAGAGTGGAAAACCACACTCAATAAGCTTACAGCCGACAGGGACTGATCCCCAATCTCTACGTCTTTGGCAGTATAGTCTAGTGTGATAGTAGCACCTTATACCATGCAGCCACCGAAGTGGGTTATTACTTATTTCAATATTGAAGAAAGTTTAGTTTTTTCAACAGTTTTAGAATATGTACTTAACAATAAGTGTCTTATAAGTTAAGCTTCAAGAAAATGTTAGTAAATATTTTCAGACTCTCCTCTAGAAACACTGCTCGTTGTTAGGTAGCATTTACTGGTTCTTTCCCTCCCTATTTTCAGACTCTCCCAGCTGCTGGACTGCAGTTTTATTAAAACTCGCTATCCCCTACCCTCGTCCACATACCTGTAACTTTCTCCCCCCATCCCCTTGTGCCGTGTGTTTGGTTATCTACGAAAAGTGTTGGAAAATATTCTGTTAAGATCACATTTCAGTGAAACTTTCTCGTAAGAAAATGAACTCAATTGAGAGTCCGTGTGAATTGATTTAATGCGCTAATATGTATGTGTATATTAAATAATTCAAACTGTGTGTTTTATATACAATGTATTCATGTACATGTGAGTGTTTAAGGCAGATCCTCTCACTAAATAATTATTAAGAAAAGTGCATGCAATTTAAGACCACCTTTACCAGATCTTTATGTGTAACACTTGACATTCAAAGATAGACTTCATAACAGACACTTACATATCCTCTAGTTCAAACACAGTAGCCTATTGTTTTAGTGTATCGTAACTAAAACTGCTCCTCCGGAAATACATCCACTAATTTTTAATCTAATTTTCATTTTAATAATCAGATCGCCCAGACAATAAGTTTGGATCCAGGACTTAAGGAAAGGATCTAAAAAGACATGATGGAAAATAAAATAACTTATAAATAAAGAAATGAAAAACTGTTGCCCTATAAACCTACCAATTCCCAGAACATTTTTTTTCTTTCTTCTCTATCTAAACATAAATTAACAAAACTATTTATTCAATCAAAGAAATTAATGAAACAGGTGAGATTGATTCTGTTTAGGGATCTTGCCCCTTTAATGCTCTATCCACCCTAGAGAGAGTTATTTAAAAAATCTATATTTTTTTTAATAATAATTATTTTGACTTGACTCGGATGTAAAAAAAAGTTTACCTTATTATAAAAATATCTTAGGTTATGATAACTGAGAGAGGATACAAAATGGAATTATGCTATGTTAAACCAATTTAACTTACTTAAACAAAAAAAAATATTGTAACACACAATCATAAATACATTTTCTCATATACAGTTTGGAAAGGAATTTTCAAACTCGGTTAAACTATCCGTAGCCTAAGGTAAACTTATATAGGGTGTTAAGACAAACTATATTTATAAATACCGGCATCTGGATTATCCAGTCACTATATTAAGATAGCACTTTAAAGTTTATACTATTACTACAAGTGAAATTATGTCCCACTATGCAGATGTTAAAGGATTTCAGCCTAAACAAATGAGTTAATGGATAATGTGATCTAAGTTAGATTTCAGTAAGATCATAATGAGACATTAAAAGATAACCTTACACCTGTATGGTTTAAACTGTTTTGAGAGACATTATTTTTAGTTTCTTCTTATAATCAAATTCTCGTCAATGTTCAAAACCATGGCTCAACTTTGGCTAAAGCTATGCATTAGAGGGGCGGAAATATCACAAAAATAGCATTATCACCTTGAGAATTAAGATTAGTATGTGCAACAGGGATAACTGTAAAAAAAAATAGATCCACTGCTTGTGTTAACTGGAAGACATGTGTTATTTTGATTATTGTAAATAAAATTTGTGTAATTTTTAGTGAAATGTGAAAATTCAAAAGATTTGATCAAATGCCCTGACTTTTCCATGTTTTCCAGGTCACTGGAAGCCCTGTTTTATTATTTTTTCTCCAAATAAACATAAGTACAGTGTTATTTATCATGTAAAACTCCCCAAATATCCATTTTAAACAAAATTGTTGGTTATTTTCAAACCATTTCCAATTTCCAAAAATCAATCCTCAGTAAGCTATGTTTAGGCTTAAAATATTTTTCTCATAGAGATAATGTAAAACACTAACTACATATCTGCTTTGAACAAAGTGGTTTAGGATATTTTTGAAAAATTTGGAATTTTCAAAAAAAAACTTGTCATCAGTAAACTAACTTTAATTTTTGGGCAGGAATAAAGAACAATTGAGGAATTTAAATACTAAGTAAAAAAAATTAACTTAACATAGATTAAACACTAAAACAATGGTTCAAAACCATGGTGTTGGGACACCAAATGGCATCATGACCCCACACCACTGTTTTGATGTTCTTTATTTTTAGTTACATTTTATGAAATTTTTAAGTTCTCCCTAACATAAAAAAATCCCTGATTTTTTTCAGGCCATTGATGTGTCTTATGTTAGGTAAGTTAATCTTGGTTATAATGTTGATAGTCCTAACCAATACTAGTTTTTCTCAAATACGACATACGCCTAGCCCAGGTGCATGTGGGATTTTGAATGATGAAATTGAATGACTACCTGGAATACTTTCCTTATATACTCTACATTAATGCCCTTCCTGTTTTGATTGAATTTGTGGCATGTGACGTCATAATTCCAAGATGGTGGCTACTTTGGATTTTTCTGAGAACAATCAATCATATAGGCTGTATCCGAATAATCAAGTAGGCCTACACTTGACTTGATGCGGAATTGATGACTTTACACTTTACACACACTTGAGATCGAAGACTGCAACAT
Source organism: Timema cristinae (assembly GCA_039000515.1). Lineage (NCBI taxonomy): Eukaryota > Metazoa > Arthropoda > Insecta > Phasmatodea > Timematidae > Timema > Timema cristinae. The sequence continues at coordinate 11,128,673 of JBCFYV010000003.1, forward strand.
ACTATTTGGACAGCAAAATATCCTTTTTACACCCTTGAGTCCACAGTGCTGCTTCCTACCAATGACCTTAGAAATTATTTTAAACGCCATCCATGAGCCCGAATTACAGTAGTCCCACGACTTCTTTGGTGCTGACTGACAGCTGACAGCTTTGAAAAGTTACCAGACCAAATTATGTATCCCTACGCCCAACCATATGATCTTCAAAAAACATGTGTTTAGCAGCTATCACTTCTGACAGTCAAAATTTAAGAATTTACCTAATTGTTGACTGTCAGAAGCCAGCTGTGAGCTGTCAGTCAGCACCAAAGAGGCCATGGGGCTACTGTAGCATAGGCCACTTGTAGATTTGTGGTGACTTATTTTCACTGACCATGACAAATTATCCTAATTATCCAACACATCACATCACAACACAACACAATACAACTCTACAGCACTACAAAACAACCAGTGTATTTAATGTACGTTATCAAAGATCACATTACTCTATGAGCTCTATCTCTGGCAGATCAAAAATTAAAGAATTGCTGATCAAACACCGCATCGACGGCGTGTCAAGGGTAGCCCTTGGACTCAAGGGCGTGTGAGGGACGCATTACCACCGGACGGATCTGCACTTGATCACGTGATTTCTAATGCAACTATCAAGTGGACGTCAAGGGTCGACGGCGCGTGAAGTAGACAATTCGGATTCAGCCAGTCAGTTTTTAGATTATCAGATAGTCATCCTTATCATTAACACGGTTAGTAGGTTTAATATACACTCAAATGGGTACACATAAACCCTGCAATAGCAATGCTATTATTAGGTTAAATTTAACTATTACAGAATGAGTTTAAAAACAGAGATAAATTTAATTGCATCAATAGCTGAGTTTATGACAATGAAAATATAACAGACTAACACTTCCTTTAGTTTTCCTTTCAGAGACATTTTTCAGCTTTATTTCACATATATATAAGTGTAACTTTTGCTCACAAACTGATTGAATGATTGTAATAACTTTACATTTATTTATCAATTTTATATCAAACACGTTGTTTGGTCCATACAGTCTTGCCACCGCATATTATAAAAAAATCCCGCTAAAAGTTGGGTCTTCTCTTTAATCTATGGATGGACATCTGTGAATGAAATATTCGTATATCATCTGCATACCATTGTGTAAGAGAGAAGACAACTTTCGGGTATCTCTTTCCATACAAGGAAATGTGGCATTTTGACATAGTTCATTAATTTGATTGAATATATGAGATACATCAATGTGTAATTAGTTAAATGAAATAGATATGTTATTAAAAGCTTTGAATATCACAACAAAATTTGAATCTATTGAGTCTTTTCTTTAAATAAGTTGACGTAGCCTAATATATACGATGACTTTTAAAGGAAGCTTACTTAGAAGGCTTTCTCTTATACCTGAATCCTTACCTATAGTAGTGTTTAGGTAGGATAAAAGACCTTCAAGAAGGAAATTTCTACTTCCATTCTAAATGGACGTTCATTCTACCAAAATATTATATTTATGATAGTATTCTGGTACGAAATAAAGCTTTAGAGATTAGGATTCCTATTAAAATCAGGGTTTAGTAGATACATTACTTCCTACAAGCCTATAACCTAAATTATCATTTGAACTTAGGCCTAAGACCTCTACACAAAATATGCCATTCAAATATATGTGATAGAGTTTTTAACTAACTTGTTTCATTATAGTTATCAAATGTTTAATATAATATTATTTCTGAAAGCCATATACAAGATATGAGCCAACTTTCATTTTAATTGTAATATAATAATACTTTATACAAGCCTATAACCGAAATGATAGTTTGAATGTATGGCAACTACACAAAGTTTGTCATTCAAAAAATGTAATCAAGTTTTAAGATACCTTATTCATTATATTTATATAACTTTCAAAATGATATAGTTTCTGAAACCAATATACAAGCTACTAGTCAACTTTAAATATAAGTGTAGTCTTGTCAGACTGTAAACAACATTGATAATAACTACATATTATTTAAATATGTTAAAGATTTTATTCGTATTGTACAGTATTACCTGTAAAACTGAATTGTATATCCTTTAATACAAACGTTTCTACAGAAAAGTGTGGTATAATACTTCACTATTTTCAAACAATAACACTTGTATTCATTAGAGACATGTTTTCGAATAAGAACATTGAAATAAACCGTAAAATCTCTCCCCCACAATATAGCGGATGATAAATTTGAGCGTCACACTTTGGTCCTTGGAAATGTGTATGTATATGTCCATCCAGTTATATTATAGAGAGCAATGGGACATATTGTGCTTAAACCTTAAAAAAAAAAAGCAAAATTCTCTTATGTTAAATTCTTTAAATATTAAAATTATTTTAAAGAAAAATAGTTTTTTATTGTAGCAGAATATGCCAGAAATCTTAAGGCAACATAAAATTGTTGCAAATTAGTGCAGGATTCGCCTCACTTCCTACTAAAATCGGGGTATAGTATAGTTAAATGGTGGCAAGTTTTATTGAGCAAGGTATTTAAATGTTATCTGGGAGTGAGCCACTGTCAATGACACTAGTCTATTTTATTTATATACATAAGTTATTAAAATAAATGGATTACTATTTAAAAAAATAGTTTCTACAAATTATTATTTTCAAAGGTGACCTGTCTTTGAAAAGAGATCCCCGCATAGACTTTTTCCACTATCACCAGCTTATTTTCGATGTGAGCGCCTGGGAATGTTTTGTTTAACCAATATTGTTTAGTCTGGATTTAATATGAATGGATACGAAGTCTATGTCACAAATAACCCAAGGTTGAACAACAATCTTTAAATTAAAAACTTGCTTGCCAAAAGTCTGGCACCTAAGAAATAAAGGAAGCTCACTCACTTCTGTGAAGCACTCGTCGGTCGGTGATGCATGACAAGCGCCCAGAAACGCTCTTACTGCCACATATTTGGTCTTCTCCAGCTTTGCTAGTGTAGACCATGATACACTGTGATATAAAAAAAACATATTATAATCTAAAACGTATAAGCCCCCACCACTGATCGAATAGCATTTCTAAACCTATTACAAATTCTATATATTTGTAAAAAATAAGGGAGCCAAAAACCCTTCATGTCTAAGAGTCATGTCTATAAATCACACTGTTAGTACGGCAGCTTAGCAATGAATTTAAGCCGAATGTGAACACCCCATACAGAAACACCAAATTTTTTCTACGTGCTATTTAAGACCATAGTTTTCAATCTTTGATAGGAACCACCTCCTCAGCTGGCCATATTGAAATATATGTATATTATCAATATCTCGGCTTCTTAAGCACTTAGGATCACAATCTTGGTATGGAAATTTACATTTCTGGGGTAAGGGAATACAAATAGACAATTTTTAAATGCGTCAGATGATTTATTAATTCACAATACTATTTTACTGGTGTACCTGTGAATCGTTTAGAAACTTTTTTCCCATTTCTTGTTTTGAAAATTTACATGTATTAAATAAATAATAAATGACATGCATTTTTATACATTAATATATGAAAGATGGCGTATTATGTGAAAGATGTCATTGCTTATGCCACATTCATTCAAACATTGATATCCACAGAGTCCTGTGAAACTCCAACCTGCCTTTCTGCATGCATACCTACCACCTCATCCACCTTGGCTGTTACAGTTACATTTCACCAATTCACTACAAGCCTTTGAGATAACAGGTAGCATGTTCCATACAGGGACCCAGGATACACTGTCTCCATTCAGAGTCCGGACCCAACCTCCTGGATTAGGAGCGTGATGTACACGTATGGGACAAACACATACCGAACAGCCTCACAGAATCCACTAGAGAGAAGCGAGGAAAGGGTGGAGAAAAGTTGCTGGTAATAACAAGTTCCCCCTTAAGTGGGCTGACATCTTACGAGACCTCACCAACGAACAAGAATTTGCTTTCCGAAAATTGGCAACTGTTGAATTCGCCAAAAACCAGGAAATTAGCTTCACATGTGGTGTCAATGTTATTCTCCGGGGAACTGATAGATCCATATCACCATGTGATCACGAGGAAGTGGACACCTGGCTACTCATACACTTACAGGATGCACTTCAGAATGGCTGTACTAACTGTATTGTATGTACTGTTGTACTGTTGACACGAATGTAGGGTTATCCTCGTTGAAAAATTCCATCATCTGATAACCTTGTGTCAAGATGTGAAGAATTGGGTTGATTTTGGCACAGGCAAAACATTCACTTATCATCACATCAATGCTATCTACGAGAAGCTTGGTAGAGAAAAATCCTCTGGCCCTCCCTGTCTTCCACATTTTCACGGGATGTGATACTACATCTGCATTTTCCGGACGAAGCAGTAAGTATAATTGGGAGGCAGGGAATTGCTATCCTGATGAGACACATACCTTTACTTACATGACACTCCACTCTTATATAAAACTTGAGATTTATGATGACAATTTCAAACTGCTAGAACGATTTACCGTTATCTTGTATGACAAGGCCAGTAACGTAGAACATAATAATTATGAATTTAGTCAAGAAGGTAGTTTTATTTTTTTGCTAGAAGAGTAAGATAATGCAGGAATTTCTCCCGACTATGGACTCACTACTGCAGCACTCAAAATAGGCTGCATATCAAGCAGGAATATGGTGCACCAGTGAACACAATGTACAGAACGCTTTTAATCCAGAAGGTTGGGGCTGTCGACTCTAAATGGAAACAGTGTATCCTGGGTTCCTGTAGAGAACATCTTACCTGTTGCTTCAAAGGCTTGTAGTGAATTGGTGAAATGTAACTGTAAGAGCCAAAGTGGATGTGTTGGTAGGTGTGCATTAAAAAAGGTAGGTTGGAATTGCACAGAACTCTGTGGATGTCATTGTTTGAATACGGCATAGGCAATGGAATATTTAATAATATAACACCATCTTTCATATAAGAATGTATAAAAATGTATGTATTTTAGTGTTTATTTAGTATGTATTTATTTAGTTCATAGAGGCGTAACTAGGGTGGAGAAGTAGGGGTATGTGCCCTGGGCGCTAAATTTGAGGGAAGCACCATTTTCATGGTTAAAAAAGATACAAATTGATATTTTGCTTTTGTTGAATATCACTTTTGTACCAGTTGATCCATCGTGGCTTACACAAGTATTATTATTATTATCATCATCATCACCACGTCCGGGTTATACGCATCTTACACAAGTAGAAATCATTATATTGATGGTAACTAAACTATTGAATACACATTCATACCCCTCTTTTGAGTCTTTTCCCCTTTCTTCTCTTTCTATAAAGATGATTTCTGAGAATTGCAATTCTTTTCTCAATATTTGACACTCTGACCAGTTGTTCAGTTGTAAAATTATATAGTGGTGTGATGGGTGAATGGTGATATATTGATTATTTACGTTCATTCAATTTTATATTTTATGTGTTTGTACCAATGTTAATAAAATCAACTATATGTATTTAAGGGGGGTCCTCTGATCTCTCGTCATATAAGGAGAATTGCGCATGTCAAGACCATCTTTTTGAGGCCAACATTTTTCTGCAGAACGTAAGCTAAAGGTAAGTTTTCAGACAGAATCCTATATAAAGCCGCATACACACCTGCGAGTGGAATGGGAACCGAACAGGCACTCCGAACCGTAGGCCGAACTGGGCTGAGAGCACTGACAGGTGGTGAGGGCAGGGTTGGACTGGGGCCTCCAAAGGGGCGAAGACCTTCGATTTTCAGAGGGTGTAAAACATTATCACGGACTAGATTTTTTTATTTCTTTATTGTAAAATAACTATGGGACTGCTGGTAGAACCCAATAATATTGATTAATAATAAATATTATTGGTTATTGCAAGGACTTCCACTCTAAAATAATTTTTCTTTTCCTTATGTGACTTTGTTGAATATTCCGAATTTTATAGGTTATTTTTAATAAATACAGAATAAAGAAACATTCATGGGATAAGTGAACTTTATTTAACAAAACATCTAGCATTTAAGGAACAAATTGTAAAATATATGATACTATCTATATCCGTGGCAATGATCCTCGGACTATTCGGATACATCCTGTCTCAACAACATCCATCCTGAGCAAACTGACTTTATCTCCGAGAAAAAGAAGTGTAGATACCAAACCCCCAATAACCTCCAATAAATCTGACTTGTATCAGCTGCGAATACAAGTCTCTTCAAAGCAACACACCCTCACATTTCAAAATAGATTTTCATTTTCACGCCAAACTTCCAAAAATTTAAATTTATAAATTGTTAAACGAATTTAACTTTACATATCCTAATTATAATATGGGAAGGTCGCTGTTATAAATCTCATGTAAAGTATTATAGTACGTTTGATGTTATTACTAGTCAAAATAAGTTCATTATTGAAATTAGAAATAGAAAAGTGTGCGAGGGAGAGAGAACGTTTTGATCAAAACTTATTTCAGGGAGGGGAATGTGATACGATCTCAGTAAGGTTTTGTGGGTAAGAACTTGAAGGCCTACGAAAGGCTCTCCTTACTAACAAAACTTCGTAGCTAAACAATAGTTTTGGTTGTCTGGTAACTTAAATTTCCTTAATTCTTACCACAGTAACGAAAAATTATGCAGGATCCAAAAAATTACACACTAATAAAATAAACACCAACCTATATCACTCAAGGCGCGAACATAACTAGACAGCTTATTTCCACCACTCCAATTGCAGCCACGCGACATGGCCAAAGGTATCATTGAAGAGGTGTGCCTTCTCTCCCGCTATTGCCAACCACCCCTTGTTGCTGAATATCCCGCAACCCTAAATCTGTACTCACTTAAATTTAATTTCGCCTTCACGGTTCCACCTTGTCTTGATTATTCAAATCTTATTTTAATCATTGCAATTTTTTTTGCCTAGAGAAAGGGGGATTCTGGGCCAAGGGCGCAAATTCGATAAACTTGAGGGTGCACTGGTCCGAAGGCCGATGGGCTGGTGGGCCAGTCCAAGCCTGGGTGAGGATTTTTTGTTCTCTGGTTTTCCGTCTCTTTACCACACCATACCATCCAAGTCCAATTATTATTCTAAGAAAGTGATTACGTTTTATAATATTTTAAAAATAATTAACTACCGTACTATTAAATAAACCAAGCCAGAGTATTACTTTTTTAGACTAATATACCTTCCCCTCCCTCTCCACCATCTCCAGCTACGTTTCCACCGCTCCTGCCTGAAGATGTTTATGATCCAAATTTACTTTTTTAAATTCTCGAAATAATATTCAATGAATTGTACATAAAAAATAACTATTTTACTCATTTCTAGACTGAAGTCAAATTTATGCTCGTCGAAATTTTTGCTTACCCGACCACACTTTTGAAACAAGTTCTCTCACTATCCTTTGATGGTTCATCAAAATACCAACATTGGGTGAATTGGGGAAATGCGTGCTCTTTTGTTGCAAGTTCGCTAGAATGTTGCAGCACTTTGATCAGTTTGGTGTTCGGTTCGCCATTCCATCACTGGTATGTACAAGGTTCAATAAAAGCCATGTGGCGTATGTTTGTCAGTCTGTCTACTATCCAGAGTTATTCTAAAATATCCCAATAAGGTACAAAGCTCAAACATAGCACAGTGATTGATTAAACATTGTCCCCATCTTTTTAAAGGGGAGTTTAACCCCTTCATTTACAAAATCAAGTTACTCCCGGATAATAAAATCTTTTTTATATACATAAAAAGGAATTACACTGATCACATATAAAAGGGAATTACACTGATCACTGATAAAGACGATTATATTATTTCCCTCTTATAGGCAAGAACCATGAGCATTCATTTTGCTGCATATGATTTAAAAGCGCTTCAAGACGATTGGTTGTGAATTGCTTGAAGCAGCTATGAAACTGTGTGACGAGTGGAATATTCAAATAGTAAGACGCCCCAGAAAGAAGAAACAAATGCCCGGTGTAAGAGCAGAGGATGTAGAGCTCTCTGCTAAAGAATAAATGATAAGAATAATGCAAGGAACTATTGATCACCTTCATAAAGAAATTGAAAAAAGGTTATGTTCTTCTCCATTGTTGATGTATTTTAACATCTTTTTATATTATTTGATAACTTTTAATTTTTATCTCTCATCCTTTGCTAACGCAGCACCCCAACAATGGTTAAATCAAAATCCCTAAGGCAACTGTAAGTAAACAACCATACGCACTAAATAAAAAATAAATGTATCGCTTCCTATCGCTAAACAACGTTTTGAATAAACTCTAATAATTGTGAAACCAAAAGTGCCTTTTTATTGCAAAAACCAACAGGTTATGGGCCCAGGCACGTAACGACATTAGTGCGTGATTGATTTTGTTAAAATAAATTCACTTGGTGCGATATTTTTGGAGAAAATCCGACGAGACATTTTGAGGTTAGGACGACGCCGCCACGCTCACAATGGACTCGACGAAGATTATCAACGTTGGACTTCTGGAAGGAAAAGGAAACTGGAATACATGGCGATACAAACTGAGCATTTGTTTACGAGGTATCCCCGGAGCGACAGACGTAATTGAAGGCAGGTTAGTCAAACCAAGGGCGTTGTCTGATGAAGCGACCGCGGCACAAAGAGCGGAGTACCAGACATCGCTCGACGCTTTTAATAAGGCAGACAGCCATGCGTTGATCGTTTTAACCGCAAATATGACGGAAGAGACACTTCAGAAAATAATGCGTCTCAAGTCAGCCCGGGAGGTGTGGCTCGAACTGCACAAACTCTTCGACGGCGTCTCCGAAGACAAGGTTTACAATTTATGCCTTAAGTTCTTTAGTTATGAAAAAGCCGTTGAAGATGATATCGCTACGCATGTCTCAAAATTAAAGAATTTGTGGAGCGAACTAAAGCAGGAAATGAGTAACGACGCCGAGCTAACCTCAAATTTGCCAGATTTATTTATGATCTGTAAAATTTTAGGTACGTTGCCTGAAGATTACTTTTCATTCAAGTCGAGCTGGATGCTGATGTCAAAAGCTGACAGGACAATCGACAATTTGACGAACCAGCTGTGTGCCTACGAGAATGCACTGAAAGGCAAACAAGAGTCATCTCAACAAGAAGCCCTCTATGTTAATTCGTCAAAGCAGCCAAACAACTCGCACAAGAATCAGCAAAAGGGTGACAAAAAGAAATTTTGCACCTACTGCAAGAAGAAAAATCACCTAGCAAAGGTATGCAGGAAGCGAATCGCGGATGAAGCACTTGGCAACAAAGCCAGCAACTCGGAAAATCCGGAAAAGGGTGCAAATATGATCCTGACTACGGTAGCCTCGACTGTGATGAACTTGGAGTGCAACTCCAAGTTCTGGTATGTAGATAATGGAGCAACAAGTCATGTTTCTAATAACAAAAATATTTTTAGGACGTTCGAGTCTTTTTCTACAAACCACACAGTGATCACAGCGAATGGCGTGAAGGTTGCGGCTATTGGTAAAGGCGACATTGACATCGAAGCAGAAGTCAACGGCAAGATGCACAAGCTCACGTTGGCTGATGTATGGTGTGTTCCCGGGATCCAGAGAAATCTATTCTCAGTCCTTGCAGCGCAGGATAAGAACAAGGAAAGCAGGTTCATCTCGTCTCCAGAGGTTTGCAACTTCATCGTCAACGGCGAAGTGAAACTGACTGGAGTTCGTGAGCGGTTTGGTGGACTCTACAGGCTGAACGTGAAGAACGTGAACGACATTCCATCCAATGAAGTCAACGCAACAGAAGCAAACAATCTTCTCCAACTTTACCATGAACGATTCGGACATCAGAACAAGCGACACGTGAAATCCCTTCTGGACAAGCTGGGAATTCATGTCAACTTGGACAGTGAACTTTGTGAAGGCTGCGTCTATGGCAAAGCTCATCGTCTGCCTTTCGGTACGAGGTCTAAGACAACGGAACCGGGAGAGCGGATCCACACAGATGTTTGCGGTCCATTCAAAGAGTCCATGTCAGGATACTTGTACTTCGTCCTCTTCAAGGATGACTACACAAAGTTCAGGACCATCTACTTTTTGAAAGAGAAGTCCGAAGTTGCAGAGAAGTTGGCTCAATTCGTTGCGGAAGTCAAGACTCTTGGACACAACATCAAAGAGCTGCTAAGCGACGGTGGCAAGGAATTCGACAACAAGCATGTCAGAAAAATCCTACAAAAGGAAGGAATTGTTCAACGCATTACGATGCCCTACACTCCAGAGCAGAATGGCTCCAGTGAAAGAGAGAACCGCACCGTGGTTGAAACTGCTCGAGCAATGATGTATGCTCATGGAAAGCTGCCTCAGATGCTTTGGGCCGAGATGATCAACACAGCAGCCTATGTTCTCAACAGGACAGGACCTTCCCGAGTTGATGGAAAATCTCCCTACGAGTTGTGGCATGGCAGTAAACCAGGTCTGAAACATCTTCGGGTGATCGGATCTACCTGCTATCCACACATTCCAAAACAACAAAGGAAGAAGATGGATCCAAAAGCAATCAAAGGAATTCTCATCGGATACGACAAAGACGACGGCTACAGGATCTTCTGTGAAGAGGAAGGAAGACTCATCAGATCAAGAGATGTCATCTTCGAGGAAAAGGTGCTAGAGCATAAAATCGACAACTATCTTCCGGAAAGTCTCGACTCTGCTGCTGAACCAGTGGATTCAACTTCTGAAGAAAGTCAAGAAGATGATGACAAAACGCAAAGCGAAGAAAATGATGATGAATTCTGGGATATGAGTACTGTTGATGAAGAAGAAGGTCTAGATGAACAAGTTCCAGATAGTGCTCCAAGTCCAGATGAAGAAGCCATCGTCAAGCGCCTTCGTAATCGTTCGTCGCTCAAACCTCCAGAGAAATATCAGGACTTCGTGATGCTTCTCTCTAGCCCTCTTCAGGAACCTGGATCCTACAAAGAAGCCATGCGATCGGATCAGCAAGATCGTTGGAAAGAAGCTATGAGTCGTGAGATGAAAGCTCTTGAAGAGAACAAGACTTGGAACTGGTTGATCTACCCCCAGGAAAAAGAGCAATCTCGAATAAATGGGTCTACCGGATCAAAACCAACGCCGATGGATCGATTGATAAATACAAAGCCAGACTGGTCATCAAAGGCTTTTCACAGCGGAAAGGAGTGGACTACGATCAAACCTTCAGTCCAGTTGCAAGAACATCAACTATAAGAACTTTACTCAGTGTTGCTGCCAACGAGAAGATGAGACTAGCACAAATTGACGTCTCAACAGCATTCCTCTATGGTGACCTCCAGGAAACCATCTACATGAAGCAACCTGAAGGACATAGTGATGGATCCAACCGGGTTTGCTGCCTGAAGAAAAGCTTATATGGACTGAAGCAAGCTCCTCGATGCTGGAACAAAAAGTTCAGCAACTACATCGTCAGCTTGGGATTCAAGCGAAGTAAAGCGGATCCCTGTCTGTTCGTGAGACGAAAAGGACAGAAGAAGATGTTTTTCGTTCTTTACGTTGACGACGGACTGATTGCAGCTGAAGATGAGCAAGAACTTCAGAAGTTCATCAACGATCTGAAAAAGGAGTTCAAAATCACCTCCATGCCGGCGTCTTATTTTCTAGGATTGGAAATCAGCCGAGAAAAGGACGGATCAATTAGTGTGAGCCAGAAACACTACACGGAGACCATACTCGAGAGATTTGAAATGACCAACTGCAAAACTGTATCTACTCCAATTATCAAGGACAACGATGCAGAAGAAAGTCCTCCAAATCCTGACTTCCCCTACAGACAAGCTGTTGGAGCACTTATGTTCTTGATGTGCGGCACACGACCAGACATCGCATATGCTGTCAGCGTGGTGTCCAGAAACCTCGAAAATCCAACCAACCGTGATGTTCAGAAAGTAAAAAGGATTCTGCGGTATCTGAGAGGAACGACAGACTACGGACTGATCTACAAATCCAACCTGGAAAAAGGTGTATTTGATTGTTTCAGCGATGCAGATCATGGTGGCTGCCTAACTACAGGACGCTCTACCTCAGGAGTGCTCTGCCGGTACTCTGGGGCACCTATTTCGTGGATGAGTCAGCGACAAGCCTCTGTTGCCATATCCACAACCGAAGCTGAAATCGTAGCTGCCAGTGAAGCTGCGAGAGAGATGCTGTGGACCAAGCGGCTTCTGAGCGAACTTGGCCATCTGAAGTCGACACCTACTCTGCAAGTTGACAACGAAGCAGCCATCCGGCTTGCACAAAATCCTGAGTTTCATCGAAGAACAAAACACATTCGGATCAGACACTTCTTTGTTCGCGAATTGGTCACCGATGGGAAATCAACATTTTAAAAGTTGACACTCAAAATCAGCTCGCGGACATTTTTACAAAACCATTGTTTTCAGTTCATTTTAAATTTTTATGTAACAAAATGGGAGTTTACAAGTTATAAAATAAGGGAGAGTGTTGATGTATTTTAACATCTTTTTATATTATTTGATAACTTTTAATTTTTATCTCTCATCCTTTGCTAACGCAGCACCCCAACAATGGTTAAATCAAAATCCCTAAGGCAACTGTAAGTAAACAACCATACGCACTAAATAAAAAATAAATGTATCGCTTCCTATCGCTAAACAACGTTTTGAATAAACTCTAATAATTGTGAAACCAAAAGTGCCTTTTTATTGCAAAAACCAACATCCATGACTTGGATTAAAAATTTGGGTTTATTTTATATGTGAATGGATTATTGCTTGACTCAAATTATGATTATCTAAATACCTTTAAGAAACGTTGTAATGTTTCTAAATTAGTTTAGTTATGTAGGTTCTCACAGCATAGTCTGTTAACTATTTATTTTACATGACATCAATAAATAATTATATTTAAACACAACTTAATAGTTTACTGCTCCCAAACACAATGATCATCAACATATATTTTTGCCATGTCATGAATTACAGATATCACAGCACTGTTCAAGGTATTGAAGCTAAGGTCCAATCACTAAACATTCCAATATCTTCCCCTTTCTGTCTTCCCTTAGAATGGTGAGTACGTGAGCCCTCTGGGTGGTCGAATGGTCCGTCGTGGTTTTTCTGCCGCAGTATCCTGTTGTCTTGATCCTGTATCCTCCTTGTCTTCTGAATTTGACTGCTGTGCGTTGGACGTTGTCTAATAGAATTGGATGGAATTAACTGAGTACTCCAAGAAACTAGTTACTATTAGTACCCATAAAGGTCTATTTCGTTATAATAGATGTCCTTTTGGTATTTTTCTAGCTCCCCAAGAATTTCAGCATAGCATGGAAACTGCTGTAGCAGGCATTGAAGGAGTAGTGGCTTGGCAAGATGACATTGTGGTAGGGAGCCATACAATAGGGGAACATAATGAAAGGTTGAATATTGTACTGTCCAAGCTCAGGGAATGTGGATTGACTGCTAATACAACCAAGTGTATCTTTCAACAATTAAAAATAAAAATTTTAGGCTACAAAGTTGGGAAAGATGGATTGAAATTAGACCAAAATCCGGTCAAACCAGTACTAGAGGCTGAAACACCAAAATCAGTCAGTGAATTAAAGTCATTTCTAGGTATGGTAGAATATTACAAACATCGTGTCAATCTTGGACAGTTATATAGCAATGATATTGACAGTTTTTAGTTAAATGGAGAAATTCTGGGTTGCAAGATGCTTCTGAAAAGTAGTGCAAATGTTAAGATGTCTAGGGCTGAGTAACTCCTTAAGGTTATTGTTCAGTATAGAGAAGAAAATATTTTTCCAAAATTAACAATTGCTGTTCAGATACTGCTCACTATTTCAATCTCAATTTCCAGCTGTGGATATGCCGTTATTATCGAATTATATGTATGGCGCCTTAAACATGACAGTACTGTAGAGGAGTAAAATCTAACTTTAAATACATATAATTCGATAATAACGGCAGACGCAGGTTCCACACTTATGCAGCGTCATTATAGACATATAGAACTATGATCACCACCATGTGTTCTCATTCCGCAGATTCAAATATAGAAACTGTGGCACCTTAAACGGGTGGTCGCGCAGTGCTAATTTGGAGTCCAATATAGGTTTGAAGGCATATATCCAAAATAACGGCAGAACCAGGATCCACACTTATTTAGAGTCGTTGTATACATGTAGAACTATTATTCTCACCATATGTGCTAGCTCCACAGATTCAAATATAGAAACTGTGGGACCTTAAACTAGCGTCTTATAACATTGTATTAGGTTAATATTGTGTAAAGGCAAGCTTTTTATAATATTGTTTTGAATCTAGTGACCCGCCTCGGTGGCGTAGTTGGCTAACGCGCTTGTCATGTTGAGCTCGACTGCTGAGGATGGGGAGATTGAGGTCCAAATCTCGGTCGGGTGAACTGGGGGTGGTTTTTCCAAAATGGTTTTCCACTCTCCCTCCACGCAAATGCGAGTTCACTTCCTCAAATTCTAACTTCCCAATTCCTAATCCATTAGCGTAATTAGTACTTAAAGCGTATAACCCGAACGGTTAGTAAGATGTGGTGCTAAATATTATTATTATTGAATCTAGTGCATTCTATTAATTTTTTTTAAACTAATATTTGACTCTAGTACTCTCTATTCTATTTTCTTAAACTAATTATTTATACTACTTCCATCTATTAGAAATCTTGGAACTAAATTTTTGTTTGGTTTCATTTATTTTTCTAATGTTGGTTAAAAACTGTTAGTTTATTGTGAATGTGGCGGACTTCTGGGAGCTGACTGTAGCTATATTATACAAATAGTTGATATCATCAATCTGTGTTATTGTCATATTGTCAATTTGGAAATAACTGACGTCTATCATGCGACATGCACAAACTTAAACGTAATATTCTCGATAATGCGATTGTTTGAATATAAAATTATTTTCTACACTCAATATCTGTCCAATTATGGAAAGTAGTGGAATAAAGATTGATAATTCACAGGTATCTTTTGAGAAGCACCTAAATGTCGAGGAGACAGGAAATCCCAAAATAATTTATAAGATAATCGTTGTTGGAGACTCTAACGTCGGTAAAACATGTCTAACCTACAGGTTTTGCGAAGGGAAATTTTTAACCAAGTCTGAGGCAACTATAGGTGTTGATTTTAGAGAAAGGACTGTCGATGTCAACGGAGAAGAAATAAAGGTAAAAACGAGGCCTACTACTTAATAAGAATAAAAAAATACAGCCATTAAATTCACTCCTTTCATTTATTCTATTTATTACTTTTCCCTTTTAATATTGCTTAAAAACTATATTACTTACGGTGACCTGGGGGTCTAGGGGTAAGGTGTCAGACTTCTGTGCTGGCGGCCAGGGTTCGGTCCTCGGTCCCGGCACAGATTTATCTGATTTCCAAACCCTTCCTTCACCTCTGACAAGACATCTTGTGAATGTGGGGAATGCCAGGCCTCCACCGTGGTTCGGATCCCACGTTAAACTGTAGGTCCTTCATTTCATCTCACAATCACCCTACCATTACACATCGTAAGTGCGTATAACCTGAACGGGTAGTAAGACGCGGTACTAATAATAATTTGTATTTGAACATTTTATTGCAGTAAATTTGTTAACACTAATTAATATACATTTGCCATTTTTGAAGGAGTTAGACAGTAGAAATATAGAAGCATCTGAGTCGAAGGCTTGCCATACTGACTCCACAGCCCCTGGATTATAACGGAGTGGGGGTGGGGGAAGAAGTTTAACGTAAAGTTGTAGGCCGATACGAAGGAAGAAAGAATAACTAAAGAGGATGAATACATGCTTGTCAATTTCTTTCAGAGGAATGGACTGGTGGTCATGAATAGCCTACATGGTTCAAGAAGCATATTAGAAGACCACATATTTTACTTCCAGGATACAAAGCCAGGTATTAGCTAGACTATGTAATTGTCAAGCAATGAAGGATGTGAAAACTAAGCCATAAATGGACATTCACTCAAACCATTTGTTGGCAGCAAACATCTGTAGCCTACTAGACTGAAGTAAATCAAGATGGTGGGTGAAAAGAAGACAAGATTGGATCTAAAGAACCTCAAATTGCAATAAATATAGTGCAAGAGACTTTGGAGAAAAAAATTGGTGAGATACATGAAAGTGTAAATGCGGAGTTAGAGTTGTAGGTATAACATAAAAATGTGCCTATTGGAAACACTAATGAGAAAGTTGTTAAGATGAAACACAAAGCCAAGAAACCACGGTTAACACAAACAGTTCTCGATAAGATGTCAACAAGGAGAAAGTGGAAGAATACAAACAGCGGGGAAGGAAGACAAAGTTATAGAAGGCTGAACAATGAGCTAAGAAGAGAGAATGATAAGGTTAATAAATGAGAAATCCAATGAGATGATGGCATTACAAAGAATTGGAAAGATGTAATAGGAGTAACTTTGACCAATGAGAGCAATATATAGGGTCAGTCCATGTCAAGTCAACCAATGGAAAAATAGTTTTAGGGTTTGATTTTACGGATATTGTTCTTTTTTGGTATGTTTGTAATTCATCGCAAAATTAACCCAAATTATTATTTTTTTTATTTTTCAGATCACCATTTTTTTGAGTGTTTGAATTTTTTTTAAGTATCAAAAAGCTCAATCATTGGCCCATAATAACTTTAAAAGCCTTTTTCTTGGGATTATGAGAGTTACCAACCTGTGCAAGGCGTTGTTTTAAAGCTTATTAGAAAACCTGTGTGATGGACACTAAACCCTGGAAGTTATGACATTAATAGAATAAATGGGGAGTCCAAAAAAGATTTAATATACTGAAGAGTATGGCCAGAAGAAAAGCTAAAGGTAAAAAAAAATATTAGCAGAGTTACTGAAAAAGTTGGAAGGGGGGGGGGGGGAGGTAATGTAATTAATTTTCT
Source organism: Timema cristinae (assembly GCA_039000515.1). Taxonomy (NCBI): domain Eukaryota; kingdom Metazoa; phylum Arthropoda; class Insecta; order Phasmatodea; family Timematidae; genus Timema; species Timema cristinae. The sequence goes on from JBCFYV010000003.1 coordinate 11,145,585, forward strand.
TAATCAATTAGTGAACAAATTATACAACATAGGAGATCGGCCTGAAAACTTTCTACATGTGACAATGATTGCACTACATACTAAAGAGAAAGAAAGACAAAGAAATGCAGACCACATTACCATCACTTTGATATCACACATAACAATAATATGCTTTAAATAAGTAGGGATAGCCAGCACACTAACCTTGGTGATACTGGAGTAGAAATTGTTTAGATAGAACACTAAAAAACACACAAACACATTCTTAAGGACAAGCTTTCACTGTCACATACAGCTTGTCCTTAAAAATGTGTTTTTTAGTGTTCTATCTAAACAATTTCTACTCCAGTATCACTCAGGTAAGTGTGCTGGCTATCCCTACTAAATTAAACCACTATTTATCCTAGTGCTCTATTCCAAATAACCGTAACAAATATAGTAATTAGAATACAAGTTAGCATAAAGGAAGTATTAGGAAAATACCATTTTGGTTTCTGGAAGGGAAAGGGAACCAGAGCTGCCCTTGGTATGTTAGAATAGTATTGGCAAGATTCATAGACATTAAGGAAGAAATATGTTTGTTTTGATCAACTGTAAAAAGGCATTTGACCAGAGAGATGGAAGAATAATAGAGTAAAAGTATGATTGAAATTAGGGTACACCAAAGCACAAATAGAGTAAGAGTAATAAGGCGGGTTGTTGTTAATCTGCATTTCTTTTTGACCGGGCTTGCTAAGGATGCTTTGGAAGGATCTAGAAATTTCAAAATAGGATTACATGGAAAATTTAAGAAAATTTGTCAACCAAACTAGTTATATTATATTATTATTATTATTATTATTATTATTCATTATCATTATCATCATTATTATTATTATTACATTATCATCATCATCATCATTATCATCATCATCATCATCATTATCATCAATATATTATTATTATTATTATTATATTATTTTTTATTATTATTATTATTATATTAGCACCGTGTCTTACTACCCGTTCGGGTTATACGCACTTACGCTAATGTGTAATGGTAGGGTGATTGTGTGATGAAATGAAGGACCTACAGTTTAACGTGGAATCCGAACCACAGTGGAGGCCTGGCATTCCCCACATTCATAAGATGTCTTGTCAGAGGTGAAGGAAGGGTTTGGTAATCAGATAAATTCTGTGCCGGGACCGAGGATTGAACCCTGGCCGCCGGCAAAGAAGTCTGACACCTTACCCCTAGACCACCATGTCACCAACCAAACTAGTTGAAGGTGGAAGAGTGAATGTAATGGAAATGAGGATATTCCAGAGAGAAGAACAACTGAAAATCTTGTTGAGAAGTCAATAGCTGGAGAATATGAAACATTTAAAATATTTAGGAAATTCACTTGTGACAGACATTCATTGTACATTGTGGAGTCAAAAATAGCAATGGCCAAGGCTGCTTTCAACAAGAAAAGGATGCTAACTGACCAGAAAACTGAACCTTAAGATGAGGAATAAACTTGGAAAGTGTCCCATAGATAGTGTCAATTTGTATAGAGTTGAAACAGGAACCTTAAGAAAACAGAAAAGAAAAATTTGGAAACTTAAATGAGATGTGATGCTCGGGGAGAATAGAGAGGATAAAGTGCCAGATTGGGGTCTAAGGGCTAGTCTTATAACTATCGGATAAATATTGCTATTGGGAGGTTAAAGTTATCTACCAGATAAAAATTATCAGCCACTTTAATATTTTACGCCTCTTATGAACTGAATTATCTCAGCATCTATCTGTAAGATAATATATTTTTATTAAGAACATGCAAGGTTGGTATTGTTTTTACTGGTGCGCACATGCGTATAGCCCTTCTGATAGAGCTACAACCTTGCAAGTGGTGAGAATGCTCAACATTTGTTAAATAATGGCGGCTAAACGAGTGCGAGGAAACAGATGGCATCACGTGGGTGCAGAAGCTAAGATGTCCACCAATATGTGGGCAATAGTTGGGTACAACGTTTACAAAATTTCATTTATTGTACTCACATTTTGATAATTTGTTATTATATAAATATAACTCTACAAATAGCTTGTCAGTTTATATAAAAGTGTGAATTAAATGTTCTAACTTTATATAGTTAGAGCCCAAGCCTGTGCTTACTAAACATATGAACCAAGATTTTAACTTAAAAATGGATTCTTATAGGAGAAACCTCATTAAAAACAATGTGTCACTATGACAACCTTTTAATTTCCAGATAAAAGTTATCAGATACTTAAACCTCAATAAAAATGTGATGGATAATTACATTTTATCTGGCAGATAAATGCTATTTGGCAGTCATAAGACACACTTTTAACTTATCCACCAAATATAAATATTTATCTACCAGATTAGTATTCATCCAGGAGTCATAAGACTCAGTAGGGCTTTATGCTGACAATAATACAGTAAAAAATTTGTATAAATGCGCATATCATGATGGATTAAATAACTAAACTATCATAGTTGTTAGTTCCAGTTATAGCTGCATCTTAATATCATATTTGACACTACAAGGTACAAGCGTTAAAAAAATCAGATCGTAATTTTGTATCATTCTATACTAAGTACCCTACTTGTGTTACAGTTACAATTGTGGGACACGGCTGGCCAAGAACGTTTCGAAAATCAATGGTGCAGCACTACTATCGAAACGTCCATGCTGTAGTCATTGTTTATGATGTAACCAAAATATCATCATTTCATGTGAGCACTTAGTTCTTTGTTCTAAATATGATATATTTTTTGTGAGTTGTCATTCTCAGTGGAATTAAACTCAATAACAGGCGTGTCAAACTTATTTTATCAAAAGAGCTACATTATAAATACTCTGGGGCTGTGGTTGAAAAAATGCAAGGTCACTATTTTAATAAAAAAACAACTCAAACTTTGCATCTTATTATTGCAAAAATATAATTAAGACTATATAAAATATCGACCTCGCTGATATTGGTAAGATGCTTGCCTCAGGACCCAATGTTTGTGGGTTCAAACCCAGCCTGGGTCGACAGACTTTGATTGAGCAATAAGAATCTGTAGCACAACTTTCTTCAGAGGTGAGTGAAACCGTCAGTTGTGACATGAGAAAGAACCCTGGAAGATATGTGAAAATAGCTTTCCGGCAAAATTGGTAGGCTCTTTCGCTCTCGCTTATAGAAATTATAATGTGCTTAAAATATAATTAGTGGTTCAGAAAGTGCACGTTAAATACCGTCAGCTGGGATAAACTTGACCAGTTTTTAACTTCTTTGGTTAATAACTTAAAAACTATGAGCATAAGATGAAAATAATAATAGTTACAGTTTACAAGAATAAGATTGTGTGCTGTTTATGTTTTTATTTTGTTACGGACCATATTGTTGTTTTATTTAAAAACCTGTGGCGGTCAAGTTTACTTTGATCGGTGTAAACTTGACTGCAGAGTTTTAAAATATTAGAAAACTTGATTATAATGGTTTGTTTGATTTTTTTTTACAATTATCTATTAGGACAACATAAGGTATAATATAAAGCACAATGACTGTGTAAATACACATAAATGGATAAATAAATAAGAAAAGTTGAATTTTAAAAACTATTATAGAAAAGTTTATCATATATCAGGGTTTTAAAGTAAAAAAAAATCCCAAAGCTTGCCCATAGTATTTAAGTCCATCAAAATTTACAGCAAATTTCATACAAACTCCTCGTCGATCCATTGTGGGCTCCGTTAAATACCTCACACTGGATTTGTCTACAACATCAATGTAGTCTTTAGCTGGACAAATAAACCTATTGATCTCGGCCACCTTTTTCAAGAATTTAACTTTTAGTCCAACTGGTGAAGTGTGTAAAATTTGGCCAACATAATGCCTGTTTTTTTACCTTCATACTGATGACCACCCAATGCCCAGGTATCATTTCAAGCCTCTCCCCTTCTACTGTTAATTCATTCTGATCTGTAATACTCATTCCCAATGTCTCAAAGTCCCTTGTTTCTGAATATTAAATCAATTCATCAATTTCAAATTCAACTTTTCTCTTAACCCCTTTTGATGTGGTTGGTTCAGTGTCCAGTCTTTCTGGGGTGTCGTCACACGCTACAGAACAACCTGGAACCTTTTATTTTTTATTGATGTGGAACCTCTTGAACCTGGTTGTCGCTGGTTTTGTAAATATGTAAGAAGTGCATTTGATAAATATTTGCAGATATAGGTTCTTCAATTTGATATTGGATTATGATCAACTCATCTGGGACTTTTTTTTAGGAGACTTTCCTCACACAATGGATTTATACCACAAGCTGCAAATCCACTTTCTAAATTAGGTTTTATGTTTGATGCCATTTCCTCAAATAACTTTTTAATGAGTGATGGAAAGATTGATTTATTTACAGCAGAACATTTTGGATTTATTTTCTTCCATGCTTGAAGAATTTCTTGCCATGGTTTTTTCATGGGCCCAAAAGAACTCACATCTAATGGTTGACACAGGTGTGTGTGGCATTAGAAGGCAAACACATGAAATGTATGTCATGCTTCTTACACAGAAACAATAACACTTCCTGAGTGAAGTGAGGGAGAGATTATCTCCTATCAAAGCCTTTGTGCCAGGAATTTTAAAAGCATTTGGCAAGGAAATTGTTTTAAACCCATCGGTAAAACAAGTCATGTCAAACCAGCCATGATTTGAACGATTGTATCAAGAACCTCGTCAACAACATTTCTCTGTGCAACAAGGATCTCCTTTAAGACCACCTAGTCTCCAAGAATCCCACTTAATATTGTTAGCAAGGCGTTGGGTTGGCTATTGACTATTTCGTTTCATAAAAATGAAATAAATAATGGAGTGGTCAAATTTACCCCGCTTAGAAGCATTGTTCAAGTTTACCCCAATATTGACTAAATTTCTCATGTTTTATTTAATCTCAACATATTTGGGCGAAATATTTTTATATTATCAGGAAAATAGCATGATTGTCTTAGCAAAGTATGCTTCTAATTATTTTCTGGTTTTATTACATTCAAAATAATTTTACATACAATAATGACTAGATTTTTACCAATATAAATTTTGAATGGATTTTAATTTCCATTTAACAACTACAATATTTGTATTATGTCACTACTGAATTAAAGGTATACGTATGTAGCTTTGCAAAAACATTTTTTAAAGCATCAATTAATCAATGCATTAGCTAAGATAAATACACAAATATTTTTTTAAGAGTCTGGTCATGTTTACTCCACCAGTCAAGTCTACCCCAGTTGATGGTATCTCAAATAAATAAATAATGAATAATATAAAATAACACGACTACCACTTTATTTGTCCCTGAAAATGTTTGTAGTTTGATTAAACGATTCATTAATAAATTGCCTCTCTCTGAAAAGTTTGGAAATTAATGTGACACGTATTATTTTCTTTCACTGCTGACACATTTACATTATTGACAGTTTGTAAAATAATTAATGGTTTTTTAAGACCTGATTTCAACTCATTCAATTTATTTTCTCACATTTCTTCTATGTTTTCATTTTAATTTGTTTGCGATATTTAACATGAACTTTCTGCTATAGAGGTGAAATGAAGCAGTAAGCTGGTTATCGCGGAACTTAACAGCGAAGAGACTAACTGATGTAATGAGTGCTCAACTAACTAGAACTAACACCAGCCATAAGTCACCTCTGGCAAGTTTTATATACCTCAATGTCTGACCATTAATCCTCTTATTCAACCTTAGAGTAGATAGAGATGACTACCAAGTAAGGTCCTCGGTGCTTATTGCCATCTAATAGATATGATTGTAGGAAGCCACTAACTTGTTTGGCACTGATGCTCTAGGAATAGTCTTGAGTTGTTGACTACAAACAAAACACTGGCTTAGCAATTTTTGTGTATTAGCCTCCATGGTATATTCACTTCAGTGGCCACATGGTCTAAGGTGTCACTCTTGCAATAGACTAGTCTGCCGATGACAGGGAGATTGGGATTTGAATCTCGGTTGGGTATACTGAGAATGGTTTATCCGAAATGGCTCTATAATCTCCTGTCACACAGATGCGGGTACACTTCCTATAAAATATAACCTTCCTCATCCCTAAAGACATTAGCGTAATTAATACATAAGTGTATAGCCCAAACAGGTATAAGACGAGGTGCTATAAAAGGGGGATACATACATACACACTTATAATCTATATTTAAAATGTACCTTTCCCTAAATTTCCTACCCATTGTCGTGGTGCTGGTACACTTAACTATAAAGTCAGTCCTTGGACCTCTTATCTAAACATGGTAATAGGTCCTATATATTAAAATAATCATAGCTTTGATAAATCTAATCTTTCATTGTTGTAGTCACTAACACAATGGATTGAAGAATGTGATAAAAACAACTTAACTAGTGATGTTCCTCGAATCCTGGTGGGAAATAAATGTGAAAAACAAAGTAAACAATGTGTGAAGACTCAAGTCGCACAGCGGTTTGCCGACCTCCACAGCATGCCGGTGAGTCATTGACCTTATTTTAAATACTCTCATAAACACCAGCCTGCGCTGAATTGAGCCGCTACACTATCATCGGATATTAGCTATCCACATCGCTTGTTGCATGATCTGATGGTTCTCTCTTGTGTTGGGCTGGATTGCCGGTGACTGTGAGATCAGGGTTGGAATCCCAGTCAGGTGTATTGAAGTTGGTTTTCCTTAAGTTTTCCACATTTTGTTTGCAAATCTGGGGACATTTATTCTAAAGCTCTATCGTCGTTATTCATAAATCATTAGCATAAATTAATGTACGTGTATAACCTAAATGGCTACTAAGATGGATGAAAAAAAAGTTAGTAAAAATCTTCTTGTGAACTCTTCCAATCGAATCACATGTAAAATCAACCACGGAAGAAATCTTTGTTTCAATAGGTCAGGGTTTATTCTTTGCTGTCTGCATTGAAGCTTACTTGCAGCCTGGTTGCTGTGACGAAAACACTGTGACCACTTCTTGCTTTGTGACAGTAGCCAAGTATTTTGTAAGCAAAAAGAAACAAACGCCCGACTCCCCCCTCCCCCCCATCATACTTCACTATATTTGTTGACTACATTTGTGTAATGCGAGTTGGTAGACCTTGTGAACAAACATGTGCACCTGCAAGCTAGAATTTAAAAATTTTGTTTATATTTACTTTTTTTTATCATTTTTACCATCTTCAACCTTTTAATCGTTTTAGTCTATTTTACACGTGTAAACATTTTTATTTACCATTTTTAACCTTAAAAAATTAGTTTAGCTTTACTTTTTTTAATCTTTTATGCATATTTTACAATATTTTACTTTAAGATATTTCTCCAGGGCTAAGCCGGATAATTAATGTAGGGGCATAAAGGGTACAGATTAAAGCTGCCCACCTACTAAAGGCAAGGCGCGGCAAGCCCCATTGCCAGAGAAGTCTCGGGACTCCTGGAAAAGTGGTGCCTTGCCTCTAGTGGGTGGAAGAGCGATGGAGAAAGGTGCGGTAATATTTGATTTGGAACATTACGTACGTCTTTGGGAGGTCTCGGCTAGCTCGCTAAGTGGAGAGTTTATTTTCAAAGCCCACAATTGGGGTGGGAGGTTAATTGCTTTTTGTGAGAAGGCCAAAACATCTGTGTATTGTTGTCTTGGTTAGAGAAATGCTGCACGCTGTTGCTGTTGTAGATTAGGCCTGCTTATAAAGGTAAGTTTATGTTTGTTTAGCTATTTGTGTATATATATAATATATATATATATTAGCTATTTATTAAATACATTGTTTATGAATTACATAATTCACATGTCATGATTGGTTAGCATTGTGTATAACAAACTTCAATTATTCTCAAGAATAATTACTAATTGAATGGATGAATGGAAAAAGGATAACGTTCCAACTTTCTTTGCTTCTGGGGGAAAATATTTACTGACAAAACTATAATTTTTATTGAAAATACTATTTTAGGCATGTGTAGGCCTAGTCATTTGATGTTCAATCTTGAAATATCAAAGTGTAATTCTTGTTAGTATATAAATTGTCAGTAAATAAAGGTGCCTTGTCGTACCTTGCTCCTCGTGGGCGTCCAGCTTAAATTTAATCAAAAAGGCCAATAAGGGCAAAAATGAAAAAAAAAAAAAATCAATATAATGTTAAAAAATGGGCCAAAATGGGGAATATGTTAAAAATAACACAATGTAAAAAGAGCAAAAAGGGTAATAATCCTAAAAATATGCAAAAAATAAACAAAGATAAAAAGGCTGCTATAAAGGTTGTAATGATATGAAATTATACATATCAATATGTTATTATTCAAATCTATATTCAAAATTACGATATTTAATAGTCGAGCGGGTAGTAAGATTTATTTGTGTAGAACTGTCGAGTTGTAAGGTGTGGTGAAATCCTTCTACGTCTCTATTTAAAAAGACAACGCACTTTCCGTGGAAAGAGACGCACCTGGATGACCTCACCCCTTTTCTTCTAGGAAGCTTCGAGAAGGAAATGTCGCTTGATATACCCCTTCAAATGCGCACATCTTCTCACTGTTGGTGATCCTTCCTTCTCGACAAGAACACGTATAGCTAAGATTCATTTAACGCAATAGTCGGGCTTTTATCAAAATATAAAATGCGTGTGATATCTAGCTAAAAGTAAACAGTTAATTCATTTAAAATAAAAATAAAAATAAAAGACTATAAAAAACACCAGAACTTTTAATTTATAAAATAATATAATTAATTATTAAAATAATATTACCCTTACGATGGCGTATAGACATTTCTTATCAGGCTAGCGTTTAAATTATTACAAGGTTAAACAAAGAAATAAAAAAAGGGCAAAATGGGTAGAAATGTTAATAGGGTAAACAGGTTTTACAAGGTAAAAAAAAGGTTAACAGAATAGATGCACTTTTAACATCTTTTAACCCTTAAATAATACCCTGTTTGCGCTTTTTACACTTTTAAACCTTCCCACCCTTTTCTTGTTTGAAAAAAATTGAGAAGATTTATTTATTTTTTTGCCCTTTTTTGCACTTTTTACACCCTTTACCCTATAATATTTTGCCCTGGCAATGGTGGGTACATCATTGCTAGTCTCTAATAATAATAATAATAATAATAATAATAATAATAATAATAATAATAATAATAATAATAATAATAATAATAATAATGATGATGATGATGATGATGATGATGATGATGATGATGATGATGATGATGATGATAACAACATTATTGACATTGTGATGATGTCGTCTCTACAGCTAGGTTACTTGGATTGTCGATTTTTCCATCCTCACTCATCCTCAGGTGAATGAAGGTGAAGATCCTTTAGGCTCCTCAATCTTTATTTTGTTTTCAAATCGCTGTTGGCTGCTACTGGCAATAAGAAGATGTTCAAGTATTATGTAACTACAGTTAACGAGTAGGTGGTGTTAAGCTTTGCTTAGTTTTGCTGACTAGGTTGGGGGAGGGATTAGAAAAAATACCTACATAAGACAGAGAGACGGGCATTAATGACTCAGTGACCCGGCCACTCCAAATGGACAAATAATGATTAAAAGTGTCAAAATGTGGATTCAAGGAACTTGGTCATCAGTTAAAAGTGGTTTAGAATTTTTTATAACTTTAATAATTCATGTTTACATTAATAATACTTTCTTATATTATTTCAATTTAGTGTGGTCAATTAAAATTTTGTTTTATAATTTTATAACTTTTTAAATTTTATCTGTTTGGTACCATAAATTTAAATTCATTTAACCAGTAGTATTTATTGTTAATTATTTTACACCATTACTTTATATCTATACATTAATAATAACCAGTAATTTATAAATTGCATAATTTTTTTTTACAAATATTACAAAGAAAAGTCAACAAATATAACTTAAGCAAGATGGGAGTAGGGGGTTAAAATGGTCAAAAATGTGCTCTTAATACTAAAGCAAAGTTAATGTGTTTTTTTGGTTCCAGTTATTTGAAACATCAGCCTATGATGATTCAGAAAGCGGGCATGTGGAGTCTATCTTCATGACCTTAGCTCACAAACTGAAGAGTCGCCGTCCCATGATGAAGAAACAAACCTCAAGTCATGCATTTCATCGGGCTGATGTCATCTCTATTACAAGGGAATCGAGTACTGGCCGATTGACCGATGGAGACTATACTTGCTGGTGTTAAAATGGAGGTACAGACACAATTAATTCAAATAAACACTCGGGACACACATATTTCTAGAGAAAATCTACCATATATTATCAAGTAAACTTTAAGCATTGATTTTTTATTCATGAAAAAAAATGTGTGCAAATTACAAATTAGAAGGGCTGTGCTAAAGCCATGTATCAGCTTGAATAGACTCTAACAGGAATTTTCAACCAAGGGGTTGGGATGTTGTTAACCCAACAAGGGTCATTCATCAACCCCACCCCATCTCAATTTTATGAAATTTATTTTTTTTGGGGGTTTTATTGACTAATAAATTCTTGTACTTATTTATTTTATTTATATCCTCTATGGTTTAATACACTGTGGTTTAACTGGCGGGCCAAATGTGGCCCGTGCTCACTGAAAATGTGGCCCTTAAAGTCTCCTAGTGGAAAATGAAAGAGAAACCCTGGGTGGTAAATGGGTTATCTTTAAAATAGTTATTGCATTATATCAGGCATTTATTTGATAAGTAGAGATATGTATAGATAGAATATATTTATAATGTTAGGTTGTTTTTTGAAAGTGTGCGTGTGTTCAGATTGTACACTATGGGAGATTCACATTTTACTGCCAAAAGAGTTTATTAAAGATTCTAATAATAAAAAATACAATTCATGTATGACTACTGTAAATAAATTGTTTCTTAAGTGATGTTTGTAGGCCTATATTAAGTTGATAGGATCATAAAATATATCTTCAGCCCTCGGAGAAAACTGATAATAAGATTTGGCCCTTGAGAACTTTGGAGCAGCCTTGCTTAAGAGATATTAGCATCTGAAATTTTAAAATAATGTTAAATTTTCTGATATCATACTTTACAAAAATTGCTTTAACTTACATAGAATTTTCCAAGCGAATTATTTAAAAGGTATTGAAGATACCCTCTTAGGTGGCTTTGTGGTCTAACGTGCTACTTTCCAGTAGACTAAACTGCTATTGACAGGAAGATTGAGGTTTGAATCCTGGTTAGGTACATTGAGGATGGTTTTCTACTCTCCCTCCATGCAAATTAAGGCACATTTCCTCTCAAATTCAACCTCATCCCTAGCTCATTAGCTTTGAAAACATCGACTCCAGAGAAGGATGTATAAAAGGTATAAATTAAAACACTATAGCAAGCAGCAGAATACATCTGATTATTTTAAGTTCATTTAATATATTTCATTAATATGTGATTTGGGTGACCTGGTGGTCTAGGGGTAAGGTGTCAGACTTCTATGCTGGCGGCCGGGGTTCATTCCTCGATCCCGGCACAGATTTATCTGATTTACAAACCCTTCCTTCACCTCTGACAAGTTATCTTGTGAATGTGGGGAATGCCAGGCCTCCACCGTGGTTCGGATTCCACGTTGAACTGTAGGTTCTCCATTTCATCTCACAATCATCCTACCATTACATATTAGCGTAAGAGCGTATAACCCGAACGGGTAGTAAGACGTGGTGTTAGTTAATAATAATAATAATAATAATAAAGTGATTGTTTTTTATATTTTTACTGTGTTAGTCACTACCTCACTCCCTTCAGAAATAAGGGAAGTGGGCAGGAAAGAGGTTTTAGTGAACCAAATATCCACATTCTTAGGAGTAGTTTGTATAAGTTTTAAACTATCATATGTGCTAAGAAGTGAGAATGTATTTTTGTACATTTTCATAATACATCAATATTGTGATGTTCTTAATGTAGTTTTTTATAGAATAAAATACCAAGAAAAAATGGAGTTTGAAACACTGGTCCTTGGCTAATATCTCATTGTCTACCAACACTTAGTGGCTCACCACCCAACAAGCCTAGTGGATTGTCGCCCAGCAACACCTGTGGCTCATAATCCAACAATGTTTAGTGGCTCGCCACCTAGCAACACCTAGTGCCTAGTGGCTCGCCACCCTACAATACAAAGTGAATCATCATCTAACAACACCTAGTGGCTCATTACCCAACATTGACTAGGGGCTCATAATCCAAAAACATCTAGTGGCTCGCCAGCAACACCTAGTGGCTCATAACCCACCCAGCAACACCTAGTGCCTAGTGGCTCGCGATCCAACAATACAAAGTGAATCATCATCTAACAACACCTAGTGGCTCATTACCCGACAATGACTAGGGGCTCATAATCCAAAAACATCTAGTAACTTGCCACCTTTAGTTCCTAGTGGCTTGCCACTCAACAACGCCTAGTAGTTTGCTACCTGACAATGCCTAGTTGTTCATCACTCAACAACTCCATGCGGCTATAAGATTTCGCTGGAAATGGACAGACCATGGCAGTCTACTATTGAAAGAAACCTTGTTTTTATATTTACAAATAATTTTAAAATAAAAACTTTTTTTAAAAATCATTATTCTGAATAATGTAAAGCCATTTGAAAGGACCTCTGGTGGAAATTAAGTGCTAAAGTGGTTCCCACACTATTCGGGAATGTGGACGACTGTTTCAGTCAAATATTCGCCATAATGTTTGTCTACATTCTTGTCATGAAACCGATACAAATATTCACCTTCTGTGGAACTCACACACATCTCGCGAATGTCTTTCACAAATAGTGGTGAACATTTGCTTCCTTTGATTTGTGCTCTAAACCCTCTTCTAGAGCTCAACCCCTTGACTCTCGAATATTCGACTGCACATTTGCCATTCCCAAACTTTGGGACATTCATCCGAAACCCGAACATTCATGGATAGTGTGAAACTGGCTTAACTGATTTAGCAATAATAAATGTAATATAGCAAAAGTCAACAGTAAAACCACAAAAAATGTAATCTTAAGAGAAATTTTCTACTAGAATGTTTGTGTTATTCATTACTTTATATAGACTACTTATTCTCAAAACTGTTTAGAGTCTTTAATTACTGTTTGGGGCCTCTCATTAAAAGACAAGAGAGAGCATGTGAGGACTTGGATTAACGAGAAAGTATTTCCACATACACATAAAATGTGTAGACTAGAGCATTGAGTGATGGAGATTGCCACACTACCAGCCGATCATGTCCTTCACGCAGCTATTGTCTGTTCATGTCCTTCACACAGCTATTGTCTGATCATGTCCTTCACACAGCTATTGTTGATCATGTCCTTCACACAGCTATTGTATGATCATGTCCTTCACACACGCTATTGTCTGATCATGTCCTTCATGCAGCTCTTGTGAGAACATGTCCTTTCCACAACTATTGTATGATCATGTCCTTTCCACAGCTATTGTGAGAACATGTCCTTCACACAGCTATTGTATGATCATGTCCTTCACATAGCTATTGTGAGAACATGTCCTTCACGCAGCTATTGTATGATCATGTCCTTCACATAGCTATTGTCTGATCATGTCCTTCATGCAGCTCTTGTGAGAACATGTCCTTTCCACAACTATTGTATGATCGTGTCCTTTCTGCAGCTATTTTTTGATTGTGTCCTTTTCACAGGGATTGCTTGATTCTCAATTTCACAGCTATTGTCTGAGTATGTCATTTTCACAGCTTCTGTTTGATTATGTCCTTTTAACAGCTATTGACTGATTGTCAACTGTTATTTACTATAATCAAATTTGAGCTGATTTTTTCTCTGACATTTTAATTTTTAATCAATATATTGACACATGTGTAGTCAACAAATCATCTCAGGCATAGTTATTATTGGGGTGTATGTTAGAGGAACTTGAGAGATAATGGAGAAACTACCCTCAGTATGTGACTGAGATTAAAACCTTGTTCTCCCAGTCACTGACAACCAAGTACAATACGAGTCTACCACCTTATCCTCCAGTGTAGGGGATTTTATTTTTAATAAAAATTAAAAAAAAAAAAGTTTTGCCAATTTTTTTTTGTGATTTTCATACTGAATTGTTTGTCAGTGATTGACTTCACAGGAAAGCAGGATATTCAAGTGATTGTTAGAACAAGTGAATGATTTTGTGTATCTGGGCAGAATGTTCTGTAAAAACGGAAGGATGGATGGTGAAATCAACGGACGGGTGAATGCATCTCGGAGAGTAGCTGGATGTATGTTGACTTTGGCAAAGAATGAGGTAGTATCAAAAGAGGCAAAGATGGCAGGATATAAAAGTGTGTTAACACCAGCGTTCTCCGGATGTGAAGTGTGGGTTTGTCAGGAGGAACACAAAGAGCATAGTGAATGTGGTTGGAATGAGATATCTAAGAAAGGTATGTGTAAAAACTCGTATGGACAGAGTCAGTAATGAATGGGTGCTGAAGGAGTGCGTTGAAAAGGTAATCCAATAGGTCAATGTGAAAGAAGCGTCTTAAGTTGGTTTGAGCATGTTGATAGGATGAGTGTGGATCAAGTGACGAAACAAATACATGAAGGTAAATTGTATGAATCAATAGAAAGGGGTAGGCCATGTAAGACCTGGCTTAATGTTGTAGACGAATCTGTGAAAAGAGTGACATTAAGAGTTTTAATAATAAAAGAGCATGACTTATTCGGTGTATGGATGTTGTTGAAGCAAAGGGTGTATTCAAGGTTAGGGAAGTATGGAGAAAGTTAGTGAGAATGGATTAAGTATAAAGTTTTTTTTTATCTATATGCACAGTTTCTTTCCTACCCTATAGGAAATGGTGTGATTTTGTGTGTATGCATGTATTATTCTTAAAAATGTTTAATGGAAAGTTAGATTCTGTTTTATTCAAATCATTTTTATAGTTGGTTTATTTTAGTTAAAAAAATCCTATTTATCATAATATGCCCCTTGAAAAAAAATTTTTTTAATAATAATTAACTACAATTCAAAAATATTTATTATTTAGCATAGTTTAGATTGGTAGTTTGTGAGTTTGGATGGGGAATAATTACATTTGTATTTTCACTAAACTCTAACTGGAAATTAACATTTTCTTCACTTATTACGAATGCGGATAACAAACCAAAGTAGTATAGTAAGTTCAAATTTTTTGCTTATATTTAAGTGTATTGTTTTGTTATTTAATCCGTTAATAAAGAAACACATTTATTACTGTATCACAAATTTGTATCTTTAATATTCTTATAACTATATTTCAATATAATTGTATTATGTTGTGAGAGGGCTGTGGAGTCGGCACGCTAATACTCTGACGTCTCTGTTTTTCTACGATCCAACTCCTGCATAAATGGCTAAAATATATTTATTAGTAATAACAAATTCACTGCACTAATATGCTCCAATACATATGAATTTATGAGAAGCTTATTAATTTTGGCATTGTGAATTTATATTTGAATAAATTTATCAATTCAAATTACAGATTTTGGTCAAAAAAATAAAAAGTTTAAAATTATAATTATATACTTATCATATATTGGTATAACATTATAAGTTTTTATTTTGAAACCAAAGTAAGAGTCTGTACATTTCTACAGACTTCGACTCCACAGCCCAGGATAGAGAGTTGGTTGCTACATCAATATCTCTGGTATTTTAAAATTTACATTACAATATTGTTTGTCTCGCATTAATAACTTTGTGCAGCCTAATTGCTGTTATTAGTATTGTAAAATTTGTTGATTCTCAAGCATATATTATGTTTCTGCTAAGTTACTAACTAATATGACACAAAATCAAAAAATAAAACACAAAGATTGTATCTAATCTCAAGTTAACAGAACTATACTAATAGTTTTTGATCAACTCATATTTATGAACCTGATGAAAATGTAGCAATGCTAATTGAAAATAGTATGATTCGATCTATTCTATTGTGAGTTTCAAGATTGTATGTTGTCATTATTAAGTTAGTTTAGCATACAATGCCAAATTTGTTTCCAGAAGTGATATATAATACATCAGTTGTCAATGCATTTTAGCATATTTCAATATGTTTTTTAAAAAAATGTGTATTGATGATAGAAATATATGAATAATTTTACAATTAATGTAATTTAAGTGAAAAATTGATAAAATCACTGTCAAAAATATCATCATCATCATCATGACCTGGATTTTTATGACCAAAAATGTTCAAAAAATGACCTAAATATTCTAAAAAAATGGTTTTTATATTTGGAAGAAGGTATAGGAAAGGTAGATAGAAACATATAAAAGGGGGACAAACACAATATGTAAAAGGTATAACAATAAAGGACAAACATGTTCCTATCTATATGTCCTATCATTCTTTACCTTTTTCTCCCCTTTTGTTTTTGGTTTTCTCTTTTAGGAAGTTACATTGCGCATTTCACACTCCCTCCTGATAGTTCGATAGAATGAAACCTAGGTCGGGGGATTGGGCGGTGACGATTGATTTTCTTTAAGAGGCAACCATTACCTCTTTGTCCATTGGCAGCAGTGTAAAGTGTGAACTGTGTTCTTCTTTTCATTGTAAAAGCCATATTGTGTTTGTCCCCTTTTATATGTTTTTATCCACCTTTCCTGTACCTTCTTTCAAATATAATACAATTACCTCATAAAGCGAAAAGAGGTTCTCCTTATTGAGTTAAAAAAATTGTTTCAAATTTAAAAAAAAAACGACTTAAATAAACTCTTACTAAATTGACACAATTTAATCAAACACACAGTTTACAAATTTAAAATGCAATAAAAAGCCTTTAACAATTAAAATGCTCGCATCATGCTAAATGCAATATTAATTTACAAATAAATCTTGGAAGTAATAGCTACCCTTTTCCAGCTTGAATGCAGTGTCTCACCAGGAAAGTGTATTATACAACCAAACAAGCAAAGAGGATACAAAGTTCACTGTCTACAGCATCTTCTCATTCTGACAATTTATGTAGGAAACATTTGTGTTTGAGTATTAATGCATTTATATAATATTGATAGCATTTAAAATATACTTATTAAATATGAATGCCTTAAAATGACTTAAAAATGAATAAAAATTAGATAAACCAATAAAATATGAACTTAACCTTTCCCGTGTCATTTATGGAATATTCTGCCAGTCGAAATTTGTTCCAAGTGTCATTTACGATATATTCCGCCTTAGTTAAATGTCCTTTATGTGTCATTAACAGAATATTCCGCAATCACTAATATTTTTATAGTTCTAGAATATTTTGTAGATGGCAACAGGCATCTGAAATATAAAAATAATATAGTGTTTGAATGAACTTGGAACTACATCATAGCACTATGTAAACTATGTTAGATGTTCAGATTGTTTTGACGATAAGAGTGCAGGATTTATTGTCAAATATAAATGACAGTGATCTTACAAGTGATAAAAATGACAGTGATGATCTTAAAGATAGTGAATCTATGGAGGAGAAGGATTCAAGTGACTTGAATAAAGACATCACAACTACCAATCCCTCAGCCATCAGTTATACAGATGTGAGCAACAATGATCCCGGACCAACAAATAATGTTTTGTTCAATATAAAAGCAAACCCTTCTATTATTCTGCCAAGCCATCCTCCTGTAGAACAGTAAATAGAAACCACATAGTGAGGCTTGTTTTGGAATATATCTCTGAAAGATGCAGACTGCTCTACATTCCTTCAGAGAATGTTTCTGTGGATGAGAGCACTGGGAAATTCAAAGGGGTTGTTTCATTCAAAGTTTACAATCCTAACAAGCTTGCGAAGTTTGGATTGAAAGTGTTTTTGTATGATAGTGCAACTGGGTATGTTTATTCTTTCTTGCCATATTTAGGAAAATTAGTAATCATACCAGATAGAAATTTGCTAAAAAGACACAATTGTTGTTCATCTGTGCCGAACCCTTAACAAAAACCCATTATAAGGTTACAGTGTGTCACTGACAGGTACCACAACAGCCCAGAGCTAGCTGATGAACTAGAAAAAAATAGACTTCAATCTCACTGATAAAAATTTCAACAATGTCAAATGCCCTAATAAACAGAATTTTGGTATTTACTGAGGCAAACCATGTTGACTTACCGGTATATGCCACATAATGATTGAAATATACAAAATGTATGTGTTATTTCACTTTCACACAACTTAAGTAACAATTTTACCTCTAATAATTTTTTTTTTGTACTTTTGGTTGAAAAAATTGAGCATATGGGAATAAGGCCTATTTTTTACCTAGACACTGGAAGGGTTAAGTTCAAAATGACAAAAAAAAAGGCCAAAAAATTACGTAGGTACATATAAAATATACATTTCTACATACAGGGAATCACAAACAGAATTTGTGTACTTATGAGCATTGTGTGTGACGAACAAAAAATAAAAAAAGACAAATCATTAAAATCCGGGCCCTGATTATCATCATTATTATGTTTGCATGTTTATGGTCCTGCTGGTTTGTATGAAATGCAAGTATTTTTATACAAGAAAATAAAATGTTTTTAAAATGAAGGAAATTTCAACATGTGTTTTTGTTTTTAAACTAAATATTACTGTAATATATGCATGGTTAAGCATAAAAACAATTTTTTCCCCCAATATCCCTCTATATAAGTGAGGATAGATTTTCCATAGATTCAATCTTCCTAATCGGTGTAATTAAAGCTTTCCAACTAGATTAAAGTAGAATCATTCCAAATAGGTATACACTGACCCTTCAACAGAAAATGATGTGTGGTATCGTCTACCAGCTTCTTTGATTACAGCAATACCTCTATTTTCGCCGAACTTCGAGTTTCATCGTTTAGCTCTTTTTTCAGGTTTCAAACATAACTCTGTTTCGTAATTTCCTCACTTGCTTCGCTCTTTCATCACATTTTGTAACATAAGCGTTACTTTTCTTGCTAAGATAAGCGCCCTATAGTGTATCCAATAATTAACCGCCATAAAATGAGAGGCACTATTAACATCATTTTCTGGGAGAATAAACCCCGCTCGTATTAGCAAGAAAATCGTCACTAAATCCAGTTCCACCAAGGATTCACTTAGTGGTGTTCTTGCATAGAGCCCTTGATCTTTGAATATAAGTCAAGTGTGCACTTATTACTTTCTAAACTCTTTGATTAGTTAATTTAATAAATTTACAATTAAATGGGGTGGACCCATAGATACAATTTAATTAGTCTTTATTTGACACAATATCATACATATATTACTTGATAGGAGGGCAATGATAGACTAATTCAAAAGTATTTTAGAGTAACATAAAACCATAAAATACACAACAGAACTTGAGAAGCAAGATCTACAGACGCATTCACACTATTCCGATCGGCATTGCGGCTCAGCAATGTGAAATAGGTGGGGACATGCAGGTCGGGCTGTGCCGATTGGCCAAATCATGCTGAATAGAAACCAAAAAAAGCCGAGCCGAAGAGCATAGTGTGGATGTGCCACTTGGTTTCATTATGGATCAGTGATCAGTGTTGTTTTGTTTGCGCTATGGAGTGGTCAGACAAGCAAGTTAATGATTGATCTATATCGCAGTCGTCCTCTTTTGTGGAACTGTGTACTCAATTAATATAAAGATCGTAACAAGTGAAATGATGCTCTTATGGAACTCGCGGTCTCTTTTGGTGTTGGCAAAGTTGACATTGAGAGAAAAATAACAAAATTGCTGAGCCATTTTGCCAGAGAAGTTAAAAAGGAGAAGAACACCAATAGTTTCTGTTCCTGTAGTGACACAATGCTAGAGAAACAAATGGCTCTGTTATGAAAGTATGCTGTACCTGAAAGCCAAGGGGAACTACAGACACAGAGGTATGTAGGCTTTATGCAAATCTTACTTTATTTGTATATTTTTATTTACTAATATCAAGAGAAGGTATTGTAAACATGAAAAAAAATATCAATTTTTAGATAAATTATGAGATTATGATGAATCATTACGTTTTATTTGAACCCAAACTAAAAAAAGGGGGGATTTTACACTTTTGTCTGTTCCCTTGTCTGTCTATTTGTCCCTGCCCTAGAATCCAAGACGGTTTGATGGATTTTGTTCAACCTTAATCCTAGCATTAAAATTAAGGATAGTTTCCTGATGAGTGATTTTTTTTAGTTACATATATTTCGAAAATGGCTTTAATGATCGTAATTAAACGCATATCTAGATTTTTTTGACTTGACAAAATATAGCACTGTATTATTAGCTTTTGGGCAACAATTTGTTGAAGAGTAGTTTACTGATGAGACATTTTTGAACATTCGTAATATTTCAAAAATGCCCAACCCAATTTTGTTTAAAATGTATATCTATAACAAAACCATATAGGCCCTACTTGATAGTTTGGTACAAAATTTTTTTAAGGACAGAGTACTGATGACGGATTTTTCAAAACTTTATTTTAAACACCGCTCTAAAAGCTTTGGTTCCAAATGGGTATCTTGGGAGTGTTTGATTTGACAATTAGCACTGTATACTTGTTCTTTAATATTTCATTTAAAATTGTTGTGTGGGAACTAGTTACCTTGATAAATAATAGTGCATGTTTATTTTTCAGACATATTAATTTAACGGGGTTACATAAGACGAATTGTAAAAATTTAATATTTTTGGAAATAGCATTTAAGAATTAAATTAATATGGTTATCTGGGAATTATTTATCATGATAAGATAATATATCTTTATTTGAAAATTTTGATTATTTGAAGGTAATTTATAAATAACGTGATTTTTGATATGATTGGATCGTTCCATTAATTTACTTTACTAATATAATACTGTAGGGTGTTTTTCACATGTTTTGCTGAAAGTCCAACTTCCCTCTAGAGAGCTTAAGTACTCGTTAAATTTTCTTCTCACTGTCTGTGCATCCATTGTACTTTTTGGGGGCATCCTGGGAATATTGATGAATCCTTGTGAACATGTGCTTTCTTGTCATCGTACTTCCCACCCGTGGTCGATCATTAATTATCAAATGGGATTGTAAATAGCCTTTGACGTACCCTTTCTAAGGAAATTGTGCAAATAAAGTATTGTAAACATTACTTTCGTTGCTGTTCCAAAACAATGACTTTTGAAGTACTCGAATGACAGACGATATTAACAATAAAGCATTTTCTGAAACTCTATGCCCTTTGCCTAAATGGTAGTTGAAAATCCGGTTCTTGTCTTATACTCCAGGAAATGGTTTCATAATGTTATGTAATAGAGGAAATGCATAATCTGCAAGAAAAACAAATAGAGTAGCACCAGTTCTTACCGTAAGAGTGCAGGCTGTGCAACCATTTCTTGAATATGGTCTCACTAAATACGCCACCATCAGATATTCTTCCTTGACACCCTGAGCTTGCATATGTTAAATTGTAATTTGTGTTGGCTACTGCAAATAGGACAATACTAGAGAAGCACTTTTAATTAAAAAATTCATTTCCACTGTTGATTGGTGCTTGCAAATGTATCAAACATAAAATGAAGGTGTATCTTATTTAAATATTGTATATTTTTTAAAGTAAAGTTTACAATTGGCTCACTAAATAACAATATCTGTGTTTATTTTTATGCTGGTAATGGTGTTATTCCTAATTAAAATTAAATGTCCTACCAGTAAAATGATAAACCATCTAACAAATTTAAAATAAAACTCAATAAAAGTTTAAAGATGGCCAGATGGTGGCATTTCGCAAAAAGAGAACCTTTTTCAGGTTGGAAACATTGTTTGATAAGAGAGGTTATTTAAACTTATACTCATTTATTAGTTTTTTGCGCAAGAAACCTTCCTTTAAACAGGCCTGTGGTTATATTTGATTTCACTAATGCTATACTGGCAATCTATTTCTTAAAAAAAACACCCCTGGAAAAAATCCATGTTTCATCAAGGAATACGAAATTATTGTTTTCTGCCGCAAGCTTCCTGTATTTCCTCAAAAATTCTATTCTTGGCCGCAACGTTGACATCTTCCATCAGCACTTTTCTTCCGCTCGTCTTCTGCCAAGAGAATCCAATGCTATGAAGTAGCTTATAGAGCGTTGTTCTTCCTCCTTCGAATATATTTGCTGTGTCTGGGCCTGGATTCTCACGAAGAACGTCCAAAAGAGTATCCAATGTCACGTGTTCATCTGCAAACAAGCACCAATAAATTACAAGCATAATTTTATGCATTTGCACTTGGGCATAAACATAGGATAAATAATTTATTTTAACAAGTTTTATGAAGGAACAACATCAACCTTCCCCTCAATGGGAGCAAGTTATTGTGAGAGAAAAATGCAGGCCACTCATACTTTTATTTTTAAAATTTATATACCCTGAGCAAAAAATTAGGAATATTTCGCTTGACTTCATTACAACCATATTACATGTTGTATTTATCATAACAATAACAATAGTGAGGTTTTTACTGTTGTTGATTTGGCACTGTTTTAAGTGTTTAGGTCTATAGGCCTATAAAACGTGTAATATCATTTTTTTTTAAATATATATAAATTAAAAGTAGCAAAATTCATTCTGTGACATATTGGCGAGTCCTATTACATGCTTTAAAAATTAATTGGCTATGCTGTGATTAAAATAGTGTTTGTGTATAGGCTTAGAATTATTTATTTGGTGGTGTGCAAACTTTGTTGTGAACAGGTTTAAAAAATATAACCTATAGATAAATTAAACATACCTTTATCATACATCCCGTATATTGCTCTACGAACTATACCTTGGTCAAAGTCGTCGATTGCTTCAACCGAAACTCTTGGAGTGGGTTTCTGCTTTCTCTTCTTTTGAGGAGTTGCCACTTGCTCTGGATTGTTCTTCCAACATCTACAACAAAATTATATACAGTGGAATGTGTTACGGTAGTTATAGAAATACTTCTAGATAAACCAACGTTATAACAACTTGTGGAAGTAAATTAATTTCAAAGCTATGCACTTTACATTATTATTGGGGTTTCACGATGTCAACAATAATATATATATTTTTTAAATAAGTTTCATCAAAAGATTTAAATAAAAATCATATGCTCCAACACTCAAAACACACAATTTAAAAACCAGTTTTCAAGAATATATGCAAACCTAACCTAATCAAACAATTCCAAATGAGCTATGCTACATTTTTATTATTATCTGGGTTTTAATATAGAGCCATGCAAATTCACTTCAAACACATGTTCCACGAAAATATCCTTTCATCTTAAAATGTATACCTAGAGCTGTATCCGAATAGTACAGTACACTTGACTTGATGCAAACTTGATGAATGTACACTTGTCACACACTTGAGATCGAATACTGCAACAAACTATTTGGAGGGAAAACTATCCTTTCCACAGCCTAGAGTCCACCGTGGTGCTTTCTACCAATGAGCTTTGAAATTATTTTAAACGCCATCTATTAGCCAGTTATCACAGATCACATTACCTTGTGAACTCTAGCTCTAGCAGACGAAAAAATAAACAATTGCCATTCAAACACGGCATCAAGGATGTGTGACTTGCTATCGCCCTTGGACTCAAGGATGTGTGAGGGGTGCATAAGCACACTTTGTGACTATTTGGGTGAATCTACACTTGATCATGTGATTGCCAATGCAATTATCATGTGAACGTCAAGGGTCGACGGCGCATGAAGTAGACTATTTGGATACAGTCCTAGTTTATTTAGGTTATAATATGAAATTAATGAAAAAGGATCACTGCCTATTATCATGTTTGCCATTAATTCAATCTAAACATTTGTTTGAGTCAGGATTAAAATTTACAGAACACTATATCTATTGAAGTAAATAGGAACTAATAGTAAATCCATGGAATGTGGAACACTCAGTATAATTAAATAAACCAATTGGAATGCTAGTAAAAATATGCATTATTAATTCTAATATTTAATATTAGTTCTCTACTCACTTCAATACAGTAGGTTTTGAGAGTCCTAGAAGATCTGCAATTAACTGCCCTATATCCCCCCTCTTCGATCAGGCCATGGCCAATCATTGATTTGAGTCATCTTCCACAGTTAATAATATCCAGTTGTTTTTGGTAATCTGTAACTTTTTTTCTTTTCTTTTCCTGGAAACTCATTTTCAGAAAAAAAAAACTATGCATACATAAAAAATCCCTTTACAAAATTTTGCGGGATTAAAGTTAGATTAAAGTTGACCAAATTAAAATGTATTTGAACTAAAAGGAAATTATTTGTACACACAAAGCTATTCTTAAAATAATTAGTAAAATGAACTAGGATTAAGTTTTTTTATACATTAATAGAGAAGCCCAATAATTAAAATAAAATATAATATAAATTATTATAAGTTAGAGAAGGCTAGGCCCTAACAAAATAGAGACTGAATTTAAAGTTAAAAATAGAATAAAGGCACACAGTAATCAACTCTATATTCCGTTCACGATAGGATTTTACCTGGATGACAGTTCGAAAATCATATGTTTATGTTTTGGGTTGCCAACACTTGTAAAAGATCACAGTTTGATTATATATTTAAAGATCTTTAATTACCTGTTATATATTACATTAAAAATAACGTAAACTTAAATTTTCTCATACTATTTAATTTTTTTAAATAATTTATTTTTATCCAACTCGAAACAATATTTTAAACATAATCAAAAGTACTTATTTTTCGTTTTGGAACGTTACTGATTTTATGTAATATAGTCCACACATCAACCTTTTAATACAGGCATTGTATTTACTTGGAAAAGAGAAAATTGTTGTCATTTTTTTACACACAATAAATGATTTTATGATTATTTTATTGTATTTTAAAATATTTTCATCAACTGCGTGTCTGCATCATTGTAAAAAAATTGTTTATCGTTATGTTCAATCATATGGTTTAAATTCGTCAGTACCCATTTTGAACCTATGTTAATTTTTTTTTGTGAAAGTGGTGTTAATATTTTTTTTAAGGGGAATAAATCGATAAATAAAATTTGTGTCCATCCTCAAATATATAATTAATATTTGCCTAAATTACTGTGGTTAACTATCACATTAATATATTACCATCTGTTTTCATTACAGTCATCCAAAGTGATAGATGTCCGCTGTTGGCGTAGTGATATATTAGGGATTACTTCTAGTAACATTTCGAGCTGTCATCCAGGTAAACTTAGCTCGTGAATGACTAATATGAAATATATTTAAACTAAACAAAGTTTTAATATTTATTTGAGGTCGTACACAAAGCTTGTTTATCCTTTTATTACAGTTAAAATAATTATTATTTGGAGCACTTTCACAAAAGGTCTAACAAATATGGCTTTAAAATATATCCTTTATCTATGATGGCGACCAACAAATATTAACTATGTGGTTGACGATGACGCTAACAAGTTGTTAAAAATGGTGCAGCCACACAGTGGATGATTATATTTTATTCAGTTAAATATTTATAAAACAAAATAATTAATTATATATAAAATAAATCACATATTTTATCTTTACCAAGTAAATAAGATGCATGTATTAAAAGGTAATAATGCATGCACTATATTACACAGAGTAGATAACATTCCAAAACAAAGAATAAGGTGAGAAAACTTAAGTTTAGGTTATTTCAAATATAAAATATAACATGTTATTAAAAAAAACTTAACATTTATAGTAAAACAGTGATATTATACCAGTGTTGGCAACCCAAAACCTAAACATAAGATATTTGAACTGTCATCCAGGTAAAGACCTATCATGAACGGATTATATACTATAGGTAGGGTTACCATATATCCGGATTTGGAACACGTGTCCGGTTTGGCGTCCGGATCTGAAAAATGTCAGGATTTTACTAATATGAACCGAAAACGTGGCCAAATTGGGGAATTTTACTCCGCACCGCACCTTTTGCAGAGTGAGAGAGACAAGAAGGCTAATCAAGCTGCATCCTCGGCAAGTATTAAAACTTTTTTAAAAACACTGATGTCACAGATGCTGAGTTAAAATGTGCGGCAAAAGAGGCAACTTTTGCCTGCCATATCGCAATGCACGGACTTTGTTTTTTCAAAACGTCCGATTGCACTGCCAAACTTATTAAAAAGCTTTTTGAGCCCAAATTTTTGGGAGCTCGGACTTAAACCGAAGCAGTTATTGTAAATGTATTATATCCTTACATATTTGATAAACTGCTCAAAGATGCAAATTTTCTTACACTGACAATGGACTGTTCAAACAGAAAAGAGGTTACATTGACTCCTGTATGTGTTCGTTATTTTAACCAAAATGAAGGTGTTAACGTGAAACTGTTATTTTTTTATGAACTTCAGGGCGAAACCTCTGATATTTTAGTAGAACATCTTTTAAAATGTATCAAAAAGTTCTCTATTGATTCCAAAGTCGTTTGTCTGATTGCTGATAACACTAATACCAACTTTGGTGGTGTTAAAAGGCATGGACAAGGAAATGTTTTTCGAAAACTGCAAAAGGCTCTGTCAAGACCAATTCTTGGCATTGGATGCTCTGCTCATATTTTGCACAACACAGTGCAGACTGCTTGTGATGGCGATTGTTGTCAAAATGTACAAATTCTTTTATCAGTATACTCTCAGAGTGACCGCATTAAAAGAGTTTTGTGAATCTGCAGAAGTAGTGTATAAAAGAATCCTTTCACATGGAAACACAAGATTTTGAGCTTAAAGCCTGCAGTAGATGGAATACTGATTTTGTTTGAGCCCTTGAAGTCTTATTTCTTGTCAATTGAAAACTGCCCTGCATCGTTAATTGCATTTTTTGAAGATCCAGTAAATGAACTTTATTTAACATCTGTGCATGGGAGCCTTCAAATGTTTCAAACGACAATTCTTAAAGTTGAATCTGATTACATTACTACTATAGAAGCGACACAAGTGTATGAAGAATTAGTTGTCAAACTGGAAGAAAGGAAGGCAACTAGCTTTATCCCGTTTTCAGCAAAGCAGTTACACAGGAAGTTAAAAAATTAAGAAGATGTTGATGATAAGAAGGAAGAAAACTTTCTGAAAAGTGTAGAAGGTTTTTACAAAGCTGGGATAAGCTTCTTGAAACTTTGGAAGAAAAGCTTTGACAAGGCTAACCACTTTAAATAGTTAACGCTACAACATGACCGTACCTGGGATGAGATGGAAGACAGTGCTTTAACTGTAGGCCCAGCGTTATTCCGGATTCCATCAATGTGGATGAACTATTTGATGAGCGTTCATCACTAATCCAAATTCTGAAAAATCTGAAACCTGAATGGGATTCCCTACCAAAAGATGAAACCCCCAAAACTCAAGAGAAATGGAAACAAGTATTTGAAGAATTTTCTAGAAGCAATGTCTCCTTTGTGAATATTTTCAAAATAGTAGAATTCGCTATGTGTCTGCCTGGTACTTCGGCTCCAGCTGAGCATATTTTTTCAATGATAGGGTCTGTTTGGACGGAAGATTATCTCTGTCAGTTGTAAGAGTTCTTCTTTATATTAAGCAAATTCTGTTATGACATGCTCAGAATTCCACGACCACGTCAAAAATGACAAGTCTTTTCTGAGGAAGGTCAGTTCATCTGAAAAGTATGTTTCAAGGAAAATTGAAGAACCTGTTCCTGGACCCAGCACATTGTAATCAAAAGTTGGAGCATGAATAAAATACTTGAAAAGTTCAGAATATAATATGAACACTTATGTTATCTATTGTATGTAAATATTTCATGGAATTTAAGTGATAGTGTATTAAAAAGGCTTAGTTATAATAAATTTGTAATTTATTAACCCCATAATACTTATTTTATAATTTAAAAAGTGTATAAATCAAACTAAGTTTGATAACATTTTTCACGTATCAGGATAGCTAAAAACGTAATTTCAGTGCCTAATTTTCAAAAATCTTTTCCCACTCCCCTGGGGGGTATCAATACCCCCCAGACACGCCGGGAAGACCTCTGTCCGGGTCTGGCCTCAATAAATTATGGTAACCCTAACTATAGGCCACTGTAACTAAGAAAAGTGTGTGTAATAATTGTTTGCACTAGTAAGTACTAAGATTAAACCTCAATGGGGTAGCCTATATTGGAGGTGGATGCTATTATATTTACATTTAGCTACTCGTTTTGTCCCTGATCCCCTAGATTAGGTCATAAACAAAGTATGTTAGATATATTGAACAGAATGTAATAGGTCAAATTAAACAATTACATGATACCATATTTTAAATATAATCAGTAAGAAGAAGGTAAGACAATTTAATGTCACTACAGCCTACTTGAATGGTGAGCTTGAAGAAGAAATCTATATGGAGACTCTGAAAGATTATGAAAAGGTATTACAAAGCATCATACAGTCCAAGGGTAATAATAGTTCGACCGGCAACAAGGCCAGGATCATGTTGAACGAATTCAGAAAAGGTAACAAAGTGTGCCTCCTGAAGAAATCCTTGTATGGGTTGCACCAAGCGGGCAGGAGCTGTTACAAAAGCTGGATAAAACCCTTGAGAAACTTGGCGCCTCTCCCACAAAATCTGATCCATGTTTATTCCAAATCGGTTCAGGGGAAGACACGACATTGATAGCAACATACGTAGATAATATTCTAATTGCGTCTAAAAATCCAAAAACAATCGCTGACCTAGGATTGGAGCTGGGTAAGCTGTAGCGTTAGCCGCTAGCTAATCGCAACAAAATAAATACAACCTACCCTATTGCACCGACGCCATCTACGGCTGACTTAACAACACACGACCGGCACACCGATACTATCCGCCCGAACGAGTCGACCGACTGAAATACACTGTCCAATTCAATCAACTGATCAACAACACCTCCCTCCCTTGATCAGTGGAAGAAAAGAAGATCGCCGGCGCTAATGTCCTGCATCCAGGGCCTTCTCGGCGCATGTAGAACATTCCCCTTCCTTCGACTGTCTTCTGGTTTCCCCCCTTTTTATCCCGTCATTCCATGTTTTGCGAGCTGTATAAAAGAGTGACTGTGCGTGTGTAGTGGCAGAGACTCTGGGACTAGTTTGGTGATCGCTAGTGCAAGCGAGGGCGTCTGCTTAGACGATGTAAGCTAAATTCTTTTTCGACGTAATCCTGTTTGGTTTCAAAATTAACGTTTTGGCATTTAGAAATTATTATGAAATGTTCTTGGACTTGAACTTTTACTTCTTATACATTTTTTTTTGTCAAAGACTAATGAAGTTAATAATTAGATATTTTACTAATGATGAGATATCGAATAATAATGGCAATGTTTCGTTTGCACTTATATTTGTTTCAAACAGTAAAATACTTAAATTTTGAATGTTTGCTAGTGTTGGAACTTAAGACTTTTACGAAAGATTAAATTTGTAATAATGTCTATGTTTTTCTTGTGTTTATTTCAAAGAGTTAAAGACCTTAACTTAGAACGTTTGTATTCATACTGGTTTTAAAGAGCAGAGTACTTTAAATGTTTGCACTTAAGACTTATGCCAAAACGTGGGATTTTAACTAAAGTTTAATGATCTCGTAATTATGTATATACGTCTTTTGCACTTGTATTCATTTCAATTGGTATTCTTCTGTAACTTTGGTCCTTTCGACTTAACTCTTATATTCAAGATTGATAAGTTTAATACTTTAAACACAAACCAATTATTGTCCGCCATACCATTGTTGATATTAAATAAACACTTGATTATGAAGTTGTACTTACTGTTGGTAATCATCCTTAGGTATCACTTGGTAAATAATGTTCATAAGACTATCCACCTCAAGTATAGTTGCACACTTATTTAATGTATTTGTTTAGTAAAGGTTGGCCGTGGGGATGGGAGTCCTTTATTGCGTGGGATTTGTTATTGTTTTTCTGCAATTTTTAACTTACCTTTCACGCTCTATCAACTCTTTGCTTTATTGTTGTTTAATATTGTGTTTGAACCATCAAAGTTAATTATTAGAGTAAATATATGGTTCAAAGAATTTGGAGATAAAGGATCTTGGTTACGCAAAGTGTTGTTTGGGCATTGATATTGACCAGGGTGATGGGTACATCTCTTTACAACAGTGAGGTTATGTACGGGAACTTCTTGCTCGTTTTAACATGACCGACTGTAAACCAGTAAGTACTCCTATCGACCCATGTGCAAAACTGAAGGGAAGTCAAGGAGCAAATGAAGACGAGAAGCTCCCTTATCGTGAACTGGTAGGAGCTCTTACTTACCTGTCCACATCAACCCGGCTTGACATTGCTTTCGCTACCTTGATCAGTTTAACAATTGTTATAGGGAAAGTCATTGGAAGACAGCCAAGTGGGTTCTCAGGTACCTGAAGGGGACACCCGATGTCGGACTAACCTATAGGACGGATCCTGAAAGATTGAAAGGGTTTGTAGACGCTGATTGGGGTAATTGCGCTGAGGATAGACGATCCTATACAGACTGTTTATTCATGTTCAATGGAAGCCCGATTTCTTGGGACTCTAGGAAACAAAGGACGGTGGCCCTGTCCACTACAGAAGCCGAGTATATGGCCTTATCAGAATGTGTAAAAGAGGCCATTTATATCCAACGTTTTATCCTTGAGTTGGGCATTGATGAGTTGGCAGATCTAGCAATCTATTGTGATAACCAAAGCTCGCTGAGACTGGCCAAGAACCCAATTGAAAGAAACCCTGCAATTCACAAGCACCATCTATCGTTTATGTTGGATAACTTTTGAATTGCAAAATTTTCCTCAAGCATATAATTCTTGAATTTAAAATAATATCTCCTCATCTAGTTGCTCTGGTTATTATTGTGTTGTTATTATTATTATTATTCCTTTTTACTTGAAACATTGTTGAAGCTCAATTTGAAAAAAATTATTGGATGTTGAGTTGTGCCAACCCAATAGTTTGATTCATCCATGTGTAAACTGTTAGGAGATAAAAGGACTCTACATCTGCTTTATATTGTTTTATTGAATATGTGACCAAAACCTCAAATAGATATCACAGCGCACGCTGATACTTAGTATCAATAGCAGTTAGTATTTTTTTGAATCCAGCAAATAGTTTTACAGAAGCTTTACAGGACTGTTTCACAAACTCGCCATTGATGAAAGGTTTTATTTCCTTCTTAGCCAGCACATGCAAAACTTTGAATGAAGCTCCAATGGTGGTAAACAACTCCACTAAAACAGAACATGCAAAACTTTGAACGAAGCTCCAATGGTGGTAAACCACTCCACTAAAACAGAACATGAGAAACTTTGAACGAAGCTCCAGTGTGGTAAACCACTCCACTAAAACAGAACATGCAAAACTTTGAACGAAGCTCCAATGGTGGTAAACCACTCCACTAAAACATAACATGAGAAACTTTGAACGAAGCTCCAGTGGTGGTAAACCACTCCACTAAAACAGAACATGCAAAACTTTGAACAAAGCTCCAGTGGTGGTAAACCACTCCACTAAAACAGAACATGAGAAACTTTGAACAAAGCTCTAGTGGTGGTAAACCACTCCACTAATACAGAACATGCAAAACTTTGAACAAAGCTCCAGTGGTGGTAAACCACTCCACTAAAACAGAACATGCAAAACTTTGAACAAAGCTCCAGTGGTGGTAAACCACTCCACTAAAACAGAACATGAGAAACTTTGAACGAAGCTCCAATGGTGGTAAACCACTCCACTAAAACATAACATGAGAAACTTTGAACGAAGCTCCAGTGGTGGTAAACCACTCCACTAAAACAGAACATGAGAAACTTTGAACGAAGCTCCAGTGGTGGTAAACCACTCCACTAAAACATAACATGAGAAACTTTGAACAAAGCTCCAGTGGTGGTAAACCACTCCACTAAAACAGAACATGCAAAACTTTGAACAAAGCTCCAGTGGTGGTAAACCACTCCACTAAAACAGAACATGAGAAACTTTGAACAAAGCTCTAGTGGTGGTAAACCACTCCACTAATACAGAACATGCAAAACTTTGAACAAAGCTCCAGTGGTGGTAAACCACTCCACTAAAACAGAACATGCAAAACTTTGAACAAAGCTCCAGTGGTGGTAAACCACTCCACTAAAACAGAACATGAGAAACTTTGAACAAAGCTCCAATGGTGGTAAACCACTCCACTAAAACATAACATGAGAAACTTTGAACAAAGCTCCAGTGGTGGTAAACCACTCCACTAAAACATAACATGAGAAACTTTGAACGAAGCTCCAGTGGTGGTAAACCACTCCACTAAAACATAACATTAGAAACTTTGAACGAAGCTCCAGTGGTGGTAAACCACTCCACTAAAACATAAAATGAGAAACTTTGAACAAAGCTCCAGCGGTGGTAAACCACTCCACTAAAACATAACATGAGAAACTTTGAACAAAGCTCCAGTAGCAGCAAACCACTCCACTAAAAGCTAAAGACCATCAAGGGACAGGCCCAAAACGCTAACATTTTAAAACACGAGTATGATTTTAAAAACAGTTTAGATCTGCCATCAACACTAGTGTCAAAACTTGCCCTGACAATCTATTACTTGAATCTCTCATTCTTTGTTTGCTTATCAGATGCGTCACCACTAAAACAAGAATACACCAACTTTAACAAATCACAACCAACAAAAGTTATATTGGTCACTCTAAAAAAATGATATGTAAGTATTATATATATTTGAAAGTTTAGAAGACACAAAGTTTTACTTATAATCTAACTTAAGACTAGGACAGGCACAACATCCAGTACCCGGCTGTTAAGCTATAAATGTGAAAGGGTAAATTTAAGACCAAACTAAAATTTACAATAATAACTAGGTGAATGTCTTCATTTAAACCTGAAAATGTCCACCCGATTCAGTAAACTTTAATAGCCTATTTTACAAATAACTCTTAGCTTAAATTCAAAATACAGCTCAAACTAAATGACACATTATCATACTATTTTATGTAGTTTTAGTAAGATCATTATCATCACCATAAATAGCTTCCAGACCCTGGCTGGGTCTGTTTGGAACATAATCCTCTCCACCATCTCTTTTCCTCCCACCATCTCTCTCCCTCCACCTTAGCTCAGTCTTCTCCTCTTTCCTCCCTTCAGCCATAAGTCCCCACGGTCTTCCTCTCGGACTCCTATCCCCCCACTCCTCCCATAACCAACATCCTTCTGGGCATCTTTTCCTTCTCCATTCTTCTCACATGGTCGTACCACCTGTCATACCTTCTCTATCCTGTCTCTTCCTCTTACTCTCTCATTTCCCTCGCCTGCATCCTGCTTCTATCCTGTTCCTTCACTACCTGAGTTTTACTATTGGTAGGTAATAGGCATTGTAGATCACTCCCTTGCACTTGTCTGGCATATCCCTGCTCCAAATAAGACTTCTTTAAAATAATGATCGAAATTAGACCAGTGAAATATGTTTTTAAATTATAATTAGAGTAAAATTTTAAAGATATCATTTTGAAAATGAAAAACGACTGCAATGATCCTAGTTTCAAAGATGTCAAGTGAATAATGTAGAAAACCAAACTTCGCTGCAATTCTTGATCCAGGTGTGATCATTTAACCAATATTCCAGTTAATTGGTCGAGGGATGGGCTATTAAGGCCGGCATCTTCGGAGAATTAGTATGTAGTGAGGCTTTTTTGTTTTGTATTGTATATTGGCGAGTTATAAAATGGTGGCTACAGACAGGGAAAACCCATAAAAGTTCAAGGAGTTATTTGATGTCAGTGAATTTAATCGAAAATAAGGAAAAGTCAGGGAATTTCAATGCTTGACTGAACTTGAACATTTAAACCCAAGTGAGAGATTTTTTTTTTTACAACATTTACAAAATTAATACCTATAAGGCTGGAGACTGACTTAGGCTGAGCTTTGTAATGTAATGATACAAGCATTGCATTACAAAGCTCGGCCCAAAGTTCCCGATTAGGTGCGGCCAATGCTCGTTTTGTCTCATTTCTAGCTGAAATGTCGGACCTACAAGTCACGAGTGGAGCGTTGTTTTAAAATTATTATCATGTTGTCGATCTTGAGGATCCCACAAAATAGTTTTGGTCTATAAATAATAAAGTATTTTCCTGGTTCCACTCCATCTTATTCTGACACTTGCTGCAAAATACGTCTTTCCTCCAGTATTCACTTTAACTATTGGATCCCTGTGCTCGGCGCGAACATCCGCACCGGCACTGTCTTGTAATGTAACAATAAAAAAAAACGACAGTCTAAAGCACGTTTCCATCAAACTGTTCTGTTACAAGTCATTAGCAATTAAATACTAGAGAAAGAACAAGAACTTTTAAGAATGTTGATATTTGGTATCTTAGGGGTTTTTGAAAGTATGTGATCAATATAATAAACAAAATTTCCCATACACCAAAAAAAATCTGTATCAATGTGAGGTCAGGAAGTTTATAATAAAAGTTTTGTAGCCAATCTAGTACAGCTTGAAATAATTAAACTAGTTAATTATCTGGATGAAAGCATTTTAAAATGTCAAATGAATTTTATTCAATAAAATTTCATACAATATTCTTACACTTACATGAGAATGTGGGAGTTTCATAAACCTGGCCCATCACAATAGACTTAAAACTTTAAAAAATAATAAAATTGTAAAAACAAAATCACAAGCACCAATAAAGGATTAGTGTATAGTCAAACTTTCCTACCTAAAACATCCATTAATTATTCTTTTAGTTAAAGTTAACCTATTCCCTGGCGCAGGCATTGAACGCCTTTGTTTGGTCGAACATTTGTGGGCGCGAATCAACGTTTCATTCCAATAAGTTATTGTAGTGCCATCTATTAATAAACTACTGTACTTTTAGCCAGTATGAATAATTCATATTGAAGCTAATAGATGGGGCTACCAGTTAAATGCTATAATATGACCATGAATAAAGCAATGAGAAAACAAGCGAGTAACAAAAATATGTTTCATATAAGAGTATACGAGTATAAAAATGGCTACCAGTCCTGGATAGATCGATGTGCTAAACATGCGCCAGGGAATGGGTTAATGTCTATTCCAGTGAAAATTATTGCAAGGCATTTTCTGTAAATCAAATTAATTACGTTGAGCAAAGAAAACAAGACCATAAACCTCTCAAAACAGGAATCGGATGACTAAACAGCCATCCCAACTTTGAATCTATTACCGTGTGGTGAGTCAAAGGATGTACTGCTCTCTGCAATTCAGGCTCTAGCAAATGTTGAACAGTGGATGAAAAAATATCTGTGAACCAAATCACACCTAGTTGTGGCAGGCCTGTAACCAGTTGAGAGTAAAGGGGCCTAAAAGACACATGAAGCCCCCTTCTGATCAAATAGTTTAAAAATACACACATTCCATTTGTTTGTAGTTTGAGATTGAAACAAGTTATGGCACTTCATCAGTATTAATATTTCTCATGTGTTTAGGGTTTTATATAGCCACAGCCTTCTTTAATACTGCGAGATAGTATAAATAAATACTATTTGTATCAAGAATTATTTTTGAAGCAAAGTGTGCATGCCACTATTTGTTATTACATTTTAACGCAAGGGGTATAGAGCTTCTTAATCTAAATCAGCATGGTCCAACTGGCATACAATACTCACTGAAAATGTGTCCCTTATAGTGACTTGGAGGAAAATTAAAGGAAAACCCTTGGTGGCTGATGTGAAATAGCTAATGATTCAAATAAAAGTATTTATTTAAAAATGTGATGATAACATTTTACTAGGCATTTATATGGCTAGTAAAAATTTATAAATATACACCCATGAGGTTAAGCCTTTGGTGAAAGTGTGTGTGCATGCATATTTAATAATACACTTTTGGGAGATTGATAAACTTTATTTTTGGCAGTGAAATGTAAAAAATTCTACCAACCAAAATTACAATTTATGTGTAAGTATTTAAAATAAAGTTTATTAAGTATTGTTTGCAAGCCTATATTACATGGCGCAAGCTGATAGATCTGGCCATTGGGGGTGAAATGATCTATGACAGGAGGATAGTAGAGAACAACATAAGGAGAAGATGGGCAAGCCACAAGGCAGGATTCAAACCTAGTTATTGGATTCCTTCCCCTTACCTAAAACTGTTGTTTAATAGATGCTCACAAAGTGAGTGAGGGGCCCACTAAATTGTATAAATACCAACCATTGTTGTCAACTTCAACTGGTTTAAGTCCTGAGTTGAGTTACTCCATTAGTTTTAAGAATAAAGATCGTGGAGTCATGAAAAAGGGCAATACATACAATTTTGGTCATGAATGTCATGAATATTTCAAGGCAAAATAAAATCGACATACTGAATTATGAAACAATGTTACAGGCTCTTCAGGTCGCCAATGATTTTATAAGTATATATACTGTATAGAGTATTTGAATACATTTATTTATTTACAAAAAAAACTTTGTATACTGGATTATTAAATATGTATAAAATTAATATTTTAAATATACATGATTAAGTGATATCCAATATAAAATAATTAAAGCATTATTTATTCAATTGTTAGAAACAATCACTAAAAGTCACTGTGGTTTTGAACATTCCAGGTTATTTCTCAATTAAAGGGAAAAGGTGTAAGGAGGTGTGAGGATTAGGATGCGTGTAGGGCGGAAAAGGAGAATAAAGGGGATAGTGAGTGAGTACAGGTATACCCACACATTAAAATTTATCAAAAATGGTCACAGAGTTTAGTATGTCAGTAAAATCTAACATATCTAACCTACAGCTTATCAACTAGCGTTGATTAAACTCGAAGCTTCGCTTCAATTTTCTCCGGATAAGCAACCAGCCCTAATCGATCCAAAAATGTTGCAAGTTCCGTTACATATTCCTTGGGGTGTTTTCGAAAATGGCCAACATGTGGAGATTTGTCCCAGCATTTTACATACGTCTGAAAAGAAACAAAAATATATTAATCTATCATATTCCAAGGAACTCTTACTACACAGCCGAACCGTTTGGTTTAAATTTCAGGTGAGGATTAGTGGTGACTACCTCAATAGAATCTAGAAATTCTGAGAATAACTACTTTGTAAATGATGTTATTTCATAATATTCAAAATAAATGATATTGATAATATTTTACAACAATTCGCTAGAACTACCAACCTATGAAAAAGTAAATTAACATTTAAAAGTTTTTTTATATCTTTTAAGTAACTAAGAAAATGATTAAGGGAACATACTTCTGTGCTGGCGGCCGGGATTCAATCCCCGGTCCCGGCACAGATTTATCTGATTACCAAACCCTTCCTTCACCTCTGACAAGATATCTTGTGAATGTGAGGAATGCCAGGCCTCCACCGTGGTTCGGATTCCACGTTAAACTGTAGGTCCTCCATTTCATCTCACAATCACCCTACCATTACACATTAGCGTAAGTGCGTATAACCCGAACGGGTAGTAAGACGCGGTGCTAATAATAATAATTAAGGGAACATCATACTTTTTTGTTTGGGTCATTATTATTAAAAGTAAAACTTCCAACAAATGTGTCACAGGTATTATCTTATTGGAGAAGACCATTTAAAAATAAGAGAAAAACATGGTTTGAATAGATTTTATTGAATTTAAAAGTATTTGCTTTTGATTTTTTTAGTTCTTACAAAATGTATTGATAAAATCTGATCGAGCGATTCATTTATATGTTAAGAGACTCATAAATACATACACACACACACACACACAACAATTTGTTCATGGGAGTGGCAAGAAACTACATATAATAGCTAAAAAAACAATTGTGAACTTAATTTATCCTCACTAACTTTTGCCACACTTCCCTATCTCCCTTCACTTCAACAACATCCA
This sequence comes from Timema cristinae, assembly GCA_039000515.1. Classification (NCBI taxonomy): domain Eukaryota; kingdom Metazoa; phylum Arthropoda; class Insecta; order Phasmatodea; family Timematidae; genus Timema; species Timema cristinae. The sequence goes on from JBCFYV010000003.1 coordinate 11,183,304, forward strand.
CACACCTAGTATTCTTAAATTTCCTATTGTAAGTTTAGTGATCATGTTGGGAAGGTCATGGGTTCGCCCCCAACAGGATTAAGTTTTCATCCAATCATCAGATGCAGGAATAGCATTTGAATATGTGAGATGGTGTCAGACTTCTATGCTGGCGGCCGGGGTTCGATCCTCGGTCCCGGCACAGATTTATCTGATTTCCAAACCCTTCCTACACCTCTGACAAGACATCTTGTGAATGTGTGGAATGCCAGGTCGCCACCGTGGTTCGGATTCCACGTTAAACTGTAGGTCCTTCATTTCATCTCACAATCACCTACCATTACACATTAGCGTAAGTGCGTATAACCCGAACGGGTAGTAAGACGCGGTGCTAATAATAATAATAATAATAATAATATGTGAGATATGTAGTATTGCCAGAGAATAGCTATCAAATAGGTTTTTTTTTACCCCTATTGCAAGAGAATAAGCAATTGAGGGATTCCACTGAGATTGTTAAAAAATTAGGAATGAGGTTGTTTTTCTTGAACCAAAGAACCAATACTTGGCCAGTTAAATTCTGGATTCTTTAGATCAGTTAAAGGAATTTTTTCTATAAATTTAGTGCGGAACTAGGTAGCCTGCTTAATTTGGTACCTATCAAGGGTTCCCATAAGGAAAGGTCCTTGTTCGATCTAGGCAGAACAATCAGGGAGTCGAACCGGAACAGGAACCGATAACCGAAATTAACATTTATTTTTAAGGAACTGGAATCAGAACCGGAATCATAAAAACACTATTCTGAAGAACAAGAACCATAATTGGAACCATTAAATAAGTTTAGGTTCATGAAGGTTCCTATATATAATTTTGACATGTTGCACAGATATTTCTTTTTGCTAAGCTTAGTTTAATTTTGAGATGTTGTTTTCCCCCCTTTCTCAGTCAGTTCTGAAAGGGCTTGATATATTTTAGTTTACTACTTTGTTTGAAACCTATTTTCTAAGGTGATTAGAAAGAGTTAATGAGCTCTTAGCAATAAACACTAGAGCTAGATTCCAGAGGAATATCGTGACTGTCACATTGTTTGTTGTTTTCTCACTTTAATAAACAAGCTAGAGGTATAAAAAGCTGTATTTAGCTTTGATAGATGGCAGATAATACCACATTCCTTACAAGTTGAAATACATAAATTAAGAAATCACCAGTCTGAGCCTATTGTACTTAGAACTTCCTGGACGTGAGAACTGACAATCTGGTGGTTTGATGAACAGCTTATAATAGCGGGTAAAGGGAAATGGAGGGAGGCAAAATGCTAACTTCAAATTCTTTCACTCAAGTTTAAATTAGGAAGTAGCTCATAAAAGGTATACAGGGCAAAATAGTGAATAACACTAAATTTATCACTAAATTAGCGCAAGATTATATTGAACATTGTCAAAGGTTGTATGTACAGTTTAATTCCAGTATAGAATCCTTAGTAAAAGGGATGCACAAACTTACCTCACATGTAGATTTAAATGGGCTAATATTGAGAGTACCAGAAGGGTTAACAAATGTTCTCTTAGAGTTGAGTAGTTTTCATTATGCTTCGGAAACCAGTTCAAAAAATCAAATGAATAGTATGCTTAACTAAGCCAGAGTTATTTTTAAAAATACTAACAGTAATAAGCAAGAACGTGAAGCCCTCTCAATGATACTCTCAGTAAAGCCAGTGAACTCACATGATTATACCAGAATGAGTTCTGTTAATACCATTTTAATAGGCGATAAAATGTGATTTGGAAAGAGTTTTAATTTTTCTCATTTAGACGTTTCAACACACAAAAGGAACTAGAACATGATGTGTACAGAAGACTTTGATAAAATAGCTAGCCGATCAAAGACAAGAATTGAGGAGAGGCATTTTAATAAACTAATTGTTTAGTTATGTAATTCCTAGTGTGGTGATTTTATGTTGAGTTTTTCTAGCCTCATTCTATTTGTTCAGATAAGTAAACAAACATTGTAGAAGCAAAAATGTTGACTCACTGTACCTAATTTTAATGTAACAATACCACTAAGTCTAGTTGATAATATGGCGACAGATGTGTCATGAAATTCCAGGGTAATTGAGTAAACATGTGTAAATGTAAAAAAGAAATTGTTGAATTGTTGCTGTAAAGCCAATATATTGGGAAATGTGTATCAATATCTTGATTATGAACCTGGGGGATTGGCACAACCCTAAGCTAGATTGGTATGTTTATTTTAATTTGCATAACTTTGTTGAATCTACGTGACTGAAAAAACTGACCATGCAAACTCAATGTAATGAATTAGTAAACATTAAGAAAGAATGCTGACTACTCACAACAGTCTTGTCCCAGTTATGCAGTAACTGGGCCGAATTTGACTATAAAAGCTTCTGTTTTATTGCTATTGGGGCTGACATTAATATATTTTTCGGAGGCAGTTACTCTGCCTGTCGTCAGACAATACGAATAAGGACGTCGAGTCATCAGGGTATTTGTACAGTGCTGTTACCACTTCTTTTGTTTTACATGACAGCTAGCAGAAGCTATCAGTAATGCCAACATTGTGTGAAAGTAACTTTTGTCAACATATTTGGAAATTATTATTATTATTTGATAAGTATTACTATTATCATCACTAAAAATATTATCAATCACTTTTAACCATACTCCCCCAAGGATTACAGTATAATTTAGTTTATATAATCAAATTTAAAAAAAAAGTATAGTAAATTCATTATAGATTTTCTTTTAACTCTTGTGGCAATTACAGGTTAAATGGAGCGTGAAATTATACATTTAATGGTATTATATTTAGCTATTTATATTTTTATAAATGGCCTCGCATATATTTAACATAAATAAATTGTTTGTGATAATAAAGAGGAAAAGACATACAAAATGTTTGTGAAATAATATAAAGTTTAAATTTTGTAAACACAAGTATTGATATCGTTCGCTGTCTAACTGGCAGCATAGCTTCTATTCAGTGGCCATATTTGTTTTTAGAATCCAAGGCCACTTTTAACAAGCTCTTGATTTAATAATTAATTTGAATTAAACAGCAAAAGAAAACTTCAAAACTATACAAACAACCAAACGGTTATTTTCATGACCAAAATCTAAAAAATTTAAATATACATTATAACAGTGAGTTATCGTAAAAATACAGTTAGTAAAACTAAATGCATGTGTTTACAAGTTGAAGCGAACAACATATTTTATAGTTGAGTATTTAGGTGTATTTATGCTACAGTTAATAATTTTATTACAAATTATAATAATACAGTGTCTTTTTTGAATATTAATTTGGCTAATTAGTAATCCATGTGTTCTTTTGTGAATATTAGTTCAGTGTGTGCGTGTTTTATCCTTGAAAAATAAACAGGTTTTTAGTGATCTTTAAATAATTATTTATCTAATACAACATTGAAGCATGTGATGAAAATAATAGCAAGTGTTTCTCAGTGATAACTATATATTATTCGAAAATTCAAGACTGTGTATCAAGACTATAAAATATAAATACTAGGCCTAACATCAACATATCAAGGTCAACAATAAATAGAAAATAAATAAAACTGTCATATGTTTCTTGTATAGATCAAATTTTGATTGTCAAAAGTGACAGTTGCTAAACATATGTTTTTGCAGATCATATGGTTCGGCGTAAGGATACATAATTTGGTCTGGTAACTTTTCAGAGCTGTCAGTCAGCACCAAAGGCGTCATAGGACTATTTACAAGAGGGCAACTGCCATGCCCAGGGTACTGGTTTCGAGTCTAGGGGATTGCGAGAGATGTCATTCGAGCCAACAGTTTAAGTATTCCTGACTAAGCCAATTCTCTCACAAGAGCATAAATCTTAAATTTTTATATTTCTTTATAATACAAATAACATCACATTTTGTATTAACTCTTAGAACTACTTTTAAACCCCAAAAATGGAGCCACCAGTATAATTTTGAGCCCACCCATCTACCTTACCAATGACCAAGCCATTCTGACAGAAGAAGGGAGTAGGCGACATAATTACTTTCCCATTAAGTTGGGTACCTACGTTACAAGTTTTTTATATTGCTGTGTCTTATTTGTTCAGGTATACACATATAAGATAATTACTTTGTTAGGGTAGGGATGAGGAAGAAATTACTTTAGAAGCAATCTACCAGCATTTGCGTGGAAGGAGAGTGAGAAACCCTGTAGACTTGCCCAGGATTCAAGCCCCAATTTCCCCACCATCAGCAGTTCAGTCTCACATGAGAGTGACACCTAAGACCATTCGGCCACTGTAGTGGGTACTTAACAAATTTTATTAACAAATGTTAAAACTACAATGAAATATTAAGATTATTCACTAAATGCATCACTAGAACATTATGTGGGTTTAGCTTACAAGCTAAAAATATTTAATTTAAGAATGGTGATATTTGATGATGGCTGCAGTTACAGACCTTCACCCCAAGGGACTCCCAACTTTCCCAAACCCTCTTGTTGTTTTCTTCGGTTCCAATTGGGTCAGTTTTAGACAAAAGAAAAAGAGCCGGTGCTCGCACCAGATTAGTGTAGAACATCTGACTGGATCGAATGTAATGCTGTGTTGCTGCATTGTGGAATGTCCTCATATGATACCTAAAAGAAATACAACGTTAACAAACTGTTCAAGAGAACTGTGACTCTATATTTATATAACACAACTAAATGTAGGATAAATAGCTGTGCTGTTTACTAGAGGAAAGTCAAGGCAAGCAGTGCTGTGACATGGCGTATTGCCAGGGTTAGCAAAGCTTATTTGTACCTGTGATATTCTCTCTCTCTCTGTCCCCATCTTACCAATTCTACATTGACTATGCTCTACATATCTCACATGAAAATATTTCTGTTGATATCTGCCAATGAGTGTTCTAGTGAACAATGAAAACAAGTTACAAGTGCAGTTAAAACAAATGGTATCTAACCAGGCAACACGACACCCCAATGGGTAGGAGGAAATTAGTTTGTAATTTAGAACAAAACACATATAAATATAACTCATTCTCAACTCTTATGGTGCATCTACACCACAGCAACATTGTTGGCGACAAATCCTATGAACTTCGACAACTAATGTTGACATTTCTTCAACAAGGTGTCGAGACCAAATAAACATTGTTGTCAGGACATACAGTTTGATTTTTATAGAAGCAAACTTTTAAGATTTCTGTGAAAGTTACTAGATTCTCAGAATTTATCATTACACCAAAGGCCATAATATATGAACTGAAATTATTTTGTTAAATATGTATTGAAATAACAGTAAGAGATTTTAGAGGAAAAATTAGTATTTGTAATATCATAATAACTGTTTGTGGGCCAAGGTTTATTTTACATCCAATTATAAATTGACATGCACGAGTGTGCCGAGTCATCAGTTCCTCATGTGTTGCTTATCTTACAATGCAACAATAGAGTGAACCACTCATACATGCAGGTTGATATGAGCAATAGTAATTAAGTCAACAAATAAATATATTAACACTCAATGAGGTGATAGTAAAAAGCAATGTTGGCGAAACGATGGGATGGTCTTGTGTGGGTGAATATAAGAAGAAATCTACCTGACTTAATATCAGTAACCATGATGTTGTTGTCAAGGAAATGTGAACTCAGTCAAATGTTAATAAACTATAAAAATCTAGACATAAACATCTCAAACAAATACCATCTTCTTGGAAAGGGAATGTTACATTGAATTTCACTATTTATATGAAGGGAAAACACACTAAACATTAAAATAGGATAATAATTCCTTCTCACCCATACACCTCCATTGTTAGGATTTATAAATCTGATTAGGTTTCAAATTCACATTTTCCAACTAAGAAATAATGAATAAAAATTTTGGGGTGGGGGGATGGACTTCAACAATTTTCAGAGAGCTGGGATCACTCTCTAACCACAAGCAATCAGTTATAGTAGTTTTTATTTTCAACATCACAAAGCACAAGTCTACTTTTTATTTCATTGATTCAGTGAACTTTGACATTTTAATCGCCAAGCTCGATGTTACTAGCCCAACCAAAATAAATAAACACTGCTTGTGGATGCTGGAACAGAAGGTGTGAAAACAAACACTCCTTTTGTGTAAATTCTCAGAGCGAGTTGTAACTATCGCCGCATATGGTTCACATAGAAATATAAAAATATTTGATCGCTTCAACCCCTTGGAGTTCCGCCGTACCACTTCCCCTTTATGTAGGACACTTTTATGTCAACAGAGCATTTGATATTTTCTCTTTGCATTGCTTTGCCCTCTTTTGTTCAATGACGTAGAACAGTGCTCAATCATTTGAGTGTCAACGTCACTCAGAGCGATGCACGAAATATTTGCTAAAATTGCCAGCGTTGCTCACAGCGATCCCATGTTTTCGAGCTCTTAGTTCAATATTAAATTAACAGGTAGGGTAGATTTTATTTCTATTGCATTCTTGTATGTTTAAGCTACTTTTATTGGTCTTTGCACTTCAATATATCGAACATGAAAATTATTTTCTAACTTGATGAGTTTTATCTTTGGCCTTGTTTGTAAACATGGGTACTAAGAGAAAAGCTGTGATTCAAGACAAAGAAATACTTTCAATATTTATTGATAGCTCAAGCGAAAGTGGTCAATTTTTTAGTGATTCTGAAAGCATTGATTTTTAATTCGTAAATAATGAAACTGAACAGGAGTTATATTCAAGTGAAAGTGAAAGACTGGAACAAGTAGGAGTGACAGCTGACATTGATAACATGAGTGTGAACACGAGTGATTCCTGTAGGGATGAAATAAATCTTGAAGATCAGGATAATCCACACCAACCTCTTCATATTATGCAAAAGTAACAAGTTAGAAGTCGTACCCCCCCCCCCTCCCCAAGCCAATTATTTATTTTAGACTTTATTAAACTACTATAACGCTGTTAAAATTGATGGTCACTGACACAGCTGCTATGCATAACCCAATTTTAGCGTAAAATCTAAAATTAGCTTTTTTTTTGTAACTCTTGTTATTTACTCAGTTTTTAATGTTCTTTTCAGTGATTTATTCTATTTAAAGTCATTTAAATTTTCAACGCTTAAAGATTAATGTTAAATAAAACGGTACATTTTTATTTTTTTTAATATCTTGGCTAGTGATTTATTTATTATATTTAAAATTTAAAAAGTATATGTATAATTATATAATCGGCTTGGCAAGCATGTTTGGCTAGTTTATGTAAAAAATTTATTTTTTTATTATTATTATTATTATTAGCACCGCGTCTTACTACCCGTTCGGGTTATACGCACTTACGCTAATGTGTAATGGTAGGGTGATTGTGAGATGAAATGAAGGACCTACAGTTTAACGTGGAATCCGAACCACGGTGGAGACCTGGCATTCCTCACATTCACAAGATGTCTTGTCAGAGGTGAAGGAAGGGTTTGGTAATCAGATAAATCTTTGCCGGGACGGAGGATTGAACCCCGGCCGCCAGCATAGAAGTTTGACACCTTACCCCTAGACCACCAGGTCACCTGTAAAAATTTGAGTGCAAGAAGCTCAAAGACTAATAAATTATTAAAATTTAAACAAAATCCTGTATTTTTCAGCAAAATAGCTTGGCACTTTGAGTACATTTTTTTGTAATTTCTCTGGGCACTCAAAGGGTTAAAGAGCATTGAGTAGCATACAAGGGCCTCACTGGAGATGAATTCAGAAACATGTCCTGTTGTCCTTTAGTGGAAGTGAACCTATATTAAAGTAATGAGAGGATGGAAAAACATGTGATAAAGCATAAATATAAAACTACCCCAACTAAACAAGTCACAGTTCAAACCCTGAAAGTGATTAAATGAGACACCTTAGAATGTGTGTCCACTCGTGTGGGTAAGAGTACATACTTACATACCTTACTAAAATAAAGCATATTTTTAAATCAATTTTATGAGAGAATTAAAAACACATTTTTAAAGCAAAGCACAGAAAATAATTAAGGAAAAATCCTAAATTTACAGAAAGGATTATAAAATAAGTTTTATTCTTGAAAAGATGATGGAAGATATTTATTTAGAATACTATGGCACTATTTTTTTCAAGCAGTGTGTCTTACTACCTGTCTCAAGTTATTTGCATGCAGTACTATTAATTTAATGAAATACATTTTAATTTTAGAAACTAATTTAAAAAAGGAAAAAAAAGTGCTAAATTATTGTTGGGTCTCATATGAACTAAATCAAAAAACCAATAATTTGGTTGAATGGCCAATTTTTATTTTTTGTACATGTTTCTAAATATTCCAGTAAATAAAAAACAACAAACAAGTTTTCTTAATTTCTTTTTCAGTGCGGCCATTTTTCCAATCATGCAGATGCAAAATTTGTCTAGTTTTGATATTCATGGAAACTAAAAGAACTAAAAGAACTAGAGACTTGGGACCAGAATCAATTTACTGCTCTCTACTCTAAGTGGACTACATTTCATGTTATTATAAGATTAGTCCAAGTGCAGTCTGAGTGGCTGAAATTTATAATTAGTTTTGTTTACAAATGCCTTTTAAAAGGTTGGCAGGGAATTAATCTATATCTTCAAATTTTAACAATTTTTTACCTCACTTCCAAAATCTTAATCTGTGAATTCTCCAGACTTAAAACTATTAAGGTTCAAACATGCCTGCACACTCATATTTACAAAAGTAAGGATGTAACTAATCTCGGTAATTTTAGTGAAATTGATCAAACATTACTGAGATTACAATTATGCACATAGAAATAAAAAAACCGTTTGTAAATAGCACGAGATAAATGTTTCTGGTGAAGGTAAGTTGTGATCTCTAAATTGGATCAAAGAAAAAAGGCTACAAAGGTTGTTGGGAAATTAAGTTAGAACATTTAAAGAAAGACTGAAACTATCAGGTAGATCTTGCGTCAGGAAAGTTGTGTTCTACCTATTATAAATATGTTCTCTTCTAAAGAAAGTTCAGCTGGTCACGAAAAAAACAGAATAAAAGTTTGTTCCAGCAGAAGTCAGAGACAAATTGATACCATTTGTTCTGCACCAGTATCAAAAACTAGGCAATTAATTTCTAAAAAACAATCGAGTGATTTAGAAAAGAAAAAGAGAGAAGAATTAAAAGGATAATAAAAAATTTGTTTGCATTTAATTAAAGGAATGTAAAATGGTTTTGGTCCCAAGTCTTTAGCTGTTTTATTTCTCATGGTATTTAAGTTTCCATTTTGTAAAAATGGCCATACCAAAAAATCAAGCTATATGGTTTTTTTTTTAAATATGTTTCTAAACCACTTGAAATATGTAGATATAAGCGCAAAAAAATAAAAAAGATCATGCAACAACCTTTGGGTGATTTACAGAGGAATGGCCCAGTTGGATATGTTCATGTGCGGTTTTTGACTGGCCTGTTCTACTCTTTACTCTTCTATTGAAGAAGTAATTTGATGTGTCATAAAATTGCGATTTTTGACGAGGAAGGTGGGGGGGGGGGGGGGGGGAAGGGATTTTGGACCTACTTTTTCTGGCAGACCTTGATTGCCCTTTTGACAATCCTCTTTTCAGATTTTTTATTTTGCACTGCATCTTACTACTTGTTTGAGCCATTTTCATTTAAATAACACTAATGTGGTAGAGCTGAGGAAGGTAGAAGTTGAAGTAAATATACCTGCATTAGTATGAAGGTAGAATGAAAAATCCTTTAAGAAAAACTGCTGCTGGTGCACCCAACTAGGATTCAAGCCCTGACCTTCCTAACAACAGTAAACCAGAGCAGACCAGACTAGCCGAGAGTGTTACAGGTTTCAATAACTAATTTAACTAGTCTAGATTTTAGCATAGTTTGTGGGTGTTATGCTCTAAGAACTAATAAACTGTACGAGAGGGACTTTAATTATAGTACTAGGCATAATGAGCCACCTTAATTAAATAACTTATAACAATAAATATATATATATGATATTGATAATTTATAGCACCACACTTGTAACAGTGACAGTGAAAAATATTTATCTTGAAATCACTATTTTCTCTCTTCTTTATCAGTTGTTACATGGTCTCAGGTAGTGTTTCCCAAACTTTTGGGGCCATGGCCTAGAAACATACCCCTTCTAGCTCTTCATAAAAATAGTAAACAATATCTGGTGTCTTGTAAAGAACAAACAGTAATTATAAATTTTAATAACACCTAACTAGTGAAATAAACAAAGCTGTGACATAGGTGAAATAATGGTTTACCAAATTCTATAACAGCTTGTCAGAATCCGCGGTAATTTGTCTAACAGACTCACTATTAGCAAAAAAAGTTATAATCAATTAAACTTAGTGGAATATCTGTACACCCTGGAATCCTTGATATGCCAAAGTTTGGGAGACACTAGTTAAGGCATCATCCAAGCAATAGACTAGACTGTCGGTTACAAGAAGGCAGAGGTTCAAATCATGGCTGGGTGTATCAAGGATGTTTTTTCTTAAAATGGTTACTCACTCTGCTTCCACCCAAATAAGAGTAAGTATTTACTAAATTCTACCTTTCTCAATCTTATTCCATCAGTGTAAATATGAGGAGAGCCCAGAAGGGTATTAAAAATGTATATCAAATGTTTTTTCTCATCTTATATACCTGATATATTTCTCAGCAGTTGCCTGTAGAACTAAGTTCCTTTGAAAGATGGCCCGTGGAACACCGACTGGTATCTCAGAGATGTCTACGGCACTGTCCCATATCTGGCCCACTATACGATCTACCACATGGGTGTAACGTTCTGGTTCCGGTATTATCTTCAGCAATGTTTCACCCCACATATAGCCGCCAACAGAGAATCCATGAAGTAACATTTTCTGGTAGCACTTGTTTAGATGAAGAAATTCAAGCAGCTCTCCTGCCACCAGCTGAAAAATCAGGTAGCATTAGCTTCAATAATAGTACTAAAAATATTTAGCAAATTTTGAAACACAAAATGAACACTGTATGTTGTATTGTTGCCTGCCTCTGTGGCTGAGTCATTAAAAAAACACAAGGTCTAGGGCAGAGGGTTACTAAAGTTTATGGTTCATGTGTCAATATACTGGCATCGTGTCAATTTTTTTATTTATAAAAACATCATGCACCTTTCAAGTTATGAATTTTAAGGGTACGGCCAAACTGAGCAAGCGAGCGTGCGAGTAACTAAGAAATAAAATAGAACACATTGGTTTGGTAACGAGAGGAGTGGCACAGGACTGGAGTCAATGGAGCGAGCGATGTGCGCATGATTTAAATATAGAACATGGTTGCAAATTTTCAAGGCCAGCTGTGAGAGGTCAGTCTACTTTCAGCAAAAGGAATTTATTTATTGATGGTTGGTTCGTTTGAGTGCTAGGAAAACTTCTATTTAGACACATTTTTATTATTATCGTTAGGTTTTAGCAAACTTGCTACTAAGACTGTTTTAATTGGTTAAGATCATAACCATACTATACCTGATTATTATAGTTGGTAGTTAGATCTTACCAATTATGTATGTATATGTATGTATGTTGTATGATTTATGTATGTATGTATATGTTGTATGTATGTATGTATGTATATAACACTGATAGGTTAAAATACTTCAATATTATAATCAAAGTAGGCCTTTACAAATAAGATTCACCGTTAGCATGGAGAGAGGATGGGAAAACCACAACAATAAATCACTTGTCAAAAACCACCCTCAGTTCACTAAGCCAAGATTAGAACCTTTGCCTCCTCGTCAACAACTATCGAGAGCTATTTGCTAATCACACGCTCACTCGCCAGTTTGGCCCTGCAGTTGCTCGCACGCTTGTCAGTGGACCGAACCCTAGCTGTGAGTAATTTAAGGCTTAACTATTTAGAAAAATATTTAAAAGTACAAAATATTATAGTACTTGGGATTCTCTCAAATATTGACCATTTATACTGCAAAAGAGTTTTTTCCTTAACTATATATTATAGAACACTATATTTGAGGTATTTAACGTCACTTTTTGAACCAATTGATTATATCAGTAGACAACAATTTCTATGAGTGAGAACAAGAGAGCCAACCTATTTGGCTGAGAAGGGTGTTTTCACATACCTACCAGAGTTCTCTTACATGTCACAATCGACACGGGACCGATGACTTTACTTCCCCTCTGAAGGAAATTATGCTATGGATTTTTATAGCTCAAGAAAAATTCGTTGACCCTTTGATTATTAGTAAATTTGTTACTCCTGTTTCTGTAAGTTTGTCTGACCCTGAAAACAACAGTTTTATCAGGATAGCACATGTGTCTCAGTTGAGACCTTTTAACTCCTTGTAAATGTAGAAAGAGAAAACCTTTTGATTTTTGTAACCAAATTTGAATAGTGTAACTGTCTAAAACAATTTGAGTCCCAAGGACAACTTGGAGAAAATATAAAGTAATGCATACCTTATTAGTAGTTGTCTGTTGATTAGGATGTCACTTTGTTTTGAGTGGTATATAGGGTGTTGTAAGATTTAAAGTATGTTCCAGTTTTTATGAGAAGGTTGCTAGCAACTGAAAGTTTGTTTTAAATGAAGATGTCCTTTAACTTTTGGTTGCTTGTTATTAAATTAGAAAATAGGAAAAAAAAACGAAAATCAGGTCATATGACAATTTTTAGTGTAAAGAACAAACTTATGTACTAATATAAGTAATTTTTTCTCCTTGAAAGAATGGGTGTGATTGTTATTGTTAGTATAAGCTTAGGTTTTACGTGCAAAAATTATTTTGGGTTTTGAAACTACACAGACCTACACCAACTAAATTTAAATTGTTTTATCTTTAGGAACTGTCATTTTTAAAAATTTTCTTGGACCTATATTAAAATCTCTTTATTAATTTGTTGTGGTCTCACTTAATTTTTTTTATTTTTCAAAATTTGTCCTGGAACCTTGTTCCTCTAATTTATATTAATACTGGTGTGAAAGTGTGTGTTTGAGTGCATGAATGTAAGTAAACTTTGTGTATGTTCTGGGATGGATGTGATGGGTGTATGAGAATGTAAGAATATAAAATGTGAAAGTATGAATGTGTACCGATTTGTTGTTTTTTCTCCCCTTTATATAATATTTAAAAGGGTAATAGGTGGGTGGTTTCTGCTGATTATTTTTGTATGTATGAGGAAAACCTATTCCTCTGAACTGTCCCAGATTATCATCACTACTTCTATACCTGCAACTCTCTTCAGCCTACTTCTAGATGTCTTCACTTCGTCTACTCGCTACCGGTTACCTTCGGTCACAATCACCCAAGAGGATCCCTTGGTGTGACAAACATCAACTTCTACCATACACTCTGCTCAGTGTGAAACGAGTCATCTCTACACATGGGCCCTTGCAACAATGATAAACGCCAGCTGACCTTGGAACAGACAACACTGCAAACAAGCAGTGATATTTTGTCTTTACGTTTCCGAACTTTGAATTTTCCTCCTTTGTTTAGATTTTTTTTCCCCTAAATTTACTTCTCTCTAGCCTGTGAGTTGTGATAACAATTCATGACTTTGGTCGAAGAATGATATTTTAATAATGTTCTTGAAGAGATGAAGAAAGACCAGCGAAAGTGTGCCTTAATGTAAAAGTACGTTTGCAGACTGTGGTATGTTTCACAAACTTGTGGGGGATACCTTTTTTCTTCCTTTGACACTGTCAGTGTGATTAATACAATTTCCTGGTTTGAAATTAAGAACTTAACCTTGTGGAGTTATGCACCAGTTTGAGGGGGGGGAGTATGTACTGTTTTTTATAAACTGACCCAGTTTCAATTGACCTTGAATCTTCTGGTAGTGGCAAGTAGCGAAGTCTGTCTGGCAAAGTTTGAACGAAAGAGCAGTTCTATATTGCTTTCTCAGTACGTGGCGATCTGGAAGGGAAATTAATGGAACTAAAGTTTTTAATAATCTTTTCCAAATAATTAAATCTTTTGGACGTATTTTTTTAATGTATTTAATTTTGCTGTAATGTTTTTTTTTGTCCTTTTTGTTCCTTTTGCTTATGTTTGGTTTCAAAGTATTTTGTAAATGTCAACAGTATCAACTATAATGCCATTGGTCCTTTTTATCTCTTGCGTTGTCTCTGATTGGCCTCGCCTGACACACGACTTCTGTTCGGGCAGATGACTCCTTTGACTCTTTCACTCTTTTTTTGGATCTGATTGATGTGAGACACTAAATTTTGTTTTTCTCTTATTTTTATTTTTTGTGGGTTGATTTGAATTTAGCATTAAGTTGTTTTCTTTTCTATTTTATATAATGGGGTAAAGGTCTGTGTAGTTTCTTTTTTCCTAATAATGCCTTTTTAGGTTTATTATTTTGTATCTCATGTTGTAACCTTTATGTTATGCTAAACATTGTCGACCATGGGACCTGGTTTTCATTTGCTATTTTGTATCAGTCGTGATCCATATACCACGTGGTCGTAAAATTATAAAGGGGATTAGGCATTATGGTTGAAGGCTATTTTCTTTTCATTATTAATTTTGTTTTGGTTCTCTTGTCTTTAACTAGAGAAATCTTGTTTTGTTAAATGATGTAGCATTTATTACAAATCAGTAAAGTTTGTGGTGAATTTAAACCTTTTCTTTTTTTCTTTAAAATTAATAGTAAAATATTTTGTTTTCTTTTGTAATTAATAAATTCTAAAGTTTTCATTTTGTAACCCGATTATGATTTAAAGGTCCCTTTGGGAAACCACGTGTTTAGTGTAAGCCTCCGAATCTTCCCTTTTTGTAAATTAGTATTTTACTTGTGCGCTATCTCTCAGTCTTGGCGAAGTCTCCCACAATGGTTTGAGCTAGGAGAATATTTATAGTATAGGTGATTTTATGTCTTTTAAATTACTTGTCTAAATATGCAGTGTTTTTGTTAAAAAGGGAAGTTGGGCTAGGAGTGCACATTAATACAAACATATCCACTAAGGACAATAGATTCTTACTGGTTTACTTTCTAGTTTTTTTATCTATGAAACTTGAACTTACCTTTTAAACAATCTGATAACCTAAGCTCAATATTTTGCAATGGAGAGGAAATCAGTACAATGTGGAGCAAGTACCTCCTCAACGAGTGATTGAACTGATTGTACTGGCCGGTGTGTAGCTGACTGCTTGTGCCCCACTTTCCCCTCATCCCTATTGAATTCTGTGTCAACAAGTGTCTGCTCGTGCATATTTACTTTGCAGCACAGCACTTTAGTCCCCATTTAAAAAAAACTATGTTTTGTTTTCTATATAAAATGTTCAATCAAGTTGTATTACCTAGTTAATGTTTTTTATTAATTTTGTTTTGCTAGTTTAAAAAATGTATTGAGGTAATTAACATGCACTTTCTGAACTAACTGATTATATTATCACACGAGAATTTTCTATGAATAAGAGCAAAAGGCCCTAACAATTTTGCTGAAGAAGGTATTTTCATGTATCTTCAAGGTTTTTTTTACATGCAACAATCAACATGGGATTGGCGGCTTTACTTTCCCTCTGAAGAAAGTTGTGCAATGGATTTTTATTGCTTAGGGAAAATCCGTCGACTCCAACTGGGTTTGAACTCACAAACATCGGATTCTGAGGCAAGCCCTTTACTAGAAGACCAGCTAAATAAATTATTCTAATAAGTTTTATTAACAATTTAAGGCTTTCTATATTTATTTTAGCAGCAGAATTCCTATAGTGACATCATAGCAATCTTAGGTGGAGTCTAGGTTGGTAAAAATGTACAGATTCAGACTGCAAAATAAACACATATATTATAACAATATATGGTAATTGGTAAGTATATCATTTTATTTTATTTTTTTATTTTTTAGGACCAATATTTGTTATTTGGATTGACAGATGTATTTAAATATAAAGCTTACAATGAAGTAATTTGTATTGGAGCATTTTACTGAGTAAAGAAGGCTTGGCGTACTGACTCCACACCCCTGATAGCAATAAACAGGATTCAAATTAACAAAATCCAAATCAACGAAAATTATCTTTTTACTGGTTAAAATAATTACTTTTTGAGTAGAAACATTTAAGGTTGTAAAATATGATTGTACCAACAACATCTTAAGCAACTGCTTCCTTGCATGTAAAGTTATGAACTATTAAGTACTAACTTAAGATAGTGTTGAGTCTATTACTAATAACTCGTCTGAACACCTAACATTAGCGCTTATTTTTTAATTATAAAAATAACTTTAAACATCAGTAATGTGGTAGGTTTGGCTTGGACATTATTATAGGTTTACACCATTTATACATATCCAATTAAGTGAAAAATGACAGCCCAGACTCTGGAATCGAACCCTAGACATTTGGCTTTGTGAGCCATGCTCTACCACTGAGCTATTCTGGTTCATTCCGTATCCAGGGGCATATTTCACTAGTTTTTGGTGGATACAAGACAAACCAGAATGGGTCGGTTGGTGGTAGAATATTGGAATGAAAAGCCCAAGGTTCCGGGTTCGATCCCCGTGTCCAGGTGGTCATTTTTCTTTTAAGGAAATTTAATTCATCTATCAGGACTGATCTTGTGGATAGCCATCAAATAGCTGTTTTTATGATACACTTAAATTAATAACCACAGCAGTATCAACATTCAAGATTCCAATAGAGCGGGAAACGAAGTCTAATGTCTATGCATCACCCCTGTATACTGGGTGGTGATGGTTTATGCAGGATGGAATGCGGGAGAGGTTTGTGATACTGTACATAGCAACAATAACAAAAAAGTGTAAGTTCGTTATTTGAATAAAGTGAAAATGTTCATACCTTGTACTTGCTTGCTACCTTTCAGAGTAAATGGAGTGTAGATTGAATACTTTGATTTATTATTATTAAATTATTCTAAGATGATAAGGATGAAAAAAAGTAGGGCAGAAGACGTTCTCTAACAGTGTCCTGGAGTAAGAACGAGAAAAAGAGTTTCAGTAAAGATAATTGGATTTAAGACCGACCTCGCGAATCAGGTCAATTTTTATTTTCAAATTAAATTTAAAACATTTTAAATGGTTTGAAATGTTGTATGTAGCCTTTACATTTTTGTTCAAATGAACCTAAATAAAAAAGTTTTTCCATTCTCTTGTGATAAGGTAACTAAGGTGATTAAACCATCTATCCTGGAGACGGAAAAAACCCTGATTGTATCACCAGACGCATCACTGTCAAGGACATCCATTGTCTGAGCACAATTTAAAAATATTATCTTATCAATAAGCTAAGTGTCAAATAATTTTATAATCAATAGCTCAGGCTATAGATAGCTATATTTAAGTATTTTGTAAGTAGCGTTTCTACTAGAAAATATGGGAAACATAAACAGTAGTAACTAAAATAACAATTCCATGATGTGAGCCCACAAACAATCTATATTGACCGAGCCGCCGCCGCCTTTAGCAATGGTAGTGCCAACATTTACAGATAAAGAGTGTCATGTGATCAGCATAACAAGTCTTCTGGTTACTAGCCTCAGTTTTCTAAATTGAAGCCACTACTTTATGAATCAAGTAGCTCCTTATTTGTCTTTACGGGGCCAAGTTTGACCCCGTTCAGGACCTAATGCTTCAGAGAATTTTTTTAAAGTGCCAGGGATAGAAACTAGGACCTCTGTATCTGTAGCCAGGAGCTCTGACCATTAGACCACAGAGTAGTAACTAAATTACCCCTAAATGGAAACTAATGATGAAAATTACTACCAAATATTATATTATAACAGTACGATATCTGAATATCTGATAATGCAGATGAGATGAGTGTCATATTAATACACTTGTCTACCTAGAGCTCAACCTTTATAAAAGTCAATCATAACCTAAAATCAATAAAATACACTTTTAAATGGTTATTTTGACATTTGATTAATTATTATATATATGTATATATAAAATAAATCAAAATGACAAAATAACCATTTAAAAGTGTATAATATATATATATATATATTATATATATATATATTAAACCTTAGCCTGTGTTACTAATTTTTCTAACACCCAAAATCCACAATTTTTAATAAAATTAAAAACCACAAGTACTCCCATAAGTTACAATAAATGGTATAAATAATGTAAAGCAATACAATGAGCTCATCCAAGAAAAATCCCACCAAAGAAACGGCAGTGAGCGGGCTAGAAGGAGGAGGTGGGAAACAAATCCCACCAAAGAAACCAGCTCATGCCATCTATGGAATAAATATGGTACTAACCGCATTGGCCACGTGCTAAGCCACACCCAAACGCATATATCACTGGTACTTTCAGCATCACATCCCCAATAATATTTTGTCCCACATTAAAATGAGCATACCCGAAGGCAAAGAGAAGATTGGAGAAGGATGAAAAAAAGAGTCAGTCTAAGAATATAAAGTTTTTTAACTGCTAGTATTTTTTTCTAAATAAATTGTTTCTTTGAGATATTATTTGTACTAACCATGTTAAAAGGTAAAAAACAAGTCCAGAATAGTAATAATCTATATGAAAACAATTTTTTTTAAATTTCAGGAAATGATCATATTATAAAAAAAACTGTAAACATAAAACTTACTTTATTTGAAAAATAAGAACAATTAAAATGGATTTTTCTTTTCCTTTTGTTCACCTTGAGGTGAAACATTCCTTTTTTGATAAATTGAGATATAAATCCCTAAGGTACCAGCTACTCACAGCTTAGTTTTTACTCTTGGAGAGCAATATGACAAATAGCATGATTTTACTATGTGCTAGTCAATCAGCCAGATGATGTGTTAAACTCGTCATAATGTCAATTCATCAAAAACATACTTTGTTTTCTCTACACAAAACAAATGAACCCAAGAAAGATTCTTTCAAACCTTTGTTGGGCGAATCAAAAAGGGGTGGTAGTGAAAGAGGAAAGGAGGCTCAAGGTAACAGAAGAGAACAGGGAGTCATGTATCATGTGCCTAGACAAGTCCATCACATCTTGGTCAATTAGAGGTGACCCAACATGGATTATGCGCATTCTAGCATTTGTTAGAGGAAATAAAAGATTTGGTATGAAATAACGGTAAAAATTAGCCCATTCTAAGCACTGCATTTCATTTACCATATTTTTTTACACTTACATAAGTGTTTTTTTACTTCCCAGATAATTCACAACCCAACCAAGTAAATCATGGTTAATCGAGAGCCTATTGTAGTAGAATTGTGATCTTCTTCAAAACTTCAAGTTTATAAAAACTTACTAGCTAGGCTGTTAAAAGTACAAACTTATCAAGTAGCGTAGCTGTGGGTGTCAAGTAGGACTTTGAGCCAGACACTTTGTTACTAAGCTCTTTATTATGTGTTTTATTAGAGAATATTTGTTTGTCACTGCTTTCTGAGTAAGACAGACAGACAGACTCATGTATTATCAGCATAAACACTCACAAAGCTTGTCTGTCTGGTGATTATAAACAATAACTAATGTAGATAGCATCAACCCCTAAACATACATGAGTTTTAGTACAGATTAAAAAGACAATAATTATTCAAAATAGTGATTGGACTAAGGAACTTTTTTATTTTTACAGATTAAGACTTATTTTAACCAAATAAAATGTTTATTGAATGATGTACAAGCACATGCACACACACACCACACACACACACACACACATATCCATGCGCAAACACACAGTTGTTTAGTATTCAACATGTGAATTATCAAGTACAGTCTGTGTTTATAAATATAGTCAATCTCAAAAAAAGGAAATATTTCATTTTCTGCTAATTATAATCTGTTTGTCCCAGTCTGTTACTGTGTTATAAATAGCCCCTCCCCCTCCCCGCATCCCTCGTGGCGGGCCTGCTCTATGCTATCACAAACATCAAGCTATGAATTTATTAATTTTGCAGTAATAATTCAAAATGTCCTACATTTTAAGGAGCGTGCAGGCAAACTCAGTGGTCAAATGTTGACATCATATAAGCCTTATCAGAGGCACAAAATGGCAAATACAGACCTGAATGAGCCCAAGTTTCTTAGATATTCCCACCGAACAAAAAATATTATATAAGTAGCTCAAAAACTTAAAAATAATAAAAGACTAGTGTGTGTTAGCGGGAATTCAAGTATTACATAAGCACCTTGGGGGGGAGTAGGGTTTGAGCTTTGCTTATTTTTGCTGACATGGCGAGAAGGTGGTCAGAATAATGCTTACGTAAAAAAGCGAGAGACGGTCAAGACTGGTGCAGTGACCCGGCCACCCCAAATGGACACATAATAGTTACAAGTGTCGAAACATGGATTCGAGGAGCTTGGTTATGAGATTAAAAGTGGTCTAGAGTTTTTTAATAACTATGAGGTGGTATGAAATAATCTGGACTGGTGCCGTCATCTGGACAGCTGTTGTAGTAGTGCTATGCAACATTAGACGATAACACTAGCATTAGCATGTCTTGGGAGTGAATGTAATAAGTTTCACGTATCTGGGTGGTCATTTTGATTTTTCACACCAGTTTTTTTGGAGTCGTGTATATGGCCTGTGGCGATTTTAATGATGAATCCAAAAACGGAACAGCGGATAAGCGTCAAATTTTGTGTGCATATCGGGAAAAGTGTGATGGAGACTCTAAAATTATTCAACAAGGGTTCAGGGAAGAAAGCATGGGCCATACAAAAGTGTTTCAATGGCATGCCCGGTTCAAGGCCGGTTGGACATCCGTTGAGGACGACGAACACACAGGGAGGCCCAGCAGCTGCACAACACCCACCATTGTTGCCAAACTTAAACAGATCATTCGTCAGAATTGACGATGGACAATACAAGACCTTGCTGAGGAGATGGGAATTAGTTTTGGAACATGCCAACAAATTCTGACTTCTGAATTGGACATGCACCGTGTCCCCACCAAATTTGTGGCCAGGATCCTGACCAGCTGACCATAAGCAGCAGCGCGTTGACGTCTGTAATAAGCTTCGTCAGGTTGTCTCCGACAATGCAACACTCAACCCAACTGAAAAGCCTAACCTCACCAAAATCAAAAAAGATCAGACAGGTGAAGATCAATGTTCAGAGCATGCTCATAATTTATTTTTATGACATTAAGGAAATTGTGAACAAAGAATTCATTCCAGCAGGCCAAACACTCAATTCCTCGTTCTACAATGACATTTTGCAGTGATTGCGTGAAGACGTTGCCCCGAGCTTTGGCGACAACATAACTGGCTGTTGCATCATGTCAATACCCCGTCTCATGATTCCCTTTTCCCTCGGCAGTTTTTGGCGAAAAACAAGATGGCTCTTGTACCCAACTCGTCCTACTCCCCTGATTTAGCCCCCTGTGACTTCTTTCTATTTCCTAAAATGAAGATCAAGCTGAAGGCCTTTGACACCAATAAGAGGATCCAGGATGTACTGGACACTCACAGAAAACAAGATCTAGGAAGCATTCCAAAAATGGGAGAAACTTTGGGACTGGTGTAGATGTGTGGAAGGGGACTAGTTCAAGGGTGATGGTGGCCACTAGGCCCTATTGTAAGTTTTACGAGTTTTATAACATCAATCTGGAATATTTCTGATATCACCTCATATCATAATTCATGTATTTACTAATTCTTTTATAATTTAAATTTGAATAATTTTTTTAACTTTATGACTTTTTAAATTTTACCTGTTAAGTACAATGAATTTAATTTCCTATTGCAACAGAGTTTAGTGTTAATATTTAACACCATTAATTTTACACTTTTACTTTAATAATTACAGGAAATTTATAAATTGAATAAAAAATAATAATTATTCCTGTGAAAAAGTTTCAAAAAAAAAAAGTCTGCAAATATAATGTAAGAAAGACAACGGGGTGAGATGGGGTTGGGGGTTTGCTTATTTTTGCTTACAAAGAGTGAGAGGGGGTCCCAAATGGCCAAAAACGGTGCATATGCAATACTTGAATATCCCCTTATCTGCTACAGTCCAAGAAAACGTCACCTTGGAAATTTAAGAATGTCACAAACAGTTGTTAAAACTCTAGCACATGAATACAAGATCAATATTTACATAGTGTTGCCCATTGTTTAGAAATGTCAAAAAAGGTTGTGGTTGCTGCGAATTGCTGGTTTCATCTTGTTAAAAAAACATTTACATACATCCATTACTGTTCCCGGCATGTGGCCCGGTTCGCTTTTTTATTCAAGTCATATAATTTCCACTACCGGCTTGCTAGGCCTGTCGTAGCTTCATATACCCTATAATATAACTTAAGACTAGGACAGGCACAACATCCAGTCCCAGCCGTTAATTATCACTGTGAAAGGGTAAAACCACATTTCACCAACGATACATTTGTTGGCTATGCCAGCAATCGAAACAAGAACCCTCAGCTATGAAGGCAGACATGATATTGACTGAGCTAAGGTGTCGGATGATTTACAAGGTGTTAATAAAAATAATCAATTTGTTATAAAGAATTATTTTTGGACTGCAGTTGAAATGAAATAAACACCAGAGTTGGGTCAATTGATATTTTACAAACTCAAATCTGAATCTCAAATTTATCTTTGAATCTCGAATCTGAATCTTAGAATAATTATGAACATAAGAGTACCTAAAATAAATATAATGAAATACTAGAAAATACTAGAAAAATAGAAGATGGAGGCATTTTAATAAACTGACCCGGCCACAGGCTGGAAACAGTTCATGAGGATGATAATGATGATAATTATTATTATAAAATACAAATAGTAACTAAATATTAAAATTCTTTCTTACAAGCCAGTCATTATTATAACATTAATACATTCAGTTATGTGTTAAATTACTGATCTGGGGCCTGGTTGTTGAGTTCAGCCTATAATTATAATTGGTTCTGAACCATCAATAGGCAGGACCGGGATTCAAACCCCGATCTTCCTGTCATCAGCAGTCTAGTCTAACATAAGACCATGAGGCCGCCAAAGCGCCAAAATCTTAATTAAAAACTGTGTTTGATTGAGATACAATATAAAAGTTTCTTTTCTCTAAGAAGTCAAATATATTATTTCCCCTAAAAGATCACAAAATTTCTAGAGATTTCTTCCCCTAAAAGATCACAAAATTTCCAGAGATTTCCATGATTTTCTCAACAGTTTTCCATATTGTTCCTGATTGAGGTTATTATACAACTCCTTTGAATCTCAAAACTACAATATTTAATATCAAATGTTGTTGAAAGAGTTCTAAATCTACCTTTTTATAAAATTATTTTTAAAACTTAAAATGTACCACTGGTGAGGTAAACATGAAACACCAGTGGATTGGGGAGTGGGGGCGAGGGTTGTTTTTAAACCCCCATTTTGGCCTGAACTATAATTTAAAATAACACACCAATTTTTAAATGATGTGGAATTTCCAAATATTTTCATGTCTGATTGCTCCTTAAGACAGAGCCTAGTAAACAGTGTCATAATTTGTGTTTCAATGTTGAATAACAATACCAACAGTCTTATTTTGTCTGGTTCACTGCTAACTAAGAGATCAAGGTTTGAATCCTGACAGGTGGCACTGAGATGGTTTTTCACCCTACCATTCACCCTACTTTTCTCTAAAGTCTAAACTATACCTCCCTCTTGTAAAATTATAATGTAAATATAGATTGATAGCCTCTACTGATAATAATACACAATGTAAAATAAATCTAAAACCACCAAAGTTGGCCACAAGGATAATGTATACATCTATGACCCAAGAGGCCTTGGCCATTACCATTTAATGTAGTGAAATAATTAGACCATGCATTCAACAAGTCTACAAACGTCATAAAACTGTTTATATGGCTTCCAGCCCACTTACTTGGCTTCCTTTGACGGGCCAGAGGAACTGCCAGGGTGTTGTGTTGACCATCAACACGTCAAATCCTTGCTCCAGGTAGAAACTGGCGTACTTCATCAGATGTTTCTCCCTCGCCATGAGCCAGCAAGCAGGACAACCAATGGTCTACCCTCAGAATTTTGTATATGCACTTGCAACGGCAGGTTCTTGTCAAGCGTCACATTATCATCCAGACTGATGAGTCTGAGGTTCTTGCTCACCTCACTCGTAGAGTAGAGCTTCTTTTGGAGCCATGACAGGTGGCTCACGCATGTTGGCAGAGGGGAAATCTTCTGGAGTAAGAAATCAGGATTTCAAGCCACAATTAATACAAATGCTACATCTATAAAAACTCTCATTCAAATTGTGTGATGGGAATCAATATTTAAAAAAAATGACATTCATTTAAAAAAAAGAGTTTTCTAGCTGCCTTAAAAGTTTAAAACAAAAGAAAATCAATAGTAAACCCGATGTACAGTACTTTATTGTTTAAAAAAATGACACTTTTCCTGTACCATAAAACCTATTTTACAAAAATAAAAGAGACCAGTTCCGATTGGATTTCAGTGGCCCCTATGAACAAGTTTCAGTGGCCCGCTATGACCCAAGTTTCAGTGGCCCGCTATGACCCAAGTTTCAGTGGCCCGCTATGACCCAAGTTTCAGTAGCCCGCTATGACCCAGTTTCAGTGGTCCGCTATGACCCAAGTTTCAGTAGCCGCTATGACCCAAGTTTCAGTAGCCCGCTATGACCCAAGTTTCAGTGGCCCGCTATGACCCAAATTTCAGTGGCCCGCTATGACCCAAGTTTCAGTAGCCCGCTATGACCCAGTTGTTTCAGTGTGCCCGCTCTGAACAAGTTTCAATGCGCCCTGAACAAGTTACAGTGACTCGCTCTGAACAAGTTTCACCTCACGAGAGTAAAAGAGTTCTAGTTTTCTTGGCAATGATGGAATGAATAATATTAAATAAGGCACTTACACTGATGTTGTATTGCTAGGTTGATATTAAAAAGATATTTGCTCAACATACTTCTCAGAAAATATATATTAGTCTAGTTGTTCCTGAAGCTTATATCAAGCTAGATATGTTGTACATGGTATTACATTACAACAATATTGAGTTTGTGAAAGAGTCAATCCATGAAAAACAGGAATATTAAAACAATAAATATTTCATTTTAATTAACCAAATATGTTTAGTTCAAGACATACCAATTTTTCCAGGAAAGGTATTTTCACATACCTTTGAGCGTTCTTTTACATGCCACAATCAACATGGGACCTACAGTTTAATTTCCCTATGAAGGAAATCATTCTAAGGGTTTTTATCGCTTGAGAAAAATCTGTCAACCCTGGTTAGGTTTGAACCCATTATCATCAGGCCCTGAGGCGAGCACTTCACCCCAAGACCAGAGAGGTCCACAATTTAAAACGTTAGCTATGCATTTTGGTTGATGGATTATTATTAGAAAAGTGTTCACATAGGCTATTGAAATAAATGGTTGTGTTTGGTTTACCTGACTTCCAAGCAGCAGTGGTTTACTAAAACTCGATGTTCCTTTTGCAGTTAAAGCAAACAGTATCCTTAGGACAGTCATTTTTATTTAACAGCTATGTCTTCGTTAAAAGGATCTTATAGAAGTGAATGTACCCTGAAAGAAAATAGAAACAGCTCAATAAAACTATATCACATTATCTTTAACAGTTGGGCTGTGTTCTATCTAAGAGGATTATAGACACAATCTAAAAACTTGAGTTAAAAAAGCAATACATCTTTTTGGGGGTTAGATTGGGCATTTTGTGTTTATAGGGCAATGATTCTTTTAAAATTATTTTAATCGCAAGGATTATTTAAATTGAAGAATGCCAAATAATAATTAATTTAGCATTTATTAATAATATGAATTATTAGGTTTGTGAGACCAAGCTTTTTAAATTTTAAAATCTACATTTTAGTTCAAATTTAAAACAGACCAGACTGTCAATGACACGGAGTTCGAGGTTCAAATAAGGTAGGGTGGTTTTCCTAAATAGTCTCCTAATTTCTCTCTATGCAAATGTGGGTATATTTCCTATAAATTCTACCTTCTTCATCCTTATCCCATTTGTAAATATGTGGATAGATCGAAAGGGTGTTAAAAAAAAAGTTTGAAACACAAGAATTAAAAAATCAATATTGCAAAGAATATTGTATTTTTGTGTAGGCCTAAAGTAAATTTAGAGAGAGCAACAAACATAAAAATTGTATTCACTAGATAAGGGGTCGGCAGCAAATTTCAGTCGATCGCATAAGAAAACCACATCGTCCAAAAAAGAAAGCTTACCTTGCATTATTCCACTATGGTAAAGCCTATAAGATAAGGCCGGTTCCGTTAAGGTAGAATACTACCTCTCAAGGTAAAAGGAGTGCACGTTTTATTTATTTTGTATAAAGCCAGGGACTTAGAGTATTGAAGGAATAAATACAAGACGTATAAAAAGAAAATTAACAGTAGAGTGGAGAAGCGAAGGTGACAAATGTAAAGGTTGAAATTTGCAACCCCTGAACTAGATGGACATCATCTTAATCAGCTAGAGCGGCATCGTACACATCTAGCGACTAGTTTAGCAGATAATGGCAGTAATAATGCTAACAGCCATTTATTAAAGATAGCAATGCCTGGGTTTATTTGATGACTTCAGCATTCCAGGGTGGCTACAAGCTTCTACAATAAATTTACCTGACTTTTCCAGGTTTTCCGAACAACATTTAAAAAAATGTAACTTTCCTATTTAATACATTGATCACATATTTTCAAAAACAATCCTAAAGGCTTTTTATTCTTCTTACTACCCATTCGGGTAATACACCTAAGTACTAATTACACTACTGTACTAGGTATGAGAAGGGTTGAATTCAGAGGAAGTGTGTCTGCATTTGCATGGAGAAAGTAACTATTATGTTAAAACCACCCTGAGTACACCCTACCAGGATTCAAACCCTGATCTCCCTGTCATCAGCAGTTTAGTTTAACACGAGAATGATGCCTTAGACCATGCAGCCACCAAAGGTCTGGTGGCTTTTAAACATCAACATTATTATAAGTTATTTTTTCCATTATTCAATGTTTTAGGTATGTTTTGTGGTGAATCAAATAATACCAGGATTTATAAAGTGTGAAAATTTTGAATAGTTATAAAATTAAAACAAAACTGATTAAGATCACAGGAGAAAATTAATGTAGAAAAATAGATTTTGACAAACCTTTATGTAGACGTATGTTGTTTGCATTATAATACTAGCCAATGATCGTACGTTGTATAATGTAATCTTCTTCTATACATATTAAATTGTTTGTTTAATTAATATTATTTAAATTGTAATTTGAAAGGTCAAGATGAGTTGGGTTAGTGCGGTATTACATTGTCATATTTATTTTATAAAGCATCTTTGATCAAAGAAATATGATGTAACTTTGATGATCCTTTAAATATATTTTACAAACCTTTCATAAAATATTTATGTTATAGAACATGTGTTAGGGTTTTATCAAAGAAAATGGTGACATTTGAAACATTAGAATCACATAAGAAGCAGTTAAAAATGTAATTGTACAGTACAAACAGAATGAGAGTCCAAACTTTTATAGTTTATAAAATAAGTGTTTCTTATTTATTTAAAGGAGCAACTTTTTTAAGAGTTTCTCTGTCCATTCATTAAGATTTTTCATAAATTCTGGCTCTTCAATTTCAAATTCTTACAGCAATAATAATAATAATATTTAGCACCGCGTCTTACTACCCGTTCGGGTTATACACTTTAAGTACTAATTACGCTAATGGATTAGGAATTGGGAAGGTTTAATTAGAGGAAGTGAACCTGCAATTGCGTGGGGATAAAATGGAAAACCATTTAGGAAAAACCACCCCCAGTTCACCTGACCGAGATTCGAACCTCGATCTCCCCGTCCTCAGCAGTCGAGCTAAACACGACAAGCGTGTTAGCCAACTACGCCACCGAGGCAGGTTTCTTACAACAAAAAGTTAATTCAAATTGCCCAACGTCTATTGTACAAACTTTGAAAGTGATGTGATGTGATGATGTGATGTGATGTGACGACCTCAGATCTTTTATCAAATACAAATTTTTCTTTTATAAAATAAATCAGGGAGTCAAATCAATATATTTATTGGTTCTGGTTCTTGTTCCGTTTCTTCAAACAACCATATGAAGGTTCCAGTTTAGAGAAAATTAAAAGTTCCTGTTCTTTTCGGTTTTCCAGTTTTTTAAATATGTTTATTTGGTATTTATTTATATTACCATCTTAAAATTTGTAAAAAATAATTTACAAGAAAATAAAATTTATTTATATAAAAAATACAAAGGCATATCATGATTAATTAAATCGATAATTTAACAATTCATTTAACATCAAAAGGCATCAACCTCGCGATTTTTTGCTTCACTACTGGTAGCTTAAAGGGTTTTCTGATTTAAAAAAAGTAACATCATGAAGGATATAGTATCTTTTTATGATGCATTTCTTCTGAAGGTATTTCCCAGATACAATGAAGCGTTTCTGAACTTTTGATTTGGAGCTAAGGGCTTCCAGTTCTTTAACTTTTTTTAAACTCACGCTGGACTTCCTAACTTATATAAATGTTGTGAGGTTTTTTTTAAAGAAAGGAAAAGTCCCAATTGGTCTCAGGTTTGCAAACTCTATTACTAATGTCCCTCAAAAGTTTATCCAAATACTTGTACAATACATGAATCATGGGTGTTTCTTTTTGAAAAATGAGAGAGCAATTAGAGAACATATTAGCACTTGATATGACAAAAGGAATTTCGTCTTTCATCAAAGTATTTTCAAAGTACAGAGAAATTATTTTGTCGTACTTGTTTTTCATCAATGATGACTTGTGAAGTGGTACAAATTCTAGAAAATATTTTGTTACAGAAGGCCATTGCTCAAGGAGACGAACAGCTGCTGGTTCTAATGTCAACCACCTTGAGAAGAAATGTTTGTTAAAAACTTTGGAAGGAAGCCGAAGATCATGTTTAATATTCCTTAAGTCTTCCAATCTTACTGCAAAATCGTGAAAAAAATTGTAAACCAATACAACAAGTTTAGACACATATTCCCAAATTCATACATGCCCTTTAATTTTCAAAGATATCAGGCCAGAATTTCTTCAACTTGCCTAAAAATTTATACTGAAAATTATACAAATTTACATTAATTATTCATAAAAACTTCATATACTCCTTTTTAGGGAGTTTAGGGACCTAGAGTTAAAAAAGAGGGACTTTTAGGGACTGAGTATGAGTTCTATCCAGTGGGGTCCTCATGTAGGTGGCCTGACCAGTTTTCCCGGAAGATACTGGCTACCAACCTTTTAGTGAGTGGCAACTAGGGAGGGCCCCTTCTCTCTTATTCACTCCCCCACAGACCTCGACAGAGATTTAGCACCTTTCGATAAAAACCCCTGGACATTGCCCTGGGGCCACCATGAGGAGGCACTTTTCCAGCATTACCGGACAAGGACATCTCGATTAAGTCCGGGCAGTTGCCCCGAGGCCAAGCACATCTCAAACCCATTGGACTTCGACACTAACCCGGCGCTACCCCCTTGTGATTTTAACAGGAAATGGTTTTTAATATTCTTGTATGATTGTATGATGTGTACTTGCCCATGTTTAATTATTACGTTAAATGGTTTATTTTATCTATATTATAAATTTAGTTTATTAACTCATGAAAGGTTAGGATAAGCTGGGTTGGATAAGTGTCATAATAGTTAATATAAACTAGTTGTGTTATTTCGATGACATCTACAATAATATGTTTTACTTCATCTATAATTTAGTTGGTATGGATACTTGTGATCACCTATAACAATTTAAATAGTTTGAAGTTAAATTAAATGAAATAAAGTTAATTGTGGTCATCATAAACAGTTTTTATGCCTTCGTAAATATGGTATAAATTATGTTTGGAGTTTAGTGAAATGTGTTCAAATAATTCTAGAATGGCCCGTCTCTTAGGTGATTGGAACTTTTTATAGTTTAATTTAAAACTTTTTTGGTTTAAATCGATTCTACATATTTTAAAATTGTTTGGAATAATATAGGCCTATGGTTGATATCAATCTTTTTGATATTCTAAGAAATAAACGGCCTAAAACGGGACGGATAAGGCGTACTAAACACATAAATATGTTAACTCACCATTGGGTTATAGTCTAACATTTGTAGACGACTTGAATTAGGTTAGTTTTAATTTTTTTTTTACCATACAGAATGATTTTATAGTGTTAATTTTGTTATTACTGGTAATTAGCTTTTGTGTGTGTATGGATGCTAAAAAAAAGTAATATTTTCATTATTTTATTAGTTTTGTTACTATTGTAAATTAGCTTTTGTGTGTATGAATGCCAAAAAAAGTAATATTTTCATTATTTGACATAGTGTATAAAAAATTAAGGAACCTGGCCCGGGGGGCGTGCACCATTCTCACAAATCGCAAAAATCAATTCACCTAGTGTTTGAATTATTTCCTTGAAAATGTTGTATCTGGCGCATTTTTGTTAACAATACCTGCTTAGCATGGTTTTATGTTGAATCCATAATTAATTTATTTACTTTTTTTTCAAAGACCAAAAAGATTAAAAAGTTATTGAAACTGGGGTATAATAAAAAAAAAGCCTACTCTAGTCTAAATATACTTGTATGCTATTTATATAATATATTTACTTAACAATGGTCTGTAACTATTGAGACCTAAAATAATTCATGAGCCTTTACTTAATTAACACCATAAAACAAAATGTATTTATCTATGCTTTAAATACAAACCTGTCTACTCTGTAATGTAGAGTAGTGTATTGATATTACCTAGTTTCTCCAAATAATTGATGAAACTTTATTCATAAAAAAATCAACATCAGTAGATGAACGGTATAATACATAGTAAATGTAATAAATGAAGTTTCCAGTTTTGTTTAAAAATAATAATAATACACATAGCGTTACACAATGTATTTATGCTTGAATACATGAGCTAAAAACAATGCGCGTGCGCGTGTCTACTCTATACAGCTTTTAACGTCACACTTTACAATTTTTTACAATGTTGCGGCGCAGCTGTGAATAAACTACTGCGTTGGAACTTGGGAACGGGTGGCTTGAATATTAAACAATGAATGACCCTGAACTGTATCACAGTCCGTAAATAAAGCAACTTATGAGAGCGCACTCGCATGCAAGAGTGAGAGATGGGATCTTGGCATTTTAAAATAAACTGAAGAAATACAACATATGATATAACGTCATATTAGAATGATAAAGACAGATTTCCGATCATAGGTGCGCAGTCTATGTTGGGCACCTACATTCAATAAAAGCACAAGAATAAGTGAGAAATAGTTTTTAATACTTATAAGAAAAAAAAGAACATGTATAAGACAAAAGAATGCCATCGGCTACATTAGGTTGAAGAGTAATAACAAGATAAAAGAAATTAGATAAACGTTTCATTGATAAGTAGGCCCCTACACACAGAAGTGGTATGCGTTTACTATCCTCAACAGTCTAGACGTGAACAGTGGCGTAAACCTTTATGCGCTTGGGGCGAATGTTATATTGATTACCCCCTCCGCTTATTATTATCATATTATTATTATTATTATTATTATTATTATTATTATTATTATTAGCACCGCTTCTTACTACCCGTTCGGATTATACGCACTTACGCTAATGTGTAGTGGTAGGGTGATTGTGAGATGAAATGAAGGACCTACAGTTTAACGTGGAATCCGAACCACGGTGGAGGCCTGGCATTCCCCACATTCACAAGATGTCTTGTCAGAGGTGAAGGAAGGGTTTGGTAATCAGATAAATCTGTGCCGGGACCGAGGATTGAACCCCGGCCGCCAGCACAGAAGTCTGACACCTTACCCCTAGACCACCAGGCCACCTATTATCATATTAAGTTTCTTTTTAATCAGTTATTGCTTGCAATTATTAGTGTTATACACTGATAAAATATGAACTTTCCCAGGGGTGGCTCGTCCCTAAGGCGCGCGCCCCCCAACCCCACGAATCCCCAGTTCCTTTTAAAGTTATTATTCGCACTCTCACGACAATTTTATCTTACCATAATAGTTTCAAGAAAAAATATGTTTTTGGTTTAAGTAATAGCAGGCAATGTTTTTAAATTGGCATGCGGTTGGGCGCTCAACGGTCAGCGCCTGACATAGTGAAACCAAACCTTCCCTCCCCTTAACCTGTTGTCCTCCTACTGCTTTGAAGGCGCACTCCCTCACGCGCCCTAAGGTTGAAAGCTTGTGAAAGGTGTATAGCGTGAACCAGCAATAATTGATGTCAGTCATCCTGCGTGCTCCTGCATCTTGAGGATGTGTGTGGCGTGTGTGTTTATAATAATATTATGTAGGGTTATTTTAGGATAATGTTTATTTGAGTTATATGTTTTAATACTTTTGGTAACTAGGCTTAATATTAATAGTTCAATTCAAGCGCTTAAGACAACGAATATTGCAAGATTAACTCTTGATCTAAAAAGAGAATAGAATTCATTAGGTAGGCCATTTCCTGAATTTTGTATGGAACAAAGTTAAAACATACAAACCTATATATGTATGCACATTACACAGCTGCAGAGTTTCTACAACACATCCACGTCCTTTGGGGGAAGTTTATTTATTTTTTATCTGTCCATGTTGTTTGTGATATTAACTTTTGAGTTTAACTAAATGAATATTTAGCAAAACATATTCCGAAATTTGTGTCTTCTTTTAAATATATTATTTAGAAATAATTTATTAATTAAACAGGCTGCGCCCTCCAGTGTCTAAAGTGACGAGCCGCCACTGAACTTTCCTAGCCCAAATGGATACAGCATGTTTGATAATATCACTGAAATCAAGACCAGGGGTTAGTTACGTTTTTAACTTTCTATTGAAATAATCACCAATTTCATAAATCTATATTGAAATATTGCAGATATATTTTGAATATGTCTTTATAAGTTTTAATTTTTAAAAGGTCGTTTACACGATGCAAATATGTATCTGTAGTTATGATACAGCTGAATCTTGTGAATAAAGTTTGGCTAGATTTTAACATACATTGGAGCTTAATAACCTGCTCATGACATTGAAGATCCAAATCATTTTAAAAAGACTTACATTACAAAGGAAACCAAAAAGTTTATCTAGTCTTTACCACTGTGAAAAGCTTTATGAAATTTCAGCATGAATTTTATCTAAAATTTATCTTAGGTAATGATAGAATTTATCTTAGGCAACGACGAATTTCTAGTGGCGTATTCAATTCGGCACAAGATGCATTTTCACTAAACTTTTTTTTCCCCCTAATACGCCTAATCCTTATCACACCCCATTCTTCCCACAAAATTAATGTTCAGCTTTAGAAATGGCTATGTTACTGGGTTAATTCCTCTGTTACCAACCAGTTCATCATCCGTTTTGGGGGTCACATGTTCTCACAGTAGACTAAACTGCCAATGATGGGGAGATCAAGGTTCAAATCTCCGTCGGGTGTACTGATACTGAGGTGGTTTTTTTTTTTTTTTTTTTTCAAAAATCTTTCCATTCTACCTCCACAGAAATGCGGGTACACTTCGTAGTAGCTTTTATTTAAAAAAAAGTTTTGTATTGGTATTTGTTAACTTTATCATTTATATGTTTACTATTATAAACGTGATAATCTAATAAAATAATAAAAAATAGGCCTAAATTAAAGTTGGCTTAACCATCACATAGGCCTATTGTCACAAAAATCATCGATTGTTTATAAGAGATAAATGTGCATAGAAAAGAGAAAAAATTATTGAGTGTTGTAAACAATAATCTTACGAAGAAACGCTGGCGCTGAAAGAGGAATAATTGGTTAATCCTACTAACCGTAGAATAATATTTTCAGAGCGTGAAGATATCCCACTTCCTTTCCATGAAAGATAGTCTACTCCTATTAAATAAATAAATTTGGTGATTGATATAGAGACTATTTCTAATCACCAGATATTTTCTTTGCTCACAATGTTTAACTGGTCATAACCCCCATCCAGTGGCGTCTCGTAGCTAAGATTAGTGGGGGTGCTGCTCCAGAATTTTTTTTAGCCTTTGTTTTAAAATTGTGTAAAAGGAAAAAAACATGTATAAAAAGAAAATTTATTCAGGAACTTGATAAAATCTTAATAAAAAAAAATTTACTTACTCTAACTTAAATTGTTACAGTTCAAGTTTGATATATTCATTTAAAAATGAAATCCATTCTTCTTGTTGTTGCTTTTGCCTGGCTGAGATATTAGAATATCAGATGTAGAACGACCTCTTTTCTTAACTGTAACTTTCTCATGTAGAGATAGCTGTGAAAACTTAAGCTGTTGAAGTTCAATTACAGTCACAGAACTTATTTCTTGGTGGATTCAAGGCCATGGTTAAAGTTTTCTGTTAAATAAAAGAACCGAAAAAACTTCATCAAATAGAATAGCTGGAATCAGAATAATAATCTAATTCTACACTCTTCTACACTTTTTCACATTCAAGAATCTTGTATACGGTTTTTAAGTACAACACACGCTGAGTAAAAAAAACTTCCTTCCACCATCACGCCAGAGCTGGCACTGCGAGAGCAACAGTGCTCTCTCTACCTGGCAGTCCCGTCTTCCTCTCCACCCGCCTCCTATGTGCGCATGCGCACAACAGTCAAATGCCACGTCGCTGGCACTGTGAAGCGCACAGTTCCATACAAAGATGTTTGTATATTTTTCCTAAACTGGGGGCTGGCTACTGAAGTACTGACATTAAGCTTAAGGAATATTTATAATACTACAAAAATAAAGAAATAATTAAAGAAAACAGGACTCATTATATTAAATGTTATCGATAACATCAAGTGTAATGGGGGTGCTGCAGTTCCGCAGTGCCTAACACGAGTCGCTATGGCCTCCTTCCCCTCCCCATTTTATTTATTTTCAGATCTGCGTAGATCTTGGGGCAGCCCCAAACTATGGTAAGGGGCTCGAGCCTCCTTAAGACCCCCCGACCCCACTTACTCGTCTCGTTTCAAGAAACGTCCTTTGTTTTTCAACATCATATGAATATATGAAAAAAAAAAAAAAAGAAGTACAGTGTTTGAAATGTTGACACAGCTTATTTTGCAATCTGAAGTTTTTCGAGGTGTATCTTAAACATGAATATTGAAATATTCATTAAGTAATATTTGGTTGATGACATTAATTAAAACCGTAGTAAGAGTAAAAGACCTAAACATTAGGTTTTTATCTGTATTTGTGGACCAACAAATTCCAGAGGGTTCTAAGTAATCCCAGGCGGGTCCGGACCACAACCTTACTACGCCATTTTTTCCTGCCACTGAGATACCCAGGCTTCGTCCCATGCTCAAGGTTATTCTTCACTGACTAAGATCTCTTATTTCCGCTTTTTAGTTATCTGATGGAATATATCATCGATCCAAGAACGTTCCTTTACGTTTTCACAAGTTACTAATAATTGTAGGAATACCAGACGGCTTTACATGACCGAAACCCACCTTGGTGGCGTAGTTAGCTAACGCGCTAGTTTCGTGTTTAACTAGACTGCTAAGGACGGGGAGATTCAGGTTCGAATTTTGGTTGGGTGAACTGGGGTGGTTTTTTCTAAATGGTTACCACTCTCCCTCCACGTATATATGGATTGACTTCCTCTAAATTCAACCTTCCCAATTCTTAAGCCATTAGAGTAAAAAGTACTTAAGCGTATAGCCCGAATGGGTAGTAAGACGTGGTGCTAAATAAATAAATACATGATCGAACGGTGGTACAACGATCGATATCTCCTTTGTTTAGTTTTGACTCCATATCAGTGATAGTTGTGGCTATGATAGGTATTAAAATTTAGTTTTAAATTTAATTTATTTAATAATAAACCATCCGAATGGTGGTCTATTCGAATTTAAATGCACTGAGGGAATTGCTTATGTACTTGTTACGTTGCAATAACAGTGGTTTATTAATTTTTAAGTACGAACAGCGACCACTAAAGGGCTGTTAACACAGTGTTAGTAGACTAATGCAAGTTTACTATTATTAGCTTACTAACATGCTAGTTGTGTTGACACCCATCTTTCACTTGTATTAGTATCGCTTCTAAAAACATGGTTGAAAATGAAGTGGTGTTAACTGATCTCTCTATTGGAGACTTTTTTTCATCACTGTGTCTCATTTCTCGTTCAGGTTATTAATACGCATACACTAATTACGCTTATGTGTTAGGAGCTAGGAAGGATGAATTTAGAACAAGAATGGGCGGTAAAATAAATTACATTTTTTCAGTAAACGCAATTTATCATAATTAGTTGACCTATTTAAAAAATTGTTTATATAGACAACATAAAAGAGTTAGTGCTTAGTATGTTCTCATATTTTTAATTCTTAATAGATTAAAATGTGTTTCAATTGATCCCAAATAATTATTATATTATTTTGCTTGCTTTGTTAACTCACTTAGCATACATGATAAATTGAATTAAACTCAAATAAGGTCAATAAATCCCAATACAACCAAACTTGGTTTGGCATTTTTAAATAGGCCTAAACCAGGTTTTATCAACCCAATTTTAAGTGTTGGTGTATTAATAACAACATATCATGTTAAATGCTAGCTAGCTAGGCCTAGAATATTCCTTTAAAATAATAATTAAATAATTTGTAGTTTGGTTTAAATATAAACTATCTGATTTGATATTATACAATAATATTATGTTGTGTATCTACTCAAGTTGCCAAAGCATTACTACAAAGTGTTTGAAGTGTATGGGCTGAATATTATAAATTAAAACCTATAAAGCTGGTTAAAGTGTCAAATACGGAGATTGGAAAGCGTGCCGGTGATTTCGCGGGAAAACCGCCAGCCATTCATACCTTACTTGCCGATAGCACAAATATTATGTTGCTGGAACTGGTCACGGTACTACAATGTTGTATCATATTTTGTAATTGTATGTTAAAAAAATTACACATGCCACGCTGACTGGTAGGAAATGATGGTTTGATCAAATTATTTATTACATTTGTTTACCGATATTAAATAATATCTCTCACAAGACACATTTGCAATATTTACGTAAAATTTTATTTTGGACACTTCTTGAGAATATGTACGCCTGATATCACTTTACAATATCCTCTAGCACAATATCATTGGCATTTTTACCTATATAAATCCAGTGCTTAAAATTCCACAAAAACTCATTATTTTCATAACATTCCACAAACAATTGTCCCCCACACAACCAATTTTTTAGTTGCCACCATTTTGAAAGGAAGGTGACTAACTTTTTTAATTGCAAGGGGACTTGTTTGTTAGTAGCTTACTTGTCTGTTTACACGGTGCAAGCTGTGCGTGCGACGCCAAATTAATGTAATTGCGTTAGTCAACTAGTACGTGACAACGGGCCTTAAGGGCAGGCTGTGATTGGCCCAAGTGACTTCCGTGATTGCCAATGACCTGTAATGATCTTGATTTGACCCTAAAGAATATTTCAAAGATTTTACATGATTCTCCTTTTAATTCTATATATTAAACATATGTTTCTTTTATTTGAATTTTATATTCTATTATTCCATGCCTAAAATAAGTCCTATTATACATTTATAGTAGTTACCAGATTCTAACTAAAAAAGTACTAGTTGTTTTTGTTGTTAAGTTAACACCCTGAAGCTAGAAGGCATCAGCCATTGTAACTAACGTCAGTGTGTTGATGCAGTTGGTTGATACGGAGTATTTAGAGATGGCTTCCTGTTCTGGAATATGATAGAGCTTTGTTCTAATGTTCTATTGGCTGAGGTGCCGGGAATTGGTATCCGCTTTGGTCTCTCTCTGATACAAGCCTTCGGTCTGATAAGACGTATTTTTGTGACGAACAAGTGGATAGGCACGCTTCGCGTTCGCGGAAAATCATGAAGATTTGTTATCAAGGGCATTCAATGCAATCCTACGCTTCAATGTATTAAACATTGAATATATATACATACTCCAAATGAGTGCGGGGTGTTAAATGATTTATTTTAGAAAGGTGCGGCGTTTGGTAAAGTAACGATGATCATTTTTCCAACCACGTAGCAAGTTTTAAATTATTGAATAAATCACTAGTAAACCAGAGTCGGACTATTTCATATTATACCCATGTGTGTCAGGATACGAGGTAGGACATATGGCGTCCAACGAGGTGTGACAGGAGGAACCCAAGATCGGACGTGACAGACCTAATGTCCTAACTGGCAGCAAGCGGACTAATGGTTCTTAGGAGAATCGATGTATAATAGATATTTAAATTTTTTACCCAAATTTTGACAGTGTTGTTCTTTTGCATATACTACACTAAAAATAAAGATGTAATATTCCATTTTAATACATTCTGGACAAAAAATAAACTGACAAAAATAATAAGATTTTGGCTTAATCGAATATCGAGATTGAACTGGGAACTGGGAAAAGAAATCACGGATTTGTGATTTTAAGTTTTAATTGATTCTTATCTGTGCTTACGGGCTCAATTTAAAAATATATACTTTTTTTTATAAGACATCAATAAATTGGTATTAAATTTAGTTATCATGTACCTGAACATCAAATCACTTGTTATAAAATAAATATTTACACTAGTTATAATAATGTTTTTAAAAATGATAATGGCTTGTTCCTTAGCTTTTGTTCAATTTGAGTGTAATTTTTACATTTAATACTCCTAATTTTAGTCACTCTATTAAATCATCAAACTTAAATTTTAGCGCTATCTTTGAATTTTGTTTTACATTAGCTGGTTAATTAAACTGTTTAAAATCCTCTTGTAGATTAAATTTTATTAATATAGAATGTAACTTTAACATATAGTAATACTAATTTTATTTCATTAATATTAAATCATCACATTAAAATTTAAATGCAGATCTAAATAAATTATTAGCTATCACATAAAACAGTTTTAAATACCACGTTTTGCTATGTAATTTATCTCGAAAGTATATTTAAGGTTTTTTTAAAAGATTGTACTTCCTGCTATATCGATGATTTAATTACCTACTAAATATGACACAATCATTGATCTCTATAATATTACTGGATGGACACCCGCGACCAAAATTTTCGAGCTGTCATCTGCACACTATTGTGTAAGAGAAAAAGAAACTTTTGGGTATCTCTTTCGCTCTTATACACATAAAAGGCAATATGGAATTTCTACATCTTTCGCTAATTTTTATGAATTTATGAGATATATCAATGTATGATAAGTTGAACGAAATTAAAGTGTTAAGAAAAAGTTTGACTATCATAACTAAAATCAACATTTGTGACTTGTTTCTTTAAATAAGTCGATGTTGGCTAATATAGTAACACTTCCTACGAACTTCTAAACTAAATGATCATTTGAACGTAAGACTTCTACACAAAGTTAGTAATTTGAACAAAAGTTATCAGGTTTTTTGTGACCTTATTTCTTTACAGTTATCAAACTCTCTTTTATCCCATATACACAGTCCAGTTAATAGTTAGTTTTTGCCAACAAACATTGAGAGTTTGAAATTTAAAGATGTCACGTAGTTCCGGGTCCTAAAACATTTTCCGGGTGTTCGACCTTGGCGCACTGTCATATTGAAAAATGGCAGCAAAAACTTTTTTGCTCTATATTACCGTTCTGGTTGGTCCTTAATAAATAATATAAAAAAGACGATTTGCTACAACTTTGGCTAAAACTTTTTTTTTGCTGAGCGAGTAGTGTCCAACCTTTAGAGGCGTAAAGTAGAAAATATCCTGAGAATTTTTTTAAATTCTCGTATCTCCCTAATTTTTTTGATGTTATTTATTAATTATTGCATATCGACTCTTAGCAACACTAATAAAATGTTAACCAGCTCATGTTCACACCACCACTAGGTAGATCTCCCGGTGCCTTTAAGCCTAATACACAGCTGATGACAACCTTTACTGCTTCTGTGATTATATCTTGTTTCGAAATCCTCGTCAGCTTCATATAAGAGTAATATCTCGCTAAATCTTTCTGATTTTTCTTCTTCTTCAGAAACGATTAAAACCTGTTGCGCGTTTCCGCATGTTTGCCCATTGCAGTGACAGCATATAATAGATAATTTTATACCCCTTTTCCTACAACCACAAGCTGCACCGCATCTTACCTTGAATTTACATCAAATAAATTTGAACAAAGCCTGAGGAGCCGTATCCTTGGTGTTTCTGACTGGAGTAGGTCCAATTTCGCTTCTTTATTAGCCCCACTCTTGTGGAACTTTGTGAATGCCATACCAAGCTTGTACTTGGTGGCAAGTCCTAAATAAGTGCTGTCGTGCAGACTATCGTGTAGGGGACAGTGTAGCAAAATTGAATTCACTTTTCGTAACAGATTTAGCAAAATGCTGGTAGCGAAATTTCTAATAATTCATTTTCTTTATCACCCCCATTTAATGCGACCAGAAAGCGTTATCTGACTGTTGAAATACTCTTTAGGTCTAAGCTACGTTTCTTGAACAGTTGCACACTTTTGTTTGAATGCAGTTTCTTTTCAAGAATAGTGAAAAACTTTTTTTTCCAGGATTGAAAATAGCAGATGTTGTGTCGCAGCCGCTAATTGAATAAGGGAACATTATGTTATTTGCTGCTGCTTCTACATACTGAAAACTCTGAGGATAGTACAGTTTTTCGGTAATATTTCCTTTGGCTGGCTTTCAAAAATAAATATTTAGATGTGATCTTGCTAATTCTGTCAATAAAACTAGAAGATATATGTCTTCATCTACAATGATAATAGAATCGTATGCTGAAGACATGTCGATGGCTGTGTTTATTATCAAATTGTCAGCATCGTCTGTAACCTATTTTACAGAAAAATTAGCTTGATCTTAAAATCAGCATTGTCAAATAGGAACTGAGAGAAGAAACCGGCTTTATTTCAACTCTAGGATGCATAATACAGGATATTTGGAACAGCGCCATTTCACTGTATGATGAGAAAAACAACAACGCCGACAAAACGTTAATGAGATTTTTCGATCAAAACTTGTTGTATACAAATGCACCTTATCCTATTTGTAATGGCGATAAAAATGAACATGGCCTCCCACAGATATTATAGCATGTGATAAAGTGGTGAATTTTTTCACCACCTGTCCAGGGTGCCACATTTGTTTGAAAAAATTAGATCAACAAAAAAAAAAGTAACGACTCTAAAACAACGGTATCGACGACCTGCATAAAATTATCAATCAGTAAGAGGATTTTGTTCTGTGTTGTAGAATTCCAATCTTATATCTTCCAAAATAATAGCAGCTGCGGCTTGAACGAGTAAAAGTCATTCTTCATGTTTGTTGGATTTTTTCTCCCGTACCAGGCGTCCGTCAGTATTTTACACCCAGTATTCCAGAAGCAGGCAGTTGGTGGTTTATTCATGGTATCTACAATAGTAATATCATCGCCGTACTTCTGTAATAAGTATGCTTTGACTGTTCGGATATCTGGCCAATAATACCCTTCAATCTGATTTATAACATCGTTGAGGGAGAATTGACATTTATTAGAATTCTCGCTTAAATAAAAAATATATATTCTATCGCATCATTCCCGTTGCTAGCCAACCGATGCTCTCTTTTTAGTCCAGTTGATGGTAAATGGTAGCATTTTTTCTTGCATAATTATGGTATTTCGCATCCACCACTACTAATTAAAAAAATGTTGTGTGCGGTCAGTTATCATTCAACCCCAATCATCGTTGCGATTCCCTGTTACTTTCAAGACAGTGTCTTTCACAGATAGCTTCCACACATTATAGACTGTATTTCGTACGACAAAACAAGTTTTTTTTTTGCTTACTTACAAATTCTTCAGGTATTTCTTCACTGCATAGACAGCATGCATTTCGAAAATAAATGTCAGCACAGCTGAATTCACCAATGCCGGTGACAAAGACTGTGGAGCTGCATCACTACCTCGATGATAAGTCGCCGCAATCAATTTATTATTGTTATAATGCTTTTGGCACGCACTGTGCGTGGCCACTTTGTAAAGAAGCACTCATTTTTTTATTTTGACGTTATAGATTCGAAGATTTTTTATACCTCTCGCTTGCACTTCAATTATTTAACCTTAATTTAGAGTTTTATCACATGTTATGAAACAAATGTTCACTTGAGAAACAGCCATTGCAACACCCAAAACACTGTTATAACCCAAACACACACACACACTCAACAGTAAATTCCATTAGAACCGAGGTTGAGGTGCTCAAAGTCCAAATGTTTGGTAATACGGGAGAGAAAATTTTGAGACCCTTCAACCGTTGAATATAATTTGAAAAACTAAATATAAGCCAAAAAATAAGTAACCTAAGATTTCAAAGGTAAATATCTACCACGCGGGTGGCACAAACTTCCAATACTATGCACCTGCAAGTTTCTCTCCCTCCCCTTGTAGACGCTCCGTTTGGGGAAAATGGTTGGTGGAGGGGGAGGGGGTTGTTAACGTCTCATAAGCTTATCGTATGGTCTGACAGTAGGCAGTAGT
Source organism: Timema cristinae (assembly GCA_039000515.1). NCBI lineage: Eukaryota > Metazoa > Arthropoda > Insecta > Phasmatodea > Timematidae > Timema > Timema cristinae. The sequence continues at coordinate 11,225,678 of JBCFYV010000003.1, forward strand.
GTCCAAGCCGCTTCTACAAATGATCAAATAACAACGATAAACGCAAAACGGTAACCTTTTTCAAAAATTGTCGGAATATTCTCCAATTTAAGCCACTAAAAATCTGAAACTATTCAACCAACAAAAATATTTCTAGACAAAAGTTGTATAAAATTTACTCCTTTATAATATTGTAAATAACTAACTTGATCATAGTATCAACCGGAAAGTAGATGTACGTAGAGAAAAAAAAAAACATGTTTTGGCCGCCATTTTTCAAGATGGCGATGTGAATGATGGTCAGTAATATCTATATTATACTGGAATGACATTAACATACGCATTGTCAAGGACCAAAGCATGACACTCAACTTTATCATATCATCTGCTTCATTGGGGTTTGGGGGGTGGAGAGAGAGAGATTTAACGGTTTCTTTCAATTTTCTTATGCGAAAACATGTAGGCTTGTAGAAAGTATTATTATATTACAATTTTAAAAAGAGTTGGTTCATATATTTTATATTGATTTCAGAAACTATATTATGCTGAAAGTTTGATAACTATAACTAAACAAGTTAGCTTAAAACAGTATTATATTTCATTTTCTGTCCAGGTGTCATTTTTCAATTTCAGAATATGATATCTATGTGGTGTTAAGCCTCACTAAAATGTTAGATGATAGCTTCGACTAATATGATTTATTAATATATATATATATATATATAATATTTGTTTGAATAACAAACTTGTGTAGAAGTCTTACGTACAAACTATAGTTTAGGTTATAGGCTTGTAGGAAGTAATGTTCTATTAAACCCTGATTTTAGTAGGAATCCCAATCTGTGAGGCTTTATTTCTTACCAGAATACTATCATATATTAGTATTTTGGTAGAATAAACGGCCATTTAGAACAGAAGTTGAAATTCCCTACTGTAAGGTCTTTTATCCTACCTAAACACACTAACTATAGAGTAGGATTTTGGTACAAGATAATGCCTTCCAAACAAGCTTCCTTCAAAAATCATCGTATATATTAGTCTACATAAACTTATTTAAAGAAAAAATTACCAGTTTCGAACTATCTTATGTTCTTCACAGCTTTTAATAACACATTTATTTAACTAAACTAATCTCTTGTATTTCATATATTCAATCAAATTAATGAACGATGGCAAAATGCCACCTTGATCTGTATGGGCTTAGGAGAGAAAAAATACCCGAAGGCTGCCTTCTCTCTTACACATGGTGTGCAGATTACAGCTAGAAAATTTTAGCCACAGATGTCCATTCAGTTATATTATAGAGATATATGGCGGTGGCGCGTCAAGGTCGAAAACTTAGAAAATTATCTAGAACCCGTAGCTACGTAAACCTTTTAATTTTTGTAAGTTAATCTTTTTTTAATGTCTTTATTGACTAGGCTAAAGCTACTATCACACGATACTTGTTTGTACTAGAAATCAAGTGTGCTGGCTAGCGCCTAGATATTTATATACTAGCTAATACAATAGAAACGGGACTAGACTATTCACCCGTTAATGGTTTGGTACTAGGTTCTAGGGCAAATGTTTATAAAACGTCAGAGATTAATTTTGGGTGCAGCAGCTGCATTAATTATTAATAATGATATTGAGAATTATGAGAGGGAGCGTAGGAAAAGAATATGGGCACAGGACTGGCTGGAAAGACAAAATAATGGTCGTGGTATGTGAAAAATGATACATTCAGAGATTAGGTAAGATACATTCGGGGCGACACTAACGTTTAGTATCTCCCTAAATTTGTATTCATTTATTTACGATGCTCATGGGTGTCCAAGTACAGTATCCTTGATACACAAATGTTCTTTTTTTAGGCCTACGCATACTTTATTTCTAAAAAATAACCCAAGGTTGTCATGCTATCAAGTTTATTTAGATTAAAATTGTGTCTAGATCACAGTTTGTCGTTTTTAGATGGCATGTTTTTAATTAAATAGATATTAAATATATTATAATATTGTGGTAATTTGGTATTATATAAACAAGGATGCTTAGAATAATTTTCTGCCAACAACAAAATCACATCCGATGACCATGTGGGCGCCATTTCTACCATTTCTCTCTACACACAATCTCAGACTGCATTGATTGGTCGAATTACACAGACTAGTATCGGAACTAGTATGACAATAGCGCCTGTTCTAGCCTCATAATTAGTATGGCAGCCAGTACCATGAGGCAGAACCAGTATAATTTTTCTGATTCACACTACGCTGGATGATGACATACTAGCTATAGTATGATTTTGGTAGGAAGAACAGTAAAAGTTAGTTACTAAAACTATTTTAATATATTCATACATCACGTGATGTTATCTGCAGTTCTTTCTTCTTATAGATATTACCAATATCTATAAAATAACAATAGTACTATAGTAAAATGTTATCAATGTTGACCACCAAGAAATATGTTTGAATTTTCTCCACTGTTCTTCCAACTAAAATCAGGGTATAACACTGAATTTCAAGTATGAGCTAATGTCGTGTGATACGGGTATAATAGCCATGTACTGGCTGGGACAGTCAAGCTGGGAGCCTAGCAGACGACGCTTGATGACCATACTTTAACCTGTTTCTAGACCGTCTACAATACTCAGAACCTACGCATAATAAACATGGCCTCCGTATAGGTTGAACGAAAACAAAATAATGTTTGCCATTGAGTAAACTTAATGATTATATAATTATTTGTATATTATGTACTCATTAGTAATAGCATATAAGACTAAATGGTTATACTATATCATAACCTCTAAATTGCGTTTTTTAACTGTTTATTCTAATTGCATATAAATTTAAACTAATGGACACTTAAATTATATATTTTTTCACTAATTAAGCTATTATACTCTATCACAATTACATTGGCTAATGTTTCATATTTAGTCACAGTGGCGCAGGAAGGTTTTTATTTGGGGGGGTAAATATAATCATGGGCTTTTATAGGGAATAACATTTTTTAGATTTAAAAAAGACCAATAAAATGTAATATTTAATAGTCCAAATGTGTTTTTTCTCATTAATTATGGGCATGCTAAACATTAGAATGAATACACACAAAACTAATTAAGAAAAAATATATCTAATGGTGCTCAACTCAAAATGATTAAAAACAACAAAATTAAAGTACGTTTCCAAACACCTTTGCCCTATATTCGCTACTAGCTATAAAACCACTAACTAGTTTCGCAATGTCAAGTTTGTCGAGTCTCTCAGGGTATGCATTAAGCAGACACAGGTGATTTAGTCTACGTTGCCTCATCGTAGAGCGAAGATAGTTTTTTATGCGTCCAAGCATTGAAAAACTTCTTTCTGCAGTAGCTGATGTAGCTGGTATCACTATCAGAGTTTTCAAAATCTCTTCAGTGTGAGGAAATAAACTTTGTGTTTCCTCGTGCAGGCCTTGAAATTCAGTGAACATGCTGTTTGCAGCACTTTTGGGCAAATACTTCTTTTGTTGAAAACTTTCATCATCGGTTCAGTAAATTCATTTGACTTCGAGAGTAAGATTTACTCCAATATGCAGTATTCTTGAAAATCTGTTTGGTTGAACCTGTATTCAATTTCTCCACAGATTGTGTCCAAGGTTTCATAGTATACCGACTTCATATTATCTTTGGGACTTGCCCATGTGTGACCTTCTGTTTGTGTTTCATTGTGTTCGAGTCTTCTAGGAACACGACGAACATGGGGTAAAGAAGGTGGTTCAAGATCAAACTCTTCCACTTTCTTCAGCATCTGTGACTACAAATTTTCGAACTCTAGTTCATTCCTCTTTGTCTTGAGATCTTCAAGTACAGTACTTACTGCTTCTTTCGCGCCAGTAAGTGTAAGTGATGATCTTTGCAGTATCAAACTTAGTTTTTCTGTTGGTTCGAAAATATTGATGCAAAAAGAAAGTGAAAAATATACAGACCCTTTTAAAAAATAATTGTGTAACCCACGGGCTTTGGCAGCACAGTCATCCTTAGACATAGCCAACTCCTCAAGATATGAAAGAACAAATGAGTAATTATTCAAAATGGTGTGAATAGCAATTCATCTCACAGTCCACCTGGTTGGGCAAAGAGGGCGTGGGCAACCATGGATAGTGCTACCTTCAGAGGCCTTAATGTCTTCAAAAGATGCCATTCTTTTGGGTGAACCCCTTATCATTACACCCACATCATTCGTCCAAGATAGTAAATCTCGTATTAGAGGGATGGATTTGGTCGTATCCTGGAGAGCTAGGTTGAGGCTATGGCTTCCGCAGTGAACAAAGAGAGCAAGAGGCTGCTTCTCTTTCATTAGTGCTTGAACACCCTAGCAGGCAGATCTCATGTTAGAACCACCATCGTAGCATTGCCCTCTGAGGTTTTCTGTCGATAGTCCACAGCGTAACAGCACATCGAGAATGAGGTCTGATACACTTTTGCCAGATTTACTGGCACATTCATACAAACCAAGGAACAACTCTTCGGGTTCATATTTATTCAGTATTCTGACACATCTGTTCGTGTCCACTCGTATCAGTCGTACCATTAACAATCAAGCTGAAAATTTTGCTTTCATGAACTTCTTCTATGATTTCACACAGAATTGTGTGAGCCATGTACTCAAGAATCTCATTTTGAATTGTATTTGAGCAATAATTCTTTTTTCGTAACAGAAATTCTTTTAGTTCGGGGATATCGTTCTTCCTCAGTTCATTTAGTTGAAACAAATTCCCACTCTGTTATGTGTCCACGAAGAGCTAATCCTTGGCGAGCAAGCTATTTAAAAATAAAACCACTCGAAACATTTTAATTTTATTATGTTACCTTAGAGTGAACTGTGTATCTTGCCTCAACAAGATCTTTCTAGTATCTAAAAGTTTTGTTATATTTGTTTAAGAGCGGAGGGGTAAAAATGATACTTTTTACCCCCTTCCATTTCTTGGGGGGGTAAAATTTACCCCAGTACCCCCTAGTTCCTGCGCCACTGTTTAGTCATATATAATTTCACTCGAAAGAATGTAATTAAATATATTGCACCTACTTTATACAGAATTATAAATAGATTTGTCATAAATTATTAACTATAATACAAGTAATTACATAGGCATATTGACAAACAGTATAAATAATCTTAATTCTCACCAAGTCCATGATCACTTCCTTTTCCCACTAAGATTTTTACCGCAAGGTTTGAAATAACATTCGAACAAAGAGTAATCGCGAAGGCAGGACATTTCAGCCCACCGCGATTAATTTCGGTGAAATATGAAAAAACTTGTTTATTATGATTGTGTTTATTTACTTTTTCAATTACTTTATTACTGTTGTAACTTGCAACACTTACCAGTATTTTCTGTGTTTCGGGCTGGACTGAAACATGTGAAATTTCATATATGACAGGTTCTCTAAGTTATCTGTTACAATTTCCGTGCTAGCTTTTTGAATGGTTGTAACAAAATCATTCAATTGTATTTCTCCAAATTTATCTGATTTGAGTTTTAGTAAATTCAATACTTTCAGTTTCCTTTAAGGTTCAAGAATCTGTTCTGCGGAGATATTGTAGCTATCGTCTCTCAGTCTTTTATGAATACAAAATATTCTTTCTAGATTGTTATTCTGTCACTTGGCAGTCAGAATGTAGGCCCAGCCATGCGTATTAAACACATATTGGCATAACTCAACCACTGGTTTAAGTATGTATGTCATAGCAATGTACGTATCATTAGTAAGTTTTCTTTCGGTATATGATAAATGCCAGATATTTAAATAAGTCCGTAAATTTTGAAGTAAGGCCAGTTTTGAATCATTAATACCAGTAATTGAAGTGACATAAACAATTTTGGTGTATTTTTCTTTCATTGGGTGTTTAGCATTACTAATAATTGTCCACCACATGGCAAATAACGTTAAAAATTAGACAGTTTTATAACTGACATCAATCAATACCTGGGTTTTTCAATATTTCAAGATCAACTATATTCTTAAAATAAAAAAACTGTTAATATCTAAGTAGACATTTTTAAAAGGTATATAACTTTTCTAGATACACCTGGCACGAGTTTTAACAGCATATTTTTTCTGAATGAAATAAATCACTAAGATCAGAAGATTTTCCTCGATTGTTGTATTTTCACACACAATGCTTTTAACTTCATCAGTATTTGACACAGTATCAAAAATAGAAAACACCTATTCCACATTTTATATAGTAAATGTTTAGTTACATATGTTCAACCAGTTATTACGGATGCACATCAGAATCTGAACAGTGTCTTATTAACAAACTTTCTGTATGAATGGCTAAATCTTTTCTGTCCCTTAGATATATTCAAAGTTTGTTATGAAGGTTGAATGAGATAGGTAGGCCTCATATCGAAGTTGTTGTTTTTTACAGCGACTCACCACTAACCACAGGAAACACGTCCTCTCTGATGAAAATTTGTACACAAGATGTTTAATACATACTAATATTTTATCTGTTACTACAATTAATGTACCACAATGGATACTCTTGGTATAGAGAATACAAAGTAAACAACAATCTACTCGTAAGATTTAGAATATAAAGTGAGCAACAATCTACTCGTAATATAAAGAATGTAAAGTAAACAACATTCTACCCGTTGGAATACAAAGTGAAGAACAATCTACTCGTAATATAAATAATATAAAGTGAACAACATTCTACTTGTAGTATAAAAAAAGAAATTAACAACAATCTACTCGTAATTTAAATAACACAAAATGAACAACAATCTACCCAAAATATCGAGAGTACAAAGTGAACAACAATTTATTCATAAGATTAAGCTTAAAAAGTAAACAGCAATCTATTCGTAAGATTGAGCATACAAAGTGAACAACAATCGATTCGTAAGATTGAGCATACAAAGTGAACAACAATCAATTCGTAAGATTGAGCATACAAAGTGAACAACAACCATCTCATTAAATATAAACAAGACAAGACAACCTCTACGTTAATTTCGCATTCTCGCCGATGCGGGTAACAAGTATGTAAATATGAAGCTCATTTGCATGATCATGTTTCAGTCGTGTCTAGTTTTTGCCACAGCTCACCTTGGAACAAGTTAACTTAACAAATGAAGTTATTATATTATGTGTGTCTTTGTTAAACTAATAGTTTATAAACATGTTGCCAACAGACGAACTAAGCTTGCATAATTAGGATACAGCTTTACTTTTTAGTGTAAGATGCAGAACACAAACTCCTCATCCCGTTATTTTAATTAATGAAAAGCCTCTAAAAAAAACAATCAAACAAAATTCCCCCATAAAGGATCAAAAAAAAAAAAGTAAATCCGGATTCGTTAGGTTCTGTCCTCTGCTCTATACCAGGGCTTCTTAGTTTTTTTCCATTCGCAAGCCCCTTTCACCCGAGAAATTTTTACGCGACCCCGGGTGCACAAATCATACATTTACTGATAGTAAATAAAAATAAATTTAAAACAATTCTTTGGTATGAATATTATTTTACCATTAAAGACGAAAGCCAATTTTCAAAGTAATAAGATAGATGTGCTTGTTTATTAATACATAAAAAAATCAAATCTTTGCTGAATATTTGATACTGTAGGATGTAGAGCATCTCCAACGTTTTTCAGAATTGATTTATATTTTGATTTTATTATCGTCAATGTTGAGAACTTTGCTTCACAAATATACGTAGTACAGAATGGAAGAAGTATGTTTAGGGCAATTTCAGAAATGGTTGGAAGTTTTGTTCTGATACTAAACCAAAATTCATTTAATTATTTTTTAGGAAACTCAAGTTTTAAACCTGTGTCGCTTGATAACTTGGTAAATTCTTCTTGAACTTTTAATGGCAGATGACTGACTTTTTTTAAATTTCAATTGAGTTTGGTTTATGAACCAAACTTAGTTTTATATAAACAAAATTTGAAAACGAGTATTTCTAAAACTGTGTCTTCAGGCACTTTAGATGATTAATTTAAACTCTTACAATTAAATATTTGGGAAGGTTATTTTCAACAATAAAATAAACTGTAGTTGTAAACATCTCTAAAAAAATCATTTTCTGCCCTATACTCGCATATTTTAACTTTTGTGGTAAATACTTTCAATTTTATCTTTTAACATAAATATTATGTTACAATTTGTTGTGTGTTCAGAACCAAGGCTGCAATAAAGTCGCACTATGCAACACGGATGAGTGCTGCCAGAAACACCCTGTTATCACGAGTTTGATTTTGAGGGTGAGCTGAATTTTATCCACTCTGAATAGTCTCCATTCAGACAATTTTCAAATGAACAACTTTAATAAAACTCTTGAATTGTATCCACTTGCATTATATCCACCAAATCCTGAATTGTATCTACTCTGAATAATTTCCATTAAAACATTTTTCAAATAAGCAGCTTTAATAAAAATCTGGAATTGTATCCACTAGAATGATCTTCACTATTGTACAATTCCAACGAACAAGCAATCTATACTACTCGTACACTAGACAACTTAAGCGTGTATGTGCGGCAACATTCATTTGACTAATAACTATCCTCAATTTCCCCCCCCCCCCCACCACAAACAATATTACTTTCACTGCGCACACATACCTGCGCATCACATGTCATTAGTCATTACATATACATTAGCTGAAAAGATAAATTTACCTATATTTTAACAACTATATCCACTGAATCCTTATTTCCATCCAATCTGAATTTTATCTCAATTTAAATAGTTTTCAAATAAACAATTTTAGTAAAAATTCTTAATTGTATCCACTTGCATTATATCCACAAAATCTGAAATGTATCCACTCTGAATGGTCCCCATTCAGACACTGTAATAAAAAAATATAGTGTATAAATTATTATATTCTTTGTGTCTAATATTATTGTCTTCTGCATCTTGTTAACATAACAACAGTTAACATCAAGATGTATAAAGATTGTGTTTTTGTTGGGCGCCACCCCTAGTATCTAGAAGAAAAAAAAAATTAAAAGATATATTTTTTTTTACCTCGGTTAGTTCAGTCAGTGGCACTACGACCCTCAATACTCGAGACCACTGGGTAAACTTAAAAACTAAAACATGAATAATTCAGATAAAATGGTTTGTTGGAACAAAATGTAATTTAGACAATAAAAAAAGTGTATATAATAATAATTGTTGGCACTTTGTGGATTTATTGTTTTTTCCCCCTTTACCACATCCCAAGCCTACCTACGGAATTCTAGGTAATTATAATGCTAATTTAACAAAGTATAGAACAGTATTGTTGAGACAAAAAGATATATATGATAATAAAAAAATTAATAATTAGACATAAAATGAAATGTTAATTAATTCTCTACATTAGTCTGTCTTTCTGAAAGTAAATGAATTCTGATTTTATAGGAGAAACAAAAAAAATTATAATAATTTATAGTTGAAAATTTGGCTTGGCCTCACCACTGAATTAGTCCATATTGACACCAACTTCAGAGATTTGTTACACTTTAGTAATTCGAATTCTTACGCAATTTGAAACGAAAATAGACCATCTAGTTCTTGTACACACACTTAGCTTTCCATTTTACCACGTGTACTTTAATTCACTTTAAAATAATTTTAATTAGGAGCTCCGCAGATTTGGCTCCATGCTAAAACCCACTCAGAAGAAGAAGACCTCGTCTCTTAAAAAAAAATCTTCCAAAACCAAATTTAAAAAGGTTTTATTCTTTACTTCCAAGTCCAAAGAGAAAACAAATATATATATATAAAAAAACCAAAAGATAAAATGTTGGCTATGTACTAGGGATAAAAATCAAATATAATGCAGGTTTAACATAAATATTGAACTGTATGCTAATGAAAGTGAACAGTGTTTTTATTACAAAATTAAATGTTCATTTCCATCTGTCAGAATTGAAAAACGCGCTTGTTTTGAGTTATTTACATCTAGCTTTGTTTCTTCTTTTACGAACAAATCCGCTCCTAACTTGTTTGATAGAACTGCGCATGCGTTGAAATCAAACATGGCTGACGTTCATTATAAATAAGTCAACAGACTTCTTAGCGGGATAATTAAAATGTTTAATAAAAGGTAAGTGTTCTTCTTTAAATCAAAATTCCTTATTTAGATTATTTAAAACAATGTGTTACGTTGTTCCTTCCGTCTTTTTATTTAATTTAATAGATAGATGTAAATAGTATTATTAGTCAGGCCGGCAACCAGCGTGTGGCCTAACTTCGAAGTGTTTAATTCATGCGAAAATAAATTGGAAATTATTCACAAAAAGTAGAAAACATAGGGAAATACAAGGAAGGGTGGCAAATAATGGCACAGTATCCACTCTGAATGGTCCCCATTCAGACATTTCTCAAATAAACAGCTTTAATAAAAATCCTGAATTGTATCCACAAATGATGGACTTTAAGTCTTAAGTTTTAATGAAGAAATTTTAAATGGACGTAGTGTAAAAGTTTGGTCACAATTCCGGTAGAGTGCAGTAGGATAGAATTTTCTTAGCTCACTATGTATGTTATTTAATTCCATCAACCTATCTAATTTATAATTTGTTTTTATTCAATTTAACAAATATAAGTACTGTAGGGCAACAACAGTTAAACAAATAAATAAAAAACATAGTTCGCAGTCAAAATCGTTTGTATTATTTTATAGAAACTATGTTATTTTATAAATATCAATCAACGATCTCTTTAAATATTTTCTAGCAATGGTCACATTTTATTTTTTGTACTTTCTATAAAATGCTTCTAGTCGTGTGAGACTGGGAGGGAGGCTAGACAGCGGGGTATGCCGGCCAAAGGGCCGAGTTATATAGCAGTGCGCGGGTAGCCCAGTGATACGGTAAGGGCACCAGTGTAACGTGAGCACCGACCAAGGCTGTATCCGAATAGTCAAGTAGACTTGACTTGATACAGTCTTGATGCAGTTTTGAGTTCTCGCGGTTTTCAAGCGAAGACTGCATCAAACTATTTGAACGGCAACACACTTGGGCCTGCAGTGCTGCTTCCTACCGAATAGCTTAGAAACTATGTAAACGTCATCTATCCACTCTAATGAAAACTAATACGAGTAAAAAGCGGTAATTATTTTATATAGCAAAAACTATTTAAATATGCATATTATTAAAACGTTAAAATGTGCACAATAATAAAGTTTACACCTATCAGATGTATAATGTTATTCATGTGTAAAATCTTTAAGTTAATAAATACTTTATATCTTAAATTAAAACATATAATTAATTGGCATACTTACAGATTTTTGGAGATTTATTTTCCGAAGACATTACGAGAATGACAAGCCCTGAAATTCTATTGAACTTGTTTAAAATGGCGCAAAACGTAAGTCGGTGCTCCAGCAGACGAAACGATAATACTAAAACAATTGCCGGTCCAACACCGCACCAACGCCACATCGCTTGTAGCTTTCGTAACCATGGTTACCAACGCCACGAGAAAATTGCATCGGTCTAGACCGCGACTATTCGGACAGATCTAAACTTGGTCCATAGAAAACGCAATACTACTTGGTCACGCGATTGCTAATGCAGCTATCAACGCCACGAGCCAACGCGACGTCGCATAAGTAGACTATTCGGATGCAGCCCTGCAGGTGATATGTGTAGTGTGGTGGGGACTCAAAACCCCACCCCTATATAAATGAATTTTGCTCCCTTTTGGGGATAGAAAATACACAAAAAAAAACTTTTATTTTATTACCAATGTAAATGCTATATTGAAGAACCCCTAGGGGTTGGAAAATATTATTTGTATTTCAATTATGATCTGTTTTATGTATGTTGTAAATAGTGATTTAAGAAGGAAAATAAAACACTAAAGAAAGAAAAGAAAGAAGATGCTTCAAAGGTCCATTGGTAATAAAATTAATTTATAGGTAAATTGAAAATTAATTTGGAATTATTGGCTTTAATTATATTTTCAAGTGGGCTCCAAAAGTATTTTGAGAAGAATGAAATTTTATCTCTCTTTAAAGATTTTAGTAGTTACTAGAACACTAATATGAAATCATATTTATTTATTGCCAGGTTTATTTTCAGGTCAATATATTTTGAGCATTATATATATATATATTTAAAGTAATGTTTAAAATTCATTTTCGGCTTGTATATATATTATGTATACATGCATAATATGAATTTATATATTTGGATAATTCTTCGAAATTATTTAAATGGAAATTTTGTTCCGGCACCATTGTTTATATTGGTTTATTAATTCAAATTTTGGGAACTTTGTTAATACACAATCTTAATATTCCCTTTGGGCTTAAATATGATGTCTGTAGTCGGACTAATGATTGAGATTTTAATATCTTGTAAACAGGGGCGGCTCGTTCCTAAGGCGCGGAGGCGCCCCTCCCCCCCAACCCCACGAATCCCCAGTTCCTTTTTAAAGTTATTATTCGCACTCTCATGACAATTTTATCTTGCCATAGTTTCAAGAAAAATATGTTTTTTGTTTAAGTAATAGCAGGCAATGTTTTTAAAATGGCATGTGGTCCTACTTGCATCAACCATGTGATCGACATTGCTTGTGAGTGACAGTCACTAGTCTGTCGACGGGAACAGGCAAAGTGATAGACAACAAAGTGGCCGACACAAGAGGACACCTGATAGACACGAAGAAATGACGTGGACCAAGTGATCGACATGAGCTGGACCATGTGGTAGACAGCCAATCGGTAGACAAAATGAAAACAATTATTTTGAAGACTGGGTGGGTCAAGTGGCCGACACGACTTGGACCAACTGCTAGACAAGCTCATGTATAGGAGTACAAAGTTGTCGTAAACTCCACTTTGATTATGTGTGGTTGTAGTTCTCACGTACCCTCTGGATCTGGATGCGGTGTCTAGAAGAGCTTGGGTAGGTGACCTGGTGGTCTAGGGGTAATGTGTGAGACTTCTATGCAGGCGGCCGGGGTTCAATCCTCGGTCCCGGCAAAGATTTATCTGATTACCAAACCCTTTCTTCACCTCTGACAAGACATCTTGTGAATGTGGGGAATGCCAGGCCTCCACCGTGGTTCGGATTCCACGTTAAACTGTAGGTCCTTCATTTCATCTCACAATCACCCTACCATTACATATTAGCGTAAGTGTGTATAACCCGAATGGGTAGTAAGACGCGGTGCTAATAATAATAATAGTAATAATAATAGAAGAGCTTGGATAGTTTCTTGATGACCCAAGGGGCTTGTTTCGCCGGAACGAACCGGATAGTAAGGGTGGTTCGGCAAGTTACCGCGGTGAACCGGATAAGAAGGGTGTTTCGGCGAGTTACCGCGGTGAACCGGATAGGCAGGGTGGTTTGGCGAGTTACCGCGGTGAACCGGATAAGAAGGATGGTTATGGTGGGCAGCTGAATGACGGAGAAACACATACAAACTGTTGACGATGGTTTATTAGGCCTACTCAAGAGGTTGTGACCCAGCGTGGAGCAGGGGGTGTTGACCAATATACCCACTTCCGTCCCGTTAAAGTTTTATAAAAAATAAAAGAATAGTTTCCCTTCCATTCGCTAGAATGTGCCACATGAAATATAACTAAAAACATGTCGCCAACAACTACATATTTCCCCATCAATTAATATGTGCTTAAATTATTTTAAAAGTATTATAAATTTCTAAACAATTATTTTTTTACTTGATTAATTAAAAATGTTATATTTTATATGGTATTTTTTTAAATTTAACAGTAGTATTTAATGTTTATTCATTTTAAAGATAGTGTTTCTAAATTTCCGCTGTTGGTTAAACTTGTCTTCATACTTATGCTGTCTATTTTTTACAAGTTTTTAAACTCTCTAATTTATTTCAATAAATGATAATTAAATTTAATTTAGAGAATCTTCAAGATTGTCGTACGTGTATTGATTTATTATCGTTATTTAAATAAATAAGTCTATAAGAACTTTAACTAAAAAACCGCGTCGGTATGTAAGATTCGAGATGCCATCACGAACAAGTGCTGGAACGTGTGATCATTAATTTAAAAAAATTGAAATTTAATTTTAAGAATGAGTGAGTTTTACTTATATTAAATATATGTACATTAGGTACTTTAGTTCCGTTTTCTTCTTTGGCCTGATTAAATGAATTTTCATCTCATTCCAAACCCATTAACTTATAGGTTTTTTTAAATTCTGAAGACCTAATGTACATAATAAAACTAGTTTAATATATAATATTCAATAAATTTTGATAAAGCAATAGGCAGTTAGCCCCCAAGCTTCCAATTGAGGTAGCAAAAAATATATTGTGGTCGTTTAAACTTGTTTTGCCATCTTGGACTGAGCTAAGAGTTCTATAATGCCTAGTCCTACATTGCCTAATATAAAAAAACCAAAAATACTTTTAATATCTAGGCTTTCATAACTTAATGCCTATTGAAATCTGGGTTGGGTTCATTAAACAAACAGAAATTCTACATTCTGTGTTAAAATATAATTATGTAGACATTAACTTACGAGAATGCTAGAACCAAGTTATAGCCCCATGGATTGTTTATATTGATATTGGTTTTAATAATCAGTGAAGTATCGTATGAAATATGTTCAAAAGATAGTAGTTTATTATAATTACAAACAATAGGTGGCCTAAATTCTTGCAGTAGTTTGTAACCATTCAGGAACCTAGGTATGGTACCTAACAAATTAACTACGGTAGGCTAGGTATGTTGTTATCTATGTTAATGCATCTGAGATTATATTAACATATAAAAGAATGGGGATAGTATTGTGCTAAACCGTGCAGCCACCGAGGTGAGTAATTATTAGCTACTATTACCCTATGGGCATGTACAAAACATTATTTTAATTTAGAGTAAGACTAGTCTTTCTTACAAATGACTAAGCCATGACTTTTATTGAAGTTTTACATGTACACATTCATTCAAAAATATCATCATTACTTATACATTTAAGATCTTTCACTTGTATTTTCAGAAGATGGTGAACAATTGTGTATGTCAGGTTCCAGGGTGTCCTAGCAGAGCTTGGAAAAATCCTAAGCTTTCTTTTTTTAGATTTCCAAAACAGAAAAACAGATAAGAATATACTAATAACTTTACAGGTTATCTTTGAGCCTCTCTTCATGCAAATCCTAGTACATTTCCTGCTACAAGCACTTTTGACCATAGAATCTTTTAAATATGAATTAGGCCCTAATAATGTGGTTAAAAGGCCTAATAAAAGGTGGGTGTGAAATAAATCAAGGGCTCATTGTGAAAAATGTTTTGGGCTATCTTCCTAGATATATTTATTACATTAAATAGTAAAATAATAAATACTATTAAAATTATAAGCTAAGTTGAGGTTGTTATTTTTTATTATAGGACTATTTAAATTATAATATGTTGAAAAAAACTGTGATGAATCAAACTAAGGACCTTTGACTTGAAACTCAAACATTCTTAGATCTCTAATGTGATTTGAGTTGTGGTTTTGCATATAATATATTTTATCCTTGTGGATCATTCCACCTCATTCAAACAAGGAAAAAACAATTTTTGGCACCCATGTTCTCAGATTTTGATTAAACTTGGTAGGGCCTACTGAATCAAAATCTGAAAACATGTGTGTCATGGTCTGGTTGAACTGACGTGGAATGACTTGTGCATTATCAAATCTTGAACTTTGTATTTGGTCTCCTAAACAGTTATCAGCACTTCAGTTATATAAAAAAACCTTAGGCCTAGATAGCAAGAATTTGGTGGTGGATAAAACTTGAGCTAATGTTGGCTATAGAAGATAAGAAAAAGGCATTAATTTATGCTCTAAGATAGCAAATGTCAGCTTTCAAAATGTGAGCGTGAGAGTAAAGTAATTTTTATTACATTATATTATATTTTTTTTTACCCTGGTCTGAAGTAAGTTTGGAATTTCAGATGCAGAGAATGGATATACATTGTCTAACAAGAAACTTTCACAAGTGAATCAGTACTGTGTCTGTGCGATGCTTATTATTTACATGTACTGTATGTCTTGATAGTACTCGGAGTCACATGGAATGTGTCTATGCTTATTATTTACATATATGGCCGTATAATACTCAACATCACTTACTTTGTGTTTATTGAAATGTAGTGAGAATGCTGTATTTACTGACATGTGGTGTTTATGATTACTTTTAAATTAAATGCTAGTCAATTCTAATTATATAGTTTCTGTTTCAGTTCGATTGCCGGGTACGTTATTTTTACTTTTCAATTCCTTTGTACCCACATCGGTATGTTTTACAGTCCAAATGTCTGGCTCATTTAGTTTAGTTTGCTAGTGACACATTGGTCATGATTTAAATCTTCCTCATCCCCACCCCATAATCAATTATCTGCATCTTTTCAATGCAGTTTTGAAATCTTTCCAGACAGATGCAATTACATGCCCTCACCCAATTCTGTCGCCGCACGGTCTAACGTGCTACCTCTGTTGCCGCATGATCTAACACACTAATCTCATGTTAGACTAGACTGCAGAGGACATGGAGATCAGGGTTCGATCCCGGTCATGTGCACATAAAGTGGTTTTCCCTAAATGCCTTCACTCTCTTCATGAAAATGTGGGTGCACATCCTATAAATTACACCTACCTTATCCATAGCCCATTGTTGTAATTAGTGCATTTGCTATAGTCCTAACAGGTATTAAGACCTTGTGCTGTGTATAAGTTGCATAACCTGAACAGATAGTATAACAGTGTGCTAAAAACTTTTATATTGATTCTATTTGTGAATTGACTAAGTAAGCTAATTAGTTCTTTGAGGACTTTTTGGTATTGACTAGGTGTGTGCATATAATTTTTTAATAAACAATTATGAGTTTACAAAGATCTTAAAAAAACAATATAGAAACACTGCAATAATGTAATGTTTGATTCCTGGTTGTTGAGATTTTCTAGAATTATTTTTGTTCTGGACCCCAATAGGCAGTATTTGAGGTTTAAAACAAATTTCAATTGAATAATTGATTTTTATTTTTTGTAAGGTTTGTGTTTCAAATCCATTAATTTCTGGAATCCTAGAATCTCCTTAAGGGTTAGAGGGTCCAATTTCTAATTACATTAATGTCTCCACACATATATTTCTAAGCCATTAATCAATTATTACATTATTTTTAGTAATATTAATACAAATTATGAAATATTTTGTTCAAGTACAAGTTTGTATATATTTTTTAACAAAAATATTGCTGGGTACACAATTCGTAACATTTTCAGATCGTTTAATGATCTCAGTCAAATAAATACTTCTTGCACACATCCACTAACAATGTTTTGTTAACAAAACCTTAAGGTCCACATAGAGCGCATGTAATGTGGCCATAAGACCGTCCCAGGCCTGTTCAAACACAGGGAATTTATTCTTATACCTGTAGCCTTATAGACTTAGTACACCACAAGTGTGACCAGAGAATAAACACAAGGTGACACCTACCTTAACATAATGGAATGGGCCAGTTTCCCATATGAAACTAGCTCATGCCATTCAGGTCTGGTTAATTGTTCTTTATTTAGTAACTAGTACGCACTAGAACATATGCGGTAAAACTAGGCATTCGAAAGAGTATTTAATGTGGCAGGCCACCTTGAGTTCTAGCGAGTCCACCACATATTCAAAGGAAATGTCAGGAAATTTGATCAGATTTCTCAAAAAAAAAAAACATATTCACAACTTAATTACTTGGATGTTATTTTGCACCATTGTTTGTAATATTTGTGTTAAATCTGACAAATCAAGTT
Source organism: Timema cristinae (assembly GCA_039000515.1). Lineage (NCBI taxonomy): Eukaryota > Metazoa > Arthropoda > Insecta > Phasmatodea > Timematidae > Timema > Timema cristinae. Next base: position 11,243,427 of record JBCFYV010000003.1, read on the forward strand.
ATTATCACAACATGCAATTCAATTACTTCAGCTTTTTTCCATATCAATATTGATTTGTAATATATAAACAGCTCAGAATTGCTATAGTGGAAAATAAATGAAGTATTTTAGTTGTCAATTTTTTATTGGCGAAGCGAAGTCGAAGCTGAGGTTTGTTTTGAAGCCAATTTGAAGCTTCGCACACCCCTAGTTTCTCACAACAATTTGAACTCAATTTTTTTTATATACAATCTTAGCACATATTCATGTTTGGGAACAAATTGAGCCCAAACAGTGAACAAAACAAATTTATCAATTTTTGGCAATATGGCAAGTCAACAACTTAAGCTAAGTTTATAGCACAATAATAACTTTTTTGGTTTGTGTGTAAATATTTGTGAGTCACTTGGCTCTAAATTTGTAGAATTTGTTTTAGTCTTGGTTTGTCTTAAAAAAATATATTTTTTTCTTTCTCTTAAAGGTTTCATAAACGTTCGAGTCGGATGCCGTCCTATAATCAACTCCGTGTAACCTGCATTCTTCTTGTTGGTTTACTTATGTTGCTGGATTCCTTTACCTTTTTACTATTAAAGACTGTTTGAAGTTGCATTAGTTTACTCAATATATCAAGTGTTTTAACATAATAGGTTCACTTTCATGTAATTGTTTGCAACCAATTGGACAAAATCTCGTGCCATGTATTTTTTGTTTCCATTTTATTTTCTTATACTATATGTTAAAAAAATTTCTCAACAGTTTAATTCATAGAACAATATAGTAAATAAATATTTCTTTTACACCAGATTATAGGTCACGATTTATATGTATGACTATATTTATTTGATATTAAAAAAATATTTTTTTTATTCATAAGTGTTTGTTTTTTTATTTGAATCACTTGTACTTTAGCCAGTCATTGACATTGTAACCTATTTAACTAAGCTATTTATGGAGATCATCACTTTTATTACATCATAGAAGTTTGAACCCTATTTGAAAAGCTATTATAATTCTTGAAATAAAAGGTAACATTTATATTATTTTTTTATTGCTGGACAAGTTTATATTTTATGTTCAAGAAGGTAAATTTTCACTTTTCATTACTGGAGTTATACATTTTCAATTGTGTCTTAAAGATTCCTGGTGACAAGACAATCATTAAACTTTACCAAAGTGAGTATATCTTATTTCTGATAGGAATGAAAATCTGAGGCCTTTTTTCCTACTAAAATTCTATCATATAGTAGAATTTTGGTAGGGGAAAAAAGTCTCAAGACACATTAGGCAGAATTTTTTTGGTAGGACAGTAGTTAGGCATTTCTCCGCTAGTATGCTAGTAACAAATCTAGTTTATAGTTTGGCTAAGAGAGGGCTCTTATATGTGTAGTTTAAAAATCGCCCGCTAGATTTCTCGCTCAATTAGTACTCCTTCCATCCGCTAGGAGCGGGCTGTTTCGCGGTCGACCTTTAACATGGTAGTCAACAATCTCTAATAATCTCTGGCGTGGAGCTCTGCTCCCGGTGACTAGTGATGGGCAGAATCGATTCATTTGATTTTTCTGAATAATCGATTCATTTGATTCTTTCAAAATCATTCGAATGAAAACATAGCTGACTTGTCGCGAGCTGGCCGATTCATTCTTATACCCCACCCTTGTCAGAAGTGCTGAGTAAAATCGACCTAATATGAATATTTCCAGGTTATCTCTAAACAGGTCTTCATTTCTATTAGGTTCATTTTCAATAAATAGTCCCCATTGCTTTGCAATAATCGACCTTACGCATTCGTATGATTCTAAGGCTAATTTAATATATAGTTTAAGAGGTTGTACAGTTTACAATCGAATAACAGCAAAAAATAATTCGAATGAAAATAACAAAATGATTCGATTATTTTGCTACATTACTACGTGGATTGTTCTTTTTCAATTCTTTAAAATTTTACATTCCTATCTAATCGCATATAGCACGAATGGTTTGAGAGATAATTTTTTTTTTAACGTTGACTTAAGTTTATTAAGTAGATAAGTATATACTTTTTATGTATTTAATAAAGCATTGCCTGGCCGTAATATTCAGATCGTATTATAATTTTAATCACTGAAATAATTTTACGATTGTAAGCTTATATATTTTTGTTATATTTAGGAAATATTAAAGGGTAAATTATTTTGACGCTTTTAAACACAAAAGGGAAACGTATGTTCCTTATTTAATTATTAATCGTACCCAAAAGTATTTATATTAATTGCGAGCTACTTATTTGAGAAATGCGTTCACTTATTTACTGTACAGTATTTTGTTTTGATTGTTCTTTGGTCTTTGACACTGTCACAAGGAGCTAAATGCAATAATAGATAAGTTTTGACAAGCTGCAAACGCAAAGGAGTGCGTGTTGGGAGATCCAACAGCAGGGTAAAGAGAATAGTAGCACAAAGCAAAACGAGCAACTAGTAACTACTTTTAGAAGTAGTAAATATCCGATTATTACCGACTCTTTACTACTTCTCAAAATCATCCGAATGATTCTTTCGATCTGGACGGTTATGTAAACAAACAGAACTTTCGTTATTGGTCAGCTACAAATCCTGAAGAACTGCATGAACGTCCTCTGCATAGTCCTAAGTTCACTGTGTGGTGTGTTGTAGCAAAAACTTGTGTCATTGGGCCATACTTTGAAGAAGGTGGTCAAACTCTTCTGGTCAATTCGCAATGTTATCTGTTGATGTTACAAAACTTCCTGATCCCTGAACTTTGGAGAAAACGTTTAGTGCACAGTAGAATGTGGTTCCAGCAGGATGGGGCAACGAAAAGTAAGTTTCGTGGCCGAGTAATCTCACGTTTCAGGGATATTGTATGGCCAACACGCTCCCCTGAACTAAGCGTTTGTGATTTTTTCTTGTGGGGTTTCTTGAAATCAAGAGTCTACACAAACAAGCCCTGCACATTGGGCGAACTTAAGGTGGCCATAACTCAAAAAATCGCCAACCTGTCTCCTGCAATGTTAGGGAAGGTGTTCGACAGTTTTGGTGCGAGGCTGGAAGAGTGCTTCATCACAGAAGGGCACCATTTGAAGGACGTCATCTTCAAATCTTAAACTGATGAAATCGGTTGTTCCAATGTTATTTTCTTTAATTTCCATTAACACCGTCAGATCTTTTTGCCGCTCCCTGTATTACTTTCGAATCAGGTGAATCGTTGATGGACATTTAAAAGGCTGTATTTTGTTTTGTTGAATAGGTAGGAACACACAAGCATTGTTTTTGTACTTAATTCAGTAAATAAATCTTTACTGGAATAATGATGATGTCGACCAAAATATTAACCAGGGATGTATTTTTAACGAAAGATAAAAATCACATTCACAAAATCATTGTTTAATCTTTGTTTGTGAAACTTAAATGTTACCAACAAGAATATTTCTTAATTAATTGTGCATCTCCATTAAAAGTTTACTGAGTATTCTGATTATTTTTTGTGTATTATCAAAATTATCAATAAATATATAAAATATATTTTATTAAAACCGAATATTTCATAGTAGCTGCTTGACCCGTTCCTCACACAAATTAGGACATTCAACATCCAGCTACCATTATTTTTATGGTTCCGCCTTGTACAATCATGAGCTAGCTATATATGGATCCTTTATATTATATTTATAATATTTAGTTTTTGTGTTTGTTTATTTTTAGTTTTTTTCCTCCTGTCTATGATACAAAATTAAAAACAAATCAAGAAAGGTTTTTAGCTATTAAAACATACATTTTGAAGGCTACCATTTTTACAAATATTTGGAGCAGTCTCTTTTACCTGTCTGACCAATTATAACTTTTAGATTAACAATTTATTTATTTATTAACTATTGATCCCCCAATCCCCATTTCTCGGAGACACAATGACATTTTACGTTTTTAGAAACCATTCCTTATCAGTTTCACTCCCTTGGAGGTTAAATATTGAAAAATACCAAAAACCTTCCCTGCCTAATATATATTTTCAGCTCAAGCGATTTGGAGGATAGAGAAAAACCACCACCTCCTCACTTCACCCACTTTAGGGATTGAATTTCTAAAATCCTCTGGCCTGTTACCTTAAAAAAAACTTATATTCCAAGTTTCATCTTTCCAGCTCAAGTGGTTTTGGGGGTACAGAAAATCATACCTCTTAGGTGTTTAATTAAGAAAAAAAATTTGGCTTTTTATCTAAACATAACCTCCCTGACAAGTTTAATCTTTCCAGCCCAGGTGAATTGGAAGATTCAGAAACCCCACCCTCCTTAATCCCCTTGCGAGTTGATTGTCGAAAAATTCCAGAAATTCTTGAACAATTGTCTTTACGATTTTGACAAAGAAAACACTCATGTCAAATTTTCTCTTTCTAACTTGAGTGGTATCAGAAATACTATATTTTTTCAACATCATTTTTAACCTTTGAGATGAGAATATAAAAAGTTCATCTAACACATATTTTCTATTTTGACCAAGAAAACTCAAGTAAAATTTCATATTTTTAACTCGAGCGGTTTCAGAAAAAGTCAATTTTTTTCAATCTTTTAACGCCCCTTATCGGTTGATTTTCCGAAAATCCATTCTTATTGGGCACTCAAGTCATTAGGGGAAACTGCCCCAAAAATTTCAAATTCCTAGGTTCAGTGTATTTGGCTGTGTGTTGATGGGTGAGTCAGGAACCTTAGCTTTTTATCAACATAAACAAATAGATAAGGATATTTTCCTTCAAGGTTACATTTATGATACAATTTTATAGAACTGTGCTTTGGAATGTTTAATAGACTATGGGAATGCTGTAATTATTCTGGATAATTAACTTTTAAGATGTTTGTTTTGTCTCTGACAAATGTTTTTCACTGTAAACTATAAATTGCCTTAACAATAGAATGAAAGTGACTTCTTAATATAACTAATAATTAACTTGTGCAAGATTTTTAAAAAATTGCAAAATAAAAAACCATTTTAGAAAATTTCAGTCTTCTCTTCAAATAAGAATAAAATAGATGTCAAATAGTTTAAGGGCGATACACTTGCCCAGTTATCTATTAATTATATAATCATTCTAATTTCAGAAATGAAAGTGATTAAATTTGTGAAAAATGTAATGTAATAAGCGCTAGGCCTGTGCACAATTTTGAATTTAGTTTAAAATCCTATTATTATTTAAGGAAAACCTCTCTCACTTTTTGAGGTATTTTGTTATATTTCAGTATAATAGAATACTCAACACAAATTTGATTTAAAACCTTGTGTGGTCAGGTATCATTTTTAAATTTGAAAAAATCATGGTAAGCCTAAAACAAATTGTTTAATGTATAGAAAGTTTTAAAATAAAACATTCAATACAATCTGCTCTGATTCTAATAAAAAAAAGTTAATTGAAGATTTAATTCTGATCATACTCTAAATTGGTTTTAGGCCTGAGCTTTAATTCAAAATTTCTTTTAAGCATGAGATTCAGATTCAATTTGAGTCATCCAATATTTGAATTTGATACAAAATTGAAAATCTTTGATTCACACAGGATTATAAGTTTATTATCCATTGATTTGTAAAGTGAGATTTACTTTTGTATTTCAATAAATAGATCTTACCTCATGACTTATGTTATTATTGCATAAAAACAATCCTTCAAAAGTATCAGTTTAATTTCTAATACAGAAGAATGAATGTTTTATATAAGATGAATTGATTATTTTCTTTGCTTTATTAAATATGCAAAAAGTTACGCAGTTTTAGGAATAAATTTAGTTGATAATTTTCAGTATAAATAATGCACACCAACTGCCTTTGGAGTGTTATTTCCATACTACTTTCATATGCATGAGATTGAGTTCCCTAAATTTTATTTCCTAATTAAGTATTTAGATTGAGTTACTTAAAATTGACAATACCAAATAAAGATGTATGAGATTTGAATATACCGCCAGAAAGCTTGTTAGGGATACCGCCACTTACACAACTGTGGTACTGCAAAACACCACAAGAGCGCCTTCTATATTAATATCTATTCTAGGGAGAGATCAATGACATATACAGAGAGCAATGCATAACCTTGTGTATAAGGACCTATCAAGATAACCAACTAAATATTAAAATTTGAAACCTTTCAGTTGGATTGGAGGGGATTGGGTAGCTCAATATTTCCAAAACTAATAAATTCAATTACCTCTCTGTGTGGTAAAGAACTTAAATACGTTAAGCAGGAAGGGGAACCAAAACAAATAAACATTTAAATAATAATAATTTAAAATGACATCTTGGAAAATAGTTGTGATGGACTATAATAGAAGAAACCCTTTTGAAATGGGATATAAAATTTAAAAAAATCAGATAGGTAGCGATAATTCAACTCCAAATAACCAAAATAATATCAGACTATAAATTTCTCAAAGTGAGTTGGGAGAGAGGGTTTGAGGAGTTTTTAAATCTCCAAAACCAATAGTAACATCATCTCAATGCAATGTGATATAAGATTGAAATTTGTCAGGCCAGTAAATGCACACTTCCAAATAACTATTGAGTCGTAACATTTAAAATGGAACCCCAGGAAATTAAGGGGGAGGGAAGAATATATAAAAAGTACTTTTAGATGTAGTAGAAAATAAAAATTTGGTTGGCAGATAGAAGTAGAACTAAGAGATAATGATGATTGGGGGAGAGGGGAAAAGTTTACAAAACTAATAGAAACCATTACTAACCGAACTTTTGTTTGATAAGCTAAGGTGATTACTAGAATGATTCTGTGATTACTAGAATGATTCTTTCAAATTAATTAATTTTTAAATGGTAAATTTAAACGATTAATTTTCTTTTGGTGTTCATTTCAACAATGCTTTCACGTAAAAGAGCTATTATTATCACACTTGCAGTTGTGCCCTAAATGTAGGTATTTTTTCAGCTATTTAGATTTGTTTAATAGTAAATGTAAACAATTTATTTTGATGTTCGTTTCAACAAGGTCTCCGCGTAGGCGAGCAAATATTGATGCAAAGACTGTAAATATGTAAAAAATATATTTTGGTTCCTTCTTATAGGTAATATGCGGCTTCATTGACATTCAGACAAAATTCTTGCCCCAGAATCTGAAATTGTGTTTTTGGTAGCTTAGATGAGGGTTTCTAAAACTGCGAGGCATGAGAAGATCTCAGATGAGGCGCAGCATTGTTTTATCTGGGAACCAATTGTTCACTTTCTTCAACTTGCTAAATTCTGATTGACTGTAAAAAAATAATAATTTTGTTTGACTTGTGAAGCAATACAATTAATTATTATTTTGCATCTACATAAATTTGTATGAAAGTAATTTCTCACCAAGTATGATAATTTCAATTACAGAATCGACTGGCAGTTGAAAAAGGCCTTCCTTTGTGTGTTTTATAAACAGAAGCTGACATGAACCATCTCTGTGATAGGAAGAAAAACTAATTCTTTCAACTGACAAGTACATATTTTTTATGAATAATATTTCCGTCATGAAATGTTAAAACAAATGTGATATTTTATGAACATTTTACAAAACTTTATATTCTTAATAAACTTCTACAAATTTCATATCAGAAAATAAAGAAATCAATGAAATAATAAATGCCTCATTTTTGTATTTTAACGTAAAAATTTATTTTTAATCCAAAAAAGAGAGGCTTAACAATCTTTTATAGAATTTAAGAAAACCTGAGTAAGTTAATACAATTTAAAAAAATGAATGGTTGATTAATTCATTTAACAAAATCAATATACAAATATACGCAGAAAGACATAACAATATACTGCACTGAAAAAAGTTCAAAATTTAAAATAATACAATATTATTAACATTACTCAAAACAGATAGGGGTACAAAACTTTTTATTTGTTGTACAAAATGATACAAGATTAATTCAAAGATTTGGAATTATAAAAAGTACAAAATTAAAAATAAAAGAAAATTATTAAAATGGAGTGGCCAAATGTATATGGTAATTAATCAAAAAGGTTACAGGCACAAAACTTTTTATTTGTGATATAATAGGGTGCAAAAACTAACACAAAACTTTGGCAATGTAAAAAGTTCAAAATACAGAAGTGGTACTACAGGTTAATTAATGGACGTGCTGCTATACCTTGGGAAGTAGTAAATTGAGAGAAGACAAATGTATTTTGAAACGGTAGAATACCCTATTTAACCAAACATTACACATCTCACCATCTAGTAGCATCACTACAAATCAAAACGAAAGTTTCCAGAGACAACATAAACACATTTTAAATAAGTGGTCTAAAAATTAATTTTACAAAAAGTCATTTGGCCTAAAAATTAACTTAGCAAGTCATTTGGCCTAAAAATTAAATTCACAAGTCATTTGGCCTACACTTTAGGCCAAATGACGGGTTCCCCCTACATGCTTATTACGGCCCATAAAACCAATTTTCTTCTTCACATATTCTAATATTGGTCTTCCTCTACAACCTTTCCCTTCCACTGTACTCTCCATTAACAAATTAACCAATACTTTAGGCCTGTGCCCCGCCATTTTATACCTCACTTTTGTTGGATCTTTCATTCTTTATCATTTTTAGAATTTGATCATTTTGTGCTTTATCGGTTCAAGTTATGGAGATAGTACTTATTTTTCTCCTTACTATTGATAATCGTGTAGTCCCCATACATGGTCATGTGATCTAAGTGACAGGCTTATTTATTCTGGTTTACCAAAATCCTGGCCAGATAGACTGAGGATGTATTTTCCTCAAGGATTTCCCCAATATTCTTCTACATTTACTCTCATTCATACATTCCTTATCACCACCCCACTAATGTAATCAATATAAATGCGTATAGCCTGAATTGGTAGTAACATGGGGAAAATGGTATCATTGGGGGGCACGTGGACAAAACATAAATATCATATACCGTATTATGTTTTTTCTAATGTAAGAGAGGTCGGGGTTCAAATCCTGATTGGAGGAGGTTGAGGGTGTATTTTCCTAAATAATTTCCTTCTCTTCCTCCACGCAAATTTCACTACAATTCCTCTAAATTATATATTTATACTAATTACCTCAAAATGTATTTAAATCTCAAACGGTTGGTAAGACATAGATTAAATAAATGTATACATGTGTCGGTCTATATTATTAACTCAAAACCATTTTAAGTGCAATATTTAGGTTGGATCAGAGTGAGTTTATCCTGAAAGGTAGCATTCCTCCTGACTGATTACATTACGCCCCTATCTTTTGAGCTATACGATAGTGTAATCCGTCAAGGCGAGACTGCTACCTTTCAGGGTATATGTACACTGTACAGAATATACAGTGTGTAGGCCCTCTACAAGTGCAAACACAACTTGTATTTCATAGCTTAGGCTTTTAAACATATCACATAATAATTTGTGTGCTTGCACACAAACATTATTATTTGCGCATGGCGTTGGGGTCATTTGCATAGAGTATGGATGATGAAGATACAGTTTAGAGGAATTGTACTCATATTTTTGTGGAAGAAGAAGGGGTAAACAAACGTCTAAGAAAATTAAACTCGGAACATCCTAGCCGGGATTCTAAACTAGTTGTCACCGTCACCGCAAAACCAGACAACATAATACATGTGTGGGTATTACGAGACCATTGCCTTACACTGTGTGATCACTTGTGTTGGTTTGAACTAGTATAGCATTTATACATGAGCAGATTATCCACATATTTGTGATAATTCCATACAAGCTAATACAAGTTGTAATGTCACATAAATTTTAATTGTAGTAAAACAAATCACTAAATAAATTACACAATTACAAGAGTTTCTCATAGTACACCGAATAAGTTTTAACATTGGTATTCAAGTTTAACATAATGTTTTTTGGGCCACTAATTTTGCCCAAATTACATAACATTTCACTATAAAATATTAAATATACTTTTTGCTTTCTCTTTTTATCAACTGTATGAAACATCTTAAAACACATACTTTTGTATTGACTGTACATTAGTCAGACAACATGAAACACAGATGAAACATGAAGATTAGGTAGCTGTATGTCAATTGTCAATGTCAGTGCCGACAAGAAGAGTTTATGTTAGGCCTTTAAGTATCGTATTCCATTGCAAGCCGCCAAACACCCGAGTAATTAGTTTCCTTCCACCGATACTCATGGGACTATTCGAGTAAATGCTAGATACACAGTACTCATAAATACTCGATACTCAATCACTGGTATAAATCACAGTCACTGTATTCACTGGACTCGATGGTGTGAAACCAGCCTAAGTAGACTGTACCTAGGCTACTTGTAGCACAGTTTAGTTTATCTTAGAGTTGATGTTTCCTTTTTTACAATATTTTTTTTTCTCTTAGGTAATGATGATGATACTCCACTAGGCCTACCATCTACTGACAAAGCTTTACCACAAACACTTAGCAATTAAAAAACCTGGTAAATATATACTAGGACTAAGTTAGACCTGTATGAATAGTACATATAAAATATTGCATCAGGTATGAAAAAATACCTAAACAATGTACCTTATGTCATGCCAGTATAAAAATATTATATACTTAAATTATTGGCAAATATAATTTAACTACATTTTTTATAGCGTTTGACATTAGTTTTGAATAGTGATAAAATTAAAACTAAAATGACAAGAAAAACATAACATCGTAAATATTGACTACTGGTAGCTTTTGTGTTGACTTGCATTGCATTGTTGATCCACAATCTGATTATGATATAGCTTTTTATAGAAATTATATAATAATTGTTTATTTAATATTATTGATTTTTTTTGTTTGTTCTTGTGCATAAAAGGTTAGGTTTGATAGGTTGAGTAAGAGGCATTATAATATATAGGCCTACACATTAAATTATCAAAGATTTGAAAGCAAGTTTTGTATTCTAATAATAAAATTTTTAAAAATATTAATTAGGTTGTTGACGTCATCTGACGCACAGGCGTAGAAGATGGCAGTACCGGAAGCGGGGTGGGGGTGGGGGTTAAGATTTCCATTTTAGCTCTGATCTATTCCTTTGTAAGGTAGTTTTGTTTGTAAATGTTCAGGTTTTATTCAAACAAGATAGGCCTAAAGATATAATTGTGTCTATTTTGCAAGGCTAGTTTTTATTATGAAAAAAAATATAAATGTGTTCGTTTTAGATGATTATTGTGTGTTTCTAAAAATAAATACCTATTCTTTCGACTATCCTATATTTAGAAGTGTATTACATGCTTATGGGTGAGATCACATGACCTACATGGACACACTTACATGAGTTACTTTTATTCTTCTTTCCTTAACTAATCAATCCATTGTCTTTTTTCCTGTTAAGTAAAAATATTATAAAATAGTAATATTTTATTTGAAAAAAATAATCATAGCCTATATGAGTTTGATATTAGGTATCATCACCTGTTTTGTCCCTACCTCTGGATAGCTGTGTTCAAAGACTCTGTTGTATTAATTTTATAAACCCACAGTATAATGTTGAGTTAAACAAATAAGTATCATTAAATAAGTGTTTTTTGATTGATTAAATAATAAATATTGGTTACTACTACAATATAATGGACAGGGACTAGGAAAGGGAATGTTTATAGATTTAAATGCCTGCCTAATCAAACATAATATTTTTCACCGCACATGAGCGGATAATTTCACTTTTAAAAGTCTTTACTTTGATGGTTGTAAAATCTACATTCTTGGTAATTCACTGCAACTTGAAGGGTTGCATTAGGAGGGAGTGGTGGAGTGGGTATCTATTGCTTCTGAAGTAGGTGCCTATAAATCATGTTTATGTGAGTGCAAGAGTTTAGTTTAGTCTTTTCATTGCATCCCTTTTAGTTTGTACGAAAACAGTGTATTTGATTTAGTCGTGTTCATTCATTTAGAGTTTTCGTTCAAATTTTAGGGCATTTTTTAATATTCAAAATAGGAAATCTTTTTACAATTCTTTGAGCATTATTTATTAAATTAAATCTCACCTTTCAATAACATTAACATTAAAACATTTCTTTGGCAATTTGGCACATAACGGCCACTGAAAAGCCAACTTTCTTTTATTATTTTTAAATCCTCATTCTCTATAATAATAATAATAATATTAATATAT